>JAJEJO010000124.1:0-155436 GCA_020662805.1 Glaucomys volans | reverse complement strand
TTCCTTCCTTCCTTCCTTCCTTCCTTCCTTCCTTCCTTCCTTCCTTCCTTCCTTTCATTTCTTACTCCTTTTGTGACTGGGTTTTTGCTATTTTGCCCAGGCAGGTCTAAAACTCCTGGGCTCAAGCTGTCCCCCGACCTCCACCAGTCAATAGCTGGGATTTCTGCTGCACAGCACCATATCAAGCATATTTCTTTTTTAAAACCACTTGTCATTTCTATCTGGTTCACCCTGTCTCATAGTCCCTGATTCTATAAAATGGTGTGTAATGATCACAAATGATGGAGATTTTGGACATGCATGGTTATATGAGAATTTTAACAATTTTCTATTTTGCTCCTACTTTTACTAAAAACTTGCATAGATTCCTTTAAGAAATATTTCTGCAGCCCAATGTGCATTTTCACTCTTCATTTCCACATTTATAGGGGGAAATTGAATGCAAATGTGTTTTTATTGGGTTATCATTTAGGAGGAATTCCAAGGGCAATATTAAAATAGGTAAGGTACTGAAATAATTAATCATTGAAGTGAGAAATAATTTTTACCCATAACATAGGTGCTGGAAGAAAAAGAAACACCCAATACTAGAATTGTTAGTGTCTAATGGTGGAGGGAAATGTACAAGAAGACATCGAAAGTACTTCATAGATGATTCATTCAAGAATATGTAAAGGCATTGAGTGGATATTTGGGGGGTTGAATTAGAAACGGAAAGGAGAACTGCATCCAGAAGATTAGTGGGGTGAGGGTGGGGAGAATAAAAAGGAGGGAAGAAGGACTATTTAGCAGATTCTGGAGCTAAGTCCAGGAAAAGGAAGTGGCTCAGGAGCAGAAAAATAAAAGAGAATTGTAGGTCTTTTATAAAATAAATAGGTTTTAATCTTAGTCCTTAAAATACAACTTCAAACTAAGGTTCTTCTACTCTCAGTCCTAATCTTCCTCCTTGCCTACATTCTTGACTTTATTTTGGTCTCCTCCTTTCTTTGACAATACTTTCTCTTCCTCTTTAACCTCCATGGCATGTATAATAGAGCTGCAATATCAAAGTGCCATAGACTGAGTGGCTTTAATCACAAAAATTTATTTTCTCACAATCCTGGGAAGTAGATGTCCAAGATCAAGTGTGGGCTGGGTTAGGTTTCTTCTGAGAACTCTCTTCTTTTCTTGCAGATGGACAACTTCTCCCTGTTTCTTCACATGGTCTTCTCTCTGTGCCTGCGTGCTCATCTCTTCTTAGAAGGATGTTAGTCATTTTGCATTAACATCTACCCCCAATTTCCTCATTTTAACTCTAACTCTTTTTAAAGGCCCTATCTTCAAATATGGTCAGATTTTGAGGTACTGGGCCTTTAAACTTGAACACATGAATTTAATGAGATATGCGACCCAACCCATAGCAGAGGATATTAGAGGGATCATTTCTTTTTTTCTGGGTAAGAAAGATCTCCGTCACAACATATGGACATAGAAAATGATAACTGAGTGAAGTAAGTGTCAGAGTCTCTTCCACTGAACCCAACGACTATTTAGAGAAGCCCTAATGGATCTACCATTCAAGAGCATAGATATTATGAAGGGAAGGAAGATACAGTTTTCTAAGCACTGAACCAGAAGAATGTTATGAAAAGGGCCAATCACTACTGGACAAGGGGATGTTCTTGGGGTCTAAAGTGTTTGGCTGAATTCCCAAGGACATTTTCTAGACCTGAAATCTCATCAGACATTGAGATGAGCTGGGATGGCAACACCTTCCTTAAAGACCTTTTATAAGAATGACAAGTCAAGTAGTTACTTTCTTCTCTTCAGCAAATTTTTTTAAAAATATGGAAATATGGAATGTTTCAAGAGTTTGCTTGTCATCCTTGCCCAGGATCCATGTTAATCTTCTTGGTATCATTCCAATTTTAGTATATGTGCTGCTGAAGCCAGCACTCTTCTTAGTATTTCTAATCAAGATAATTGGTAACCTGACTCATGTAATGTTAGCATGAATTGCTATTGAGATGAATTGTCTATTTTATATATTGTAACATTAGTAAAGTTCAGTCAACTCCAACCTTTGATATTCATCCAAAATTCTCCTGCTGGCTCTTCTCATTTGAGGGCAGCTTCCATGAGATCTTGATAGTCAAACCTTTGACTCTTACATCAGATGGGCAGACACATTTCAATAAATATGCTCAACAAGTAGTGATATAAAAGTGAAATAACTTTTGAAGAAATAGAATGAATGATTACGAGGAACCCAAGGTTAATATATCAAATCCAGCATCTCCTTTAAAATGTTTCAAATAACCCATTTCCCATATTCTGTATTCAGGAGGGAGCATTCTATGTATTCCCTCTGTGTCTAAGAGATAAAAGGAAGACCATAACCTCTATCATTCAAGTGATTTCTCATTTTTCTCTACCTCTCCCAAATAGTGATTGTGAGGGAAAATTCACAGGTCCAGCCCCATACTTCAGTATGTGGTCATATGAACCCTTCAGGTTCTGGACTCAGTCTGAAGCTATGAGCACCCCCTTGGTGAGAGTTATGAAGGCAGGTTTGGGCCCTCAACCTCTGTCCACAGGAAGATCATGAAGTGGTTCTCTAACTTCTCTTTGGAGAGCAGCTCCTTCTTATAAAAATATTAGGTAGGAAAAATCATTTTTCTGGAGAGGTGATGGTATAATGAGAATCTAGTCGGCAGAGTAAATTCAGTGTGGGTTCAGCTTTTTGACTCCTTCAAAATATCAACTCTCTGAAATTCATTTCCAACAAGATTTGTTAAGAAGCCTCTAGAGATTATAGAGAATACCACCTCCTTAATTAACCTTTTGCATTTTGTTTGGGAGAGGAGAAACAGGACCACAAAAGCATTGACTCTGGGGCAACAGCAAAACCCTGAATGGGTTCATAGCCATTAGACCCCTTCATAGCCATCTTGAGTATCCCTCAGAGAGGATGGAAGATGGGCAGTGTGTGTGGGGGTTGGATAACCTGAAATACAACTCATTGTAAGAAAGAGAAAAGATAAGTGGTAAGTGGTAACTGAGCCTGTGGTCTCCAAAATGGACAATAGAAGACACCTTTATAAAAGAGTTCATGAGAAATATATGACCTAGAAGCTGTACCAATGGCATTGGAAGGAAAGGATAGAATGAGGGCAGAAATAAATATTCTAGAACCCAATCCCTACCATTAAGGAATCACTACATGGAAATATCTGGATATTCAGAATCTGAGGCTGTACTTTGTGTACAGAGATAAAGTGGTTAAGCCATTAGTGTCCAGCCTAAATTTTCATAGTCTCTACCCACAATTCTGGGTAACTTGAAATCTACTGGTTGACTTACAGCAAAGAACTATATGTATAACTACATGCATATTAACTCAGAAGAGTGAGAAAAGTAGATAAAATCCTCTAAGAGAAATAAAAACCACTTCCAAAGAGAATATCATAAAACCTCAACCTACCACTTGTTATATGTGAAATAAATTGTGACCATATTATTATTTTGAAAATTCAATCTATTTTAAAGATGTTTTTATTGTTCATAATGATTTCAGAATAATATGGAGCATGTGACTGAATGTGTAGGACTTGATGCTATTGTTCTTGTGGCTGAGGCACTTGTATCAGCCTGTACTCCTTTTCCCACATTCAGACCTATTTTCGCTGGTTTACCCAAGTTCAAGAGGATGCACAAAAGCCAACATGCAGGAATAAGAAAAGCATTAGAGAAATAGGGCACATAAACTGCCGGAGACATTATAGCAGCATAATTGAGACGCTTCAAATTAGAAACAAACTTTGTTTTTAATTATTCAAGGTAGTCTAGTGGATGGTTCTTCAAAGTGAAAAAAGGACTAAGACGGAGAGTTGCATGCCTCTCTTTAGAAATGCAAGTTCAGCTGGAAGAATTATAATTGCATTTATAAACTATCTGTAGTTTAATGAAGAAAAATAGGCCAACATTACCATATAGTTCCCTTTGACATATTTAACAAAAATATTTTGTTAAAAGGTCAGTGACCCTATTACCCTCTAAGCTTCATGGAAAGTGTTTTTGATTTTAGGAGAAAGATTTATTATCACTGGAGCATTTAACTGTCCTTCTGAAAATAACCATTTCCCAAATTGATTATGTCTTGTCCTTGTTATAAAATGACTTTGGGGGGGAAAAGTCAATAGTAAAAATAATCAGTAAATCTTAGAGTATTCAGTTTTGAAGTTAAAACATTTTAGTTTCTTTTTAGCAAGCACTCTTAGGACAATTGTGGCCTATGACGTAGTCCCTAAGAGGAAAAGTCTCATAACACTTTTGGAATGAGGATGAAGCTTAACATGAAGAAATAAGCTAATGATTAAATAAATAAATTATCAATTGTAGCCTCCCAGAAATCAGTGGTAGTTTTTTCTTTTGTTTGTTTCTATTTATAGCTACGGTTAGAAGTTACATCCCATCTCTAATTTCTTCATTTATTACCTCCTCATGCAAATTGAGGCATGAGAGAGGAACATGGTTTTGGGGGTGGAGATTGAGTTCAGGCAGGATCAGGATGCTGTCAGTGTTTCTGGAGATAAAGGGCATAAGGATTGGCACTCCCCTGTTCAGTCACAATGATTTCACACTCTGTGTTGGCAGCAGACAATCTGCAAAATGTGGTTTAGTGCTACTTCAGATGGGTTAAGTGAGTCATAGCTAAATAACTAAGACTATGAATACAAGTTGGATAGACTGATGTCAAAAGTTCAAGAATATTCTTCTGAACTTTAGATTCTATCCCATAGTCAACTCTGAGTCAGCTCCCTAAGACATATTCTCTTTCTTTTGGGCTTTCCTTTTTTTCTGATGTTCTCTCACTTAAACTCTTCTCAGTGCATGCCTTTGGGTCTACAATAAGCCATGTATTTATTGTTCTAAGTTCACTGATCAACTTTGCAGACAATAAGTTTTCAAGATTTCACAGAGAAGTTCAGAAGTGTGTGTGTCAACTCACCATAAATGGGATCCAAATCTCCAACAGCAAAAACAGCCATGGTGCGTCTTGGGGAATCAATTTGGGGTCTCTTTAGCCAGCAGAGACAGAAAAACACCACTCCACATAGAAGAGACACCAGGAAAATCAGCAGTAGGAACCTGATGCCAAAAAGGAGTGAGATGGATGGAGCAAGCTAAGACTTTCTGTTACTACCTGAAAAGTGGTCAGGGTCTCAGCTAGACCGGGTGCTGAATCCTTTAAGCAATCTCCCACCACCATAATTGTCACTGGGCCTGGAATATTGTCAGCTCTCAGAGAGGCTTGATTTTACCAAGTGGTGATGAATGTTAGGTCGGATTTGGGCAGCTGGATGGGAGGAGACCGGGCAACTGGCAACCTGCCCGCGCCAGATCAATCAATCAGATGCGGACAGATAAACCCTAATGGCATCTTGCACCCGATTGTCACTCAACGGGACCCCCAGCAAACTCCGGAGAGACACCGATCTCAGCAGGGTCCCCCAGCCAATTCCACGAGGACACTGAACCCTCAAGCCTTCCCCACCTATTCCGGGCCATTAAACATTCCCCCGCCCACCTGGCCAGCTGGAATTGTGCACGACTTCCCTGGCCTTCCACCCTGGCCCCCACCCTGCGGGCCAATGAACCTCGCCCAAGAGCCAAATCCCAATAAAGCTTTGTTCAGCCGCTTTTAGTCTGACTCCTTTTTGGCCACCTGCATCCCATTCATTTAACTAATAGTTTAGTAAGTGATGTTAGGGTTAGGGATTTCATAGGTAGACGGATAGAGTCTTTGTGTTTCAGGAACTAATCATCTAATAGAACTGATAATGTGAAAATTGGAAAATGTAAAAATCAAGATTTAGGAAGGAAGTCAACCAGTCTTAAAATTTCTGATGGACTATCTCAAAAAAGAGGTAGCTGCTTATTCTGATGGCTTTTATTTCTATTACCAGAAGTAAAATCTGTGGAGTCACTTAGAAAAATTTCAAGGAAAAGGACATTTTACCATTAAGAATCTGCATCTTAGAAATATACTATTAAAAATAGTACGTTCCCTGTCACAGAAAGTATGTAAGTAAACACTGGCCAACCATCTGGAAGTGATGTTTCTATAGACATTGATGCACATCACCCCTAAATTTCCTTAAGCTGTGTGATTTCATGTGCTGTCTGAAATTATTTAGGAAAATGACATGCATTTTCCTAAAATTCCACCTATTTTTTATAAAACAAATTGAGAATATCCTTACCAGATGTACCAGTCATTAGGGTGCTGATCAGTATAATTTACACACCTGGTGATAAAGGAAAAGCAGTAAGTGCTAGAACGCTAGAGGGCTAAAGCCTATGTCTCTGGGGTCATAAAATTTTTACTCACCACATCTCCACATCTGTTTCCCCAGAACAACTGCCCATTTACTGCCGCCACCCACCCGCTCCTACTCCCAGCACAATTAAGTAAGTTACCCTGTACCCACTCCAAGGCATTGAAAAGATGGGACAGTTTGAATCTGCTAGACATGCAAACAGATGACTTCACTGTAATGTGGTTGATTCTAGAGTTAAAATAATATTGTGCATCAAGAAGGTAATGGCTAATGTTTTAGGATCAACTTGTCATAGGTATTAGGCAAAGTAATCTTCTCGCCACTCTTTTGATCAGATATCTAGAATCCTTACCATTCTAAATTCTCCAGGGAAGGTTTATAATCTCTGCTAAATTTTAGAACTTGGTAGAGTAGCAAGCATTGGAAAATTGGTTGCTTTCAAGTTCAACAACTGGTAAGGAAAGAAGTTAGGCTAGAAGGAAAATGATTGAGTGTGGTAACATGTTATCATCATTCACCAAGAAGAGAAGTTGACCTCTTCAATTGGAGGAGTCATATTGTTTGTGTGTCTAGGCACAATTCAATTATTCCAGAGGTAAGTTTGAAAAGATCACACAAAAACAAAGTTCAAATGGGTTTTACTTCTCAGGAGTAGAGATACATGTGTATCTTCTCAGTCCTTCAAATGCCTGACCTGGTGCATTGAGTGTTGTTTGCAGAGGGACTTCTTTAAGACTTCATGTATGACCACTACTAAGGTGTCTTGAACATGAACAGGGGAAACCTGTTCATCAAAACCTGATAAGCTTCAGAAATGGAACCATCCTTAATCATGTCTTTTTCAGCCATTTTAAAATAACACTCTACTTCTCAGCTTTAAAGTGCTCGTAAACATCCATTAATTTATTGCTTTCACTTTCATCATTATACTAGTCAGAAGTGACTTTCTAATACATGTCATCTTAGAAACTGTGCCTTAACATTGAAGTCAATCACTCAGACAGCAAGGTTTTTATTTGCTTGTTTTTGTTTCTTTGCTTTTTTTAAAGCACTCCAAGAGTTTAGCAGAATTCATGTGTACAAATGCTGTTTTAAAAATGGCAACTGAAGTACAACTTTCAAAGGCATCTCAGGACAAGTGACCATTAGTAACAGATGTTCATAATAATTCATGACACATCTTTTAAGAGAATATTATCTAGCCATAGAAAAATGTAGATTTCTATTCATAATTAAAAGTATGGGTAAGAAAAAGAGTTTCTCTAAACTGAGCTCTCTAGCTCAGCCCTATACTGCATATATTCTTTTGCACAAATACAATGATTCCATCAAAATAGCTATTAGTTAAATATAAATATATACCATTATTGTACCATCAATGCTTTTCTTGAAGATTATATTATAAGGAACTTTTTTCTTTTAATATTTTCACATTGCTTGAATATTTACATAGGCATTGCTTTTCTAATCAGAAAGTATTAAAATATTATATTAAAATATAAAAATCTTCAAAATATAGTATGCAATTTAAGAGATGAATATAGGGAAATTTTCATGGTATCCTGATCATATAAAAAAGCTGAAGGTTCTTGTTTTCCAATCTTGACACTAAGAATGTGGATTACCTTACCTTCCTGCACATATAAATCTCCACTTCTCTATTTTTAAATTTAAAAATAGACCATATAACTTAAAGTCAATTCTAAATATTGAGTGCTTCATTTCATTTCATAATTCTTATTTATGAGCCACTCAAGATTGTTTTCAGCTCTAACAATAACCCAAACTTGACTTATTTCACTTTCTCATTCCTAGTCCTGTGCACCCTCTGGTGGTGGTTCTTATAAGTAATAAAAGGGCCAGGAAGAACTTAGCTGGAGAAATGGAGTTATTATATAATTCCAAAAATTCTGAATCTATCATGTAATTCCAAAAATTCCGTCATTTATCCCACTCTAAGGATTTTATACACTGTACAATTGGGATCCAGAATATGGTATGAAAGTGGAAGGTCACTAGTTGGCTGAGGAACTTAAAGTAGAATATGTCTTCTGGCTCCATATGCATCCTTCTTTCTCACCATTATTCCCACTTCTTTCTCAAATTCAATTCTTCAACAAAAACCTTCTGAGTTCTTAAAAAAGGTAATTTCTGAACTGTAACAGCATTCCAATTACTCAAATTTTAGATGCAATATCTTTAGAGTAGGAAAGTTTATATATTATAAAATGAAGTTATTATTCAAGGGTTGCTCAAATTAGGATGCTGATGTTAAAAAGGAAAAAAATTAGTTTTCAGGGAAAAATTAGAGCAGAATAAAATGTTTAAGGAAGACGTTTGAAATAATCAGAATCCTCCAGAAGTTGATGATGGAGATAATTTTGATCTCTATGAGAACAAGGGCCCTTCTTTACTTGGATCTTGTGAAAATGATTCCTGCTCTCTGTGGATGGTTAGACTAATTGGTCTTCATTTTTCTTCTCAGTCCTGAGAATCCATGCAACTAAAATTTTAAATACATTAATTATATTAATTCAAGAAGAAAACTGATGATCTGCTCCATTTGCTCCTCTCTATGATGACCCAGTGCTTTCTATGGCAGGTCTTCTTCCAAACCAGGTAGGTGAAGTAATTCACTTTAGAACTTACAACACTGTAAGTTAGGGCTATATTATTATAATCCTCCTTTTGTAATTCAGAAAACTCAGTCACAGGGAGGTTAAATAACTCATCCAAATTAGCACTATTGGAAGTGGCAGAGGTTGTAAACACAAATGGTCTGGCTGTGGAGCCATGTCCATTACCACTATGTAATACTACAACTGGGAGCACTAAAACTCAGCTCTAGACTGTATGGAGTGCTAGTCAAATGCATCCAATATCATACATTCCAAAATTCTTTAAGGAAATACTTAAAATGCAAAAGTAAAAAATAAAAAAAAAATTATAAGTGAGAACATGGAGAGTATCGCATGAAAAATATCAAAGACAATAAGCCAAGAATGAGATCACTTCATAAACTGAATGCAACAAATCCCATATATAAAATTAGAACTGAACTCCAGATCTAGCTTAAGCTTTCTAGCAGTTAATTAGATGAGAAAGGATTGGTTATGTATTTTCCTTTAAAATAAACAAAACAAATAGCATTACTCATCAGATGTACAACTATTATTCCTATAGAAACCAGAAAACTTCATAAAGAGGGACTTCATAAAGAGATCATTGTCAATAATAAGAACAGTGTTTCCAAAGTCTTAGGAAAATAAAATAACAAATTTTATGTTTTGTTTTGTTTTGTTTTTTAAATAAAACTGCTCCTCAAATAGGGCCAATATACAATTCAGGCACACAAACTTATGGGGAGGAAAAGTAGTAAGACATGTCATCCAGAAACTGGTGGTAAATTGCATAGTATCTAGGAAACTGAATGGGCTGTATATTCCTCAGATATTTCACCAAGTGTATAATGATTAAATGTTGGATGTACAACATGACTTTGTGGTTAAACTTCTGGGTTCAGAATTTAGAGTCAGTCCTGGGTCCACATCTAAGTTCTGCCTCTTCTTTGATTCCCTACTCTTGAACTAAATATTTACCCTCACTGGCCAAGTAGATAGTAGCATGTCATTAGAAAATCTGCTAACAAAATTAATTTATGTAATCTTTTATATATATTATGCATATGTTTTGTAAATCACTATCTACATACATACAAATCAGTGTGACCTGTTGTTTATCTGGAGAGGAATGGATTAAAGGGATAGAGGGTGTCCTATCATGTTTTCTTTCATACAATAAATTTCAACATTTAAATTTTATGCAAAGCAAAGCAATGTATTGTTTGCACTAAAAATTCAGTTATAAAAATAAAATGAGTAGGTCATATCACAAAACTAAAAGCCTGGTGTTTAATAGCAAATTTAAATAGAACTAATAATAGATCAAAATTTTTAAATATTGAATATGTATATAAATCATTTTGCAAATTATTAGAACACAGAAGTGAATTAATAAAAAATAAAATTATTCCTGGCTAATCAGAGATCCTTTTTCCCTCAAACATGGCCTCTATCAGAGCAGCCCTCACTCCATTTTTTTTTTCTTTTCTGCTCCCTTGCATTCTGATCCATCTCTGATTTGGTGTCCATTTCGTGTGTGAACTCTGGGCAAGTTACTGTTCTTTTATGTTTCTTATTTCAAAAGGACATTGGAGTGGGCCATCTCTATGCTTCCTTTTACCTGTAATCTAGTGGGTTTGTGTTACTGTCTTGCAGTGTTGGTAAAGGATGACTGTATACTCTCTTGGACAAGTAATGGATTTTAACAAAGATAATGTCTCAGATCAAAGATGCAATCCTAAATTGAAATTCTCTTGGACAAATATAGGTAGAGACAGTGAATCCTGCTTGGGTGTGAAACTTTTACTCTTTAAGGAATCAGCACACCAAAAAAGAAAAAAGAAAAAAGAAACCAGCACACCTTTCATTGTAGACTAATCTCACTAACACTATCTTGCATAAAAAATTGAAATATTGTGTCTACCTTAAATACATTTACTTACTTTATGCTACTTCCCTATGCTTTAGCCACTCTCTTGTTTTGTCTTTATTTCCTATTAATTTGCATTTTATTTGAGGCAGTTTCTAGTTTTCACTTAAAAGGAAAAAAATGATAATATAACAGAAAAATAGATGTAAAAGTTTAGATGAAAAACTTGGATGTAGCCAAAAAACGGTCATACCTAAGTATCAGTTGAAGTCCTGTTATTAGTTTACTCTCTCTCTGGATCTCAGTTTCTTCACCTAAAAAGGAGACCACTAACCTCAGAAGCTCAAAAGTAAATATAAACAGTTCCTCAATACCATTTTTTCCCTGTAATGTTGATTAGAGAATTAGAGTAGACATTTAAGATATTTTCCAATTATGAAATTCTTCATTCTATTTTTCTTAGTCAAAGACAGAACATGAGGAGGCAGGATAAAGGTAACCATGAAATCCAGAGTCAGGGAAGCATACAATCAAAAACTATCATGTCACAAACAGCAAAATGTAGAACAAAATGGCAGATCATCAAATAAATGCAGAGAAACAGCAATGAAGGGTAATGCAAACTCTAAAAGGGGGCACACACTTAATAAGCAGGTTGTTAGCAAGAAGATGATCCTCCAGAAACTGGCAAATGACTCCAGAGCACAGGAAAACCCCATTTGGCCTGACTCTTACTTTAGAGCCAGTGTCCATAGACCTTGGCTTTGAGGGAAATAGACAATGATAATTGAAAGCAGCTGGCTGGCAGAGAGTGTAGCAAACAGAAGACAGCACTTGGCAGGAGTGCTTTTCTGACACTTGCACTAAGTCACAGTGCATTACAGTTATCATGAATCATCATCAGCATTATTAATGGCACCTTCTCCCCACCTCCCGAATAGAATTCTGGGAACCATTAAATCCACAGCACAAAAAGTGAGAAAAACGAGTCAATTATTCACATAATTCATATCAAAAATCACTTTGAAATGTATACATAATACAGGTTAGAATTGGGGTTCATTTGCTGTCCAGTAAATTGCCACCCATCATTGCCATGACCTATGAGTGTGAATGCAGCTGCAGAGGAGGTGACATGGTGATGATTCATGGACTTGAAGTACCCTGGACACCTCAAGGGAGGGAAAGTCAGTGACCAAAAATACCTAGAAATAAACTAGAGCCCTTCTTTATTTAATAAATCAATCTTAACAAAAATTATTATTTCCTGGTTTTAGAAAAATTGAGCCATCTGCATTTAAAAATTATTTGCATTTTTCTTATGTGATTATCACCACCAGTCAAAAAACCTTTTGGGACTTTTTGAGTGACTTTATCCTATTTGATTCTTTGAATTTTTAAAATGCTAAATGAAAACAAGAAATCTCTTGCTATTTACTTACATTTCATTTTCTTCACATGGCAGATCCGAGAGCACCAACTGAAACACATGTTTAGAACAATAAAAGCCAAACATCTCATCAGTCTAATCCTTTAATACACGCAGTGCCTAGAGACAATGTGGGTTTACATCTTTCTTTCTTTCTTTCTTTTAATTAAAAGCTCTGTTGCATAGTTTATTGTTGGTGTACAGAGTTTTAATTGAAAAAACTTCTCTGGGGGCTGGAGGTGTAGCTCAGTGGTTGAGAGACTGCCTAGAATACCAGGCCCTGGGTTTGATCCCTAGCACCACCATAAAACAACAACAGCAATTCTCTAGGTAGGTTTTTAAATTCTGCAGTGACAGGAGATGTATATTGCAAACTAGGTTCTTATCCTACATACACTATAGATGGATTTGGAAAGGAGTTTTTGTTTTCTCTATAGGCAGATTTTGCTTGCTCTAAAGAGCTTTTGTATGCCTTACATTTTTTTCCCTTTATTTTCACTTTCAAGGCAGAAGAAGGAGTTCATTAGTTGTGCGTAGTATTTTCATGCAAAGGAAGCAAGTTCCCAGTATGTGGAAGCATAAGTCAAACCTATTTGCTTTAATGGGTGTTAAATACATGCCTGAAGGAGTGACTTTAATAGCTCTAAGGCTGAGGTCCACTTAAGATCACATGGCATTCCTGTTGAGATTTACAGTCTTTATCAAAAAAGAGGGAAGGGAATAGTAACTTTTGAACACCCAAAACCCTAAGCATTCCATCACAATTATCTTGGTTCTCTGTGTTGAACCTTATAGGTTATAACATTGCAGGCCCACAGTTACAAGGGAAGAAACTATTTCTTTCTAAAGACTTTGTTTTTGTTTGTTTGTTTGTTTTTCCTTAAGAACTGGAACTCTTTCTGTGTACAATAAAAAAAGCCTTGAAATATCACTTAAATGTAGCTCTAAAACTGGGCCAATGAGGTTAGTGAAAGCATATATTTCCTTGGACTCTAGGTAAAAACTTACAAGATTTAAAATGATAGATGCGGGGATTTTGTATGAGATATGTATTTCCTCCCTTAATTCCAAATACTTTTTCTTTAGCTTCTTGCATTTACTCCACCAAGTTTATCTGGGCAAAGAGATTTGTGGAGCTGCAGATGGAGTCATGAATTGGTCATCAGAGAGCATAGTAATGAACAATTTATAAGCACGGAAAATGAGTTGCATTCTCTTTTGCTAGAATGCTGCAAACAGATTTGCATACTAACTGAGAGGAAAATGAACATTCAAATTTTGTCCATAAAGAAAGTTTATTTATAAGTAAATGAAATCATTTGGGATCTAGTTTAACAGATAAACAAATAAAGCCAACATTTTAAGTCACTGCCTAGTCTTCTTTGCATGCTGTACCCGAGTATATATGGTATTTCATTATTACCACCTCACTGCCAAAGCATTAGCTGTCAAACTCCCAGGTTATTTTGAAATGGCAAGGGAAGTTTTAATATGCTTTAGACCTAAGTCTGTCAGATATCTTGCTTTCAAGAACACAGATACAAAGATACAGTTATTGGTCAGAAAGAGATGCTGGAATCAGGGAATGAAAATAAACCCTAAATGGTTCTGTCTACCTCAGTCAGCATTTAAAAACACTTGAGAATCAAGTATGGTTGCAAGCAACAGCAACATTTCTTAATTTAATCTAGCCATCGCACCTTTCTCTGTGTCAATGACATTTTTGATTTTTTGAAAATTCACAGCACAGCAAAGTGAAGTAAAGGTTAAATGTGCATCATATTATTTCAATAATAAGAATAGAACTAAATAAAGAAGATATGTACTGAATGCTGTGGATGTTTGCCATATCTTCAGCCAAAAAATAAGAAGCTAGTAACACCTTCCTAAAGGAATCATTTAAAAATTGTAGTTAAAATGCCCAAAGAACAAATCTATAGTAAGTCAAGTCCTCAGAGTACTTCAAAAAATTTTCCCAAAAGAAAGAGGGTTACCTGGAATAGTGACAAACACCAAGTTCCTGTTGAGATCACTGAAGTGACATTGAAAGATCTGGGTCTTGACATCCTTAAAACACAATCTGCTCAGAGATGGTGCTTTGCTGACTCTGCTAGTCTCTTTCTCAGAACTTGCTAGCTTCTCCATGCTGTGCTTCCTTCCAGAGCATGCATTAATGATGGCTCCTTGTGACTAATCAAGTGCATGCTGGGAAGGAATGTTGGGTGCATGCTCTCAGGTACTAAGAGTTTAAGGAATTTTAGTTTAAGGTCAGAACCTTGGTACTGTTTGTCAAGGCCCTAAAAGTTAAGGGTTTTAAATCCCGACCTCCAAAGCTAGCTGATTGCTTAAGTTAATTTCAACTTTCAAGTGCATGCCTTATTCCAGGGAACTTGTGGAATCTTTTTTTAAAAATAGAATCTCTTATTGGGAACATTTATTCATTTTTCTACCCTTTATGTGTCCTCTTGTTCTTCTTTTCCTACCCATCATTTTCAAGATCAGGTCCAACCCAGCCTTGAATTTCCAATTATCAGATGGCAAATTCAAAATTTGATCATATACCAGGAAGGGCTAAATATAGAGAAAAACTTTTTTGTATGTAATTGGGAAAATTATACAAGATTTTTGAAAGACAATTGGGCAATGTCTATCAAACTAAAAAATAAATGTACCCTTGGGCCAAGAATTCTACTTCTGTTGCAGAGTAAGGACATCTGCAGAGATTAAGTGTCCACAAATGTCCTTGTACACTGGTTCTTGCAAAAGCTTTAAACATGTCACTCTGAGTAGGAGACATGAATTTATTAGAAAGGTTAGAAAAAGAGAAAAAGGGAATACTTTGAAGGGAGAAAGTGGGTCCTTTCAGAGAGAAAAGAGATAGAACCCTCCTCCTGAACTCCAGTTTTATTGGGGTTCCGGGGAATTTTCCAGGGTCCCACTCCACTCCACTTCTTAACTTTTGATTGACAGCAGGATTGCATTAGATTTTTAAGTCCCCACTTCATAGTCTTACCCCATGGAAGGAAGATTTTGCTATTATAATGACATACTAAGATCTGCAGCAAAGCTGAGTCACCTTCCCTCCAGGCTGACCTGTTCTAATTGGAACTTGTTCTTACAGGTTTTATGGGGAGAGGGGTTTGCTTTCAATTATTGTGTCTCCTTGAGTCCTGGAATTTGGTCTGTGTAAAGTTCACAAAAATTCCCCCTTCAGAGTAATTTGTGTTGTTCTTATTCACAGGGAGAATCCTCTTGGATCTGCATTTCTCCTGCAGATAACAGGTTGTTTGCTGATGATCTGCAGCATATCCTATTGATTTAGACCAGGGAGGGTCACTGGTAAATTGCTTTTTAAAAGAAAGCAAAGCATGTGGGAGTCAGCACAGTATGCCCAGTTTATAGTTATCACCTTAACCCCATGCTCCCACCATTCATGTCTGTCTGTTATTTAGTACTTCCAAGAATACATCCTTATAGGTGTAGGTTATTTGTACCTACATGTACACCACACACAATGATGCTCAATGAAACAGAAAATGTCCACCAAAATGTGACTGGCACATACAAAATGGTTATATCCATTTAACAAAATACTCGGAAACTCTGATGGTTAATCTCAGAAGCTGTTTTAGAAACCCGTGACAGATCACAAATGCTGACATGGAGAGGTCTTTAAGAGTTATCATTAAATAAAAGGTACAGATCACGAATACTTTGTAAATCATGATACCTTGTATTTGAATAAAATAGGGAGATACAGTTCTAGTGTTTCTCTCTACACAAAATTTATGTATATATATCCATACGCACATAGAATGTCCCAACATGAATGAAACTATTAACAGTGATTGACTCTGCAAAAGTAAAATGGGAGACTAAGGAAACAAGACTGGGAGAGAAACTTAATTTTTACTGTTAGTTTCTTGTATGTATGTATATATACATTTTATAATGTCTGTATGTCAGTTAATCATTTTATACATGCATATATTTCCAAGGACTGATTTTGAAGCCAAACGTCCAGAATTCAGGAGAAGCATATTGTAGTTCAAGTCCCAGAGTAGTTCACCAAATCCAATTCAAATTATAATACATGAACCCATTTATGACTGCATGCATAGATTGCACTAGAAACAAATGAGCCATATTAGTTAACTAAACTACGGCTCTGAATTGGCCATTAAGGTATATGGATTATTTGAGCTGCATCTGGACGGGCTAAGGAGGCTGCGTGGTGGCAATGGTCTGTTTAGTATGCACTCACAGTCGCAGCCATGAATTTCAAAGCAGAGGAAGGGCTCCGTGCCAATGCCAATAGGAGAAAAGTAAACCAAGCCTACAGTATTATTTGTCCCTAAGACACCCTCCATTTTGAGTGTCTCTGAAGCCTGTAATTAAACAGAATGAAAAATAGGCTTTTCACTGGTGAACTTATTTATTAGTCGGTCAGAAGCCTGACTTCCGTCAGCGGAGTCAATTGATCTTAAGAATTTCTGGGAAAGGAAGGGAAGGCCAGATGACTAGAAAAGAGATGGAATGAAGACAAGGGCAGCATGTTTGGTTTAGTTTTAGACACTGGAACAATGACCAGCCAAATACTTGGATTAAATAATTCTTGTCAAAAAGTACGTGCACTTGTAGCAGGTGGCTGACCAGGAAAGTAGCACCTGAATGGAGATGGGGGCCTATATTCATAATAATACTGCAAAAACTACTACTCACTTTAGTGCTAAAAAAAAAAAAAATTATATGCATTACCACCTTTCTTCCCCCAGGTTGCTATTTATCCATTTACTGCTGTGACTTCCCCACACCACTCTCCCAAGGCTGGCGTGGTAGCTTCTGTCTAAGACGGTAGTTTCTCCAATATATTTCCTCTCTAGCATCATGACAGTTTAATGGTTTGAGAAACAGAAGTCTGGCCATGAATGCTGTTTTAGCTGCATAATTTCTTTAGTTTTTATTTTAGATTATTGTAGATTATCTTACAGTTTTAAGAAATAATACAGATGTATGGAGATGTAGTTTAGTGCTATGATGTGGAATGAATGCTTAGCAAGACCCTGAGTTCAATTCCCTACAGCACTAAAACAAACAAACAAAAAACACTCCAAGACAAACAAAACAAAGACAAAACCCAGCAAAACCATAAATCTGATTGAGAGATCCCATATCCCTTTCATCCCACTTTCCTGAATGGTGGATCTTATGTGTAACTATTGTACAATATCCAACTGGGAAATTGACACTGACACAATCCACTACCCTCATGATTTTGTAGTTTATAAGTTTTCACAAAATTCATGATCAGTTGTGTTTGTCAAATACATGCCAATGTGCCTGAACTTGTGCTAGTAAATGCTCATCACTGGAAGATCCAGATGGACAGTTGTAATTCCTATTAACATGATCCCTTAGGTTCACAGGAACTTCTTATGTTGGAATATAAGGGTAGAAGAACACAAAAATCTCAAAACTAACCAGGGAGAAGGGACATGTATCATGATGGCACATGAGATCACACTCTGGACTCACTGAGTACTTGGATGCTGGGCCTGAGATTCTCATGCTTGTACCAACAGCACATATGCATTCCACTATTTAGTGCTGGCCATTTACCCAGAACTTCTCTTTTCTAGGAGAAAATAAATCCTGTAGAAATGGACAGAGAGCAGGGGATATGAAAGCTATCCTTTGGATTCACACCCTGGCAAAAGCCTAAATTCCCTGAAGCACTAAAGTCATATTGATATTTGTCCTTAAAGGTCATGGCATGCAGCTGTTCAAAAGGAACTAAGGACCAAAATTCAATGGATTAAGCAAGAATAAATAAAAGGTATGAAAGAAGTGGCATGCATAAAGCAAGGTCCAAAGAATAAGCAAGAAGGCATCAGTTGCTCTTTTTTATGGAAATTGCAGGAACAATGTAAGGTTTTAGAAATTGGAGGACATTGACTAAAGTCATCACTAACCTGTGCATAACGATGAAACATATATCTTCTCAAAAGCCTACATTTTATAAAGTGACAATGCTTTCAATTTATTCCCCTCAAATAATTTCATTTTGAAGATCAAATTAAAAAATTGACACGAATTCAGATTTTGCTATGATATAAAGAATTGATTCTTAGAGCAAAAATAATAAAACAAAATAAAGAATTCCAAAGTCAGTTCAAAGGCCCATGAATATTATAGGAACCGGACTAATGTAAGGAGTTAAAATGATGCAGGGCACTGTCTTCACATCTGGTTTCTTCATTTGCTGCTTCTCCCTGGTGAGAAGAAATACTGAACACATTGCTAGAGCAATGGCCAATTTTCAGCCTTCATCTTATTTGAAGTAATGGGCAGCATTTGACACAGTTCAATACTTTCCTAATTCAAACACTCTCTTCACCTGGCTCCCAGAACAATATCTTTCCCAATTTACCTCCCACTTCCCTGACACTCCTCTCAATCTCCACAAAGTTGACATGTTAGGAGTACTCTAAGACACAGTCCTCAGACCCCTTTCTTTTGTATCTTCATTCACTCTCTTAGGAACCTCCTTTAGTCTCCTAGATTATCTCTTTAAACTGACAACTCCTAAATTCATATCTTCAGCCTAGATCTCTTTCGTGGACCACATAATCAATTGCCAACTCTATGTCACCATTTGAATGTCTGTTAGGTGTTTGTAAATAAACTTACCACAAACGTAGCATTTGATCTTTCCCATCTCTCTTCTCCCATTCCCCCACTCAGATTTTCTCTGTATCAGTAAATTATATTTTTTTATTTTTGCTAATTCATATCAAAGAAACTTTCAACTTTTTTTTTACTTGTTTCTATCATCCACCACTTCCAATCAACGGGAAAATCCTGTAGTCTCTACTTCCACAATATATGTAGACCTTCACTGCTTTTCTTTACTTTCACTAATTATTTCCCACCCAAGTTAATCACCAGTGACTGCTGAAATGATGGTAATAGCTTCTTAGCAGGCACTTCTGTGTACACACTTGCCCACCTTCATTCTGCCCTGAATACGGAAGCCGAAGTGATGTTTTTGACACTAAATCAGATCCTATGGCTTCTGCACACAAAAGTCTTGCAGAGCTTATTTCTCTCAAGGTATAAAAGCAATCCTTGCAATTGGCTCATAAAACCTCATGAGGTCTGTTCTCTTCCCTTTCTGACCTCATACCCTACCAGTCTCTTGGCTCACTCTGTCCCAAACACAGTGGTCTTCTTGCTTTTTTTGAATTTCTCAGGCTTTCCTGCCTCAGGGATTTTGCATTTGTTCTTGTGATTGTCTGAAAAGCAGGTACCTCCCTCATGTATCCCTATGGCTCACTTCTTCACCCATTAAGATCTCTGCTGAAATGCCACCTTCTCAGTGAGATTTTCCTTAACCTTTAAATTTGAAATTGCAATAATCTCTGCTCCAGTCAATGTTTCTTATCCTCTTGGTGTAATTTGTGTTTTCTAAGAGAATTTTGAAAAATGACTGTTTATAATACCACATAAATGACACTTATTTATTGTTTTTCTCTCTCCTCTGGGTTGTAAACTTCATGGGTAAAGTCACTTAGCCTGATTTATTCATGGTACATCTCCAGTACCTAGAATAGTGCCTTTCATAGTAAACTATCAACCAAAAGTAATATTTAATGAATGGATGAACTAATGAATTAGTTAACTAATGTGTGAATGCATGGGCCTAGCAACTAGAGCAGGGTACTAGCAATTCTTCTACAAGGAAGTCATCTTCCAGTTGGCATAGAGAGAAAAAGTAAATGTAAATTTTAGATCATTTGACTGAAATTTGACTAAGCCAATGCTACAGGTATACAAGTAGGTGTCAATCAATAAAAATAAAATGCAAAGGGAAGAAGGATGTCAGAGTTGCTACAAAGGCAGAGCAGTTAGATGAATCTAATGCCAGCTTGGGCAGATGGTGTTTCTATGGATTTTTGAATGGAAAACTTGACATTGGTTTGTTCTACATTCATTACTTGTACCAGCAACTAAGAGGCCATGTCTGAAATGAACCATTAAATGTAGTCCTCTGCAGATTTAACACAAATTATATCACTCTGAAAAGTGCTTTGACATAACTTGGAGTTAAACATTTGCAATAAGTGCCACTATTTATGGTAATAATTGACAAAACATGCTTAAGCTAGAGGTGTGTAAAGGTAGAAGTTGTTTTATTAACTCAAGACATTATTGAATTCCTGAAAAAAATTAGAAATTCTAGTTGTGTTTTAAAACCTACTGGATAAACACTGAATTTGCTAAATAGCTGATTGTGCTATTCAACTAAACATAATGTGACAAACATTAAACTCTACTTCTTACACAAATTTTCATAGAATTTTCTTTCTTGAAAAATATTAAACATTTAGGATTCTAACTTCCAAAGCTGGTTTTGCAAAACATTACCCAAACCTTTGAAAATGCATGAGGGATAAAAATTCTTAGTTTTTCTTTTATATCTCACATTGCTTCCTTCTCCATTTCCATTTGGGATACCTGGTATTCTCTTAAAGATTAGGGCCAGAATTTCTTTAAAAAGAATAATAAAAATGATTTTGGGGCAATTTTGTTATTTTAAATCCAGAGGATGTAATGGAAGAATTTAGAGTTTATTAATTTTGCTAAATGTTTCTACAACAGTAGAGGACAATGTAATCCTCTAGGCCCATGTAGTAGTATGGAGATGGGCTCTATTTGGCTTGTGGAGAGAATACAAGCTCCAGGAAACTCAATTTGTTTCCATACCCACACAGACCAAAGCAGTCATTACTTTCTTATCTAAGCAGATCTTTCTGACTGTGGCTGCTATTTACCATGTCTCTGCCACTGGGCTAAGCAATTTACAAATGTCTGTTCACTTAAGCCTTACCATAACTTATTTGCATGTAATCATTCAATTTTATAGGTGGAGAAAGCAAAAGTATGGAACTTTTTGTATTTGCCAAAGTCCATATAGCTAGGAAGTGACAGAGGTGAATTTAGAAGCAGAAATGACCATGACTGCCAGTATTGGATACACTAAATTGGTCCTCTTCTTGAACTTCTAGACATGGGGGAACGTACAGAAACATCTTTCTGTTATTCACGGATACCACTGATGGTCACTCTACTGAGATTTGCTTTCACAGACCTTTCTGGATACCTATTGTTGTGCCAGACCCTGAGGATAGAGAACATCTTGAGATTGTTCCTCATGTTAGACACAGGGCAGACTGGAATAGCTTTTCTTTAATAACTGTGTAAAGAGAATGCATTTTGATTTAAAAAGCAATTAATTTTTACATTGGTAAGAGCTGAAAACCATAATTGCCTATCCCAAATGTACTCCTCTCTTAATCTAACACTGGTCTTATTGAAGTAAGAAGAAGCTTTTCTTCTATATAGTTCAAGTCATTCAACCATTTCTGGTGTCCGTTCATTCAGCTTGTTGATAACTAGCTTAGGCATAATATTAATTTAGGCATGACCATCTTTGAACAACCAGACATGACAGAAAATGGGTTTGGTAGATGTGAGCGATAGGGAACATTTCTCCATGCTTATGAAATATTAACCAGAGAATAGTAAAGGCTTTCTGAATGTGGTATTTGGTGTTTAATATATTATGTGTGTTTTACAAGAGATCTCATGGATGAGACAATATTGGAGATGGAGCATGAAGGATTCTTAGAGGTAAAGTGAAGGGTTTGGGCATCTTAGGTGGAAACAACAGAGTGAGCAAACATGTGGCATCAAAAATGTGTATGATATCACTGGAGATGGCATTCCAGGACTCCAACGGGGCTAGAACAGGAATGCAGGGACAGATCACAGAAGCTTTGATTATTAGAGTAAAGAAACTAGGTAAGTCTTTTCTTTCATGAAATGAAACTGCTTAGAATAATTTTTTATATCAGTATGTCATCTAAAGATGTCTCAGAGAGAAAATGAAGTATTTGCCATTATTAGCATCTAGACCAAACAATGGCTGCATGTACTTCAGGATATTATTAACAATTAATCGTGTATTTACTTAGTTTTTATTCACATGTTAAACCTGTGAAAATTAATCGGATTCATAAAAGAATGATTAAAATAATTGCAACTATAAACGTGACATAATGTCAAAGAAGCAAAATATTCATTTTCTTATCACATAACTTTGCCAGAAATTCTCTTGGATGAGGAATGTGAAAGAAATGAAAGATTGACTCGTGAATGCCCTAGGGAACAATTTATGCTCCATGGAGTTTGCATTCCACTGTGGCTGAGGGAAGGAGCACTTTGTCTTTGTAATTTAAACTATAATTTGGGTTGTGATAGGGTGACACTAAGTGGCTGAAAACGGAAAGGCTTAGTCAATGGAAATCAAAATAAGAACAAAAAATTGCACTTGTAGTGACATTTATGACTCCCCAGCAACAACATGAGAAAATTATATTCGTAGTAACTCAGTCATTAAAAAAAATCAACAACTAGCAATTTCTTTCCTCTGTGAAGCCAAAGATCCTTATAAATGGAAGCTAAAAACCAATAGAAATCTAATCATGGAAGTTGAATTTGAAGACTTTTTCTTTTAAATTGCATGAAAACATTATTCTACTTTTCTAGTCTGTTCATCGTTTTATATCCCTTACTCCTTTTAGAATCATTTTTTAAAGACGTGGCTATATGTTTATTCACTGAAAAGGAATAAGACTTCTTAATATAGTATTCATGTTTGTTTATTCAATAAATGTTAGACTGAACTGTGTAAAATCATCATTTTTTTGGTTAAAAATGGTTTAAGATTGCCAGTTACATATTATTCAACCTAAGGTTCTGGAAGTACTTTGAGGTTATGGTGATAAATACATGGTCCCTCTATAAATGGACCCTTTTTTTGTCAATCTAGTACTAAATGCCTCCACTGCAGCAGGTCATTTCATCTCTGGAGAATTTTTACAAAATGCAGAGGTGCTTTCCTTCCTTTAATTGGGTTGTTTCTAGACATTCTGCAAGTTGGTTATAATTCTGTTTTTTTAAAGCCACATGCACACAAAGCATCTACCCCATTTTATGTATGATTTTTCTTCTCTTCAGACATCAGACATCCAACTATGCACCTCTTTCTGGTCCAGTCTTATAGTTGTTGCACTGTGAATTAAGCATTTTTCTTGCCTCACCGGACATGTGGTAATCCCGAACTGACATTCGGAAATGTTGGTAAATTCATCTGCCTGAATTTTTCCTCTCTGAGCTTCTGTGACATCTTCTTGCTTTCATTCGGCCTCTCAGGTTCTCCTTCATTTTCTAGGGTTTCTTCTTTGACTGATCCCTTCAACACCAGTGTTCCCTCCAATCCACCCTTGCCCTTTGCTCTGTTCCTGGGAGGGGCCTTAGATGACCCCATCCTTTCCCTGTGCTTCATGGCTCTCCTTATGCTAAATGGTCCCACACTTAAAACTCTAACTGAAAAGTCTATACAGCCCTTTATATTCAGCTACCTCATCAATGTATCCACTCTAAAGTTTCATATATACTTCCAGCTACACCTGTGCATAGCCAAACATATTAGCTTGAATCCATCTATCATTAGGTCTGTATTTTGTGCGGTATTTCTTTATCCACCCCATTACCCAAAGCAGAGCCCTAGATGCCTATCTGATACGTTCATTCTCACTCTCTGCATCGCGCTCCAACCAATGTGGAAATTCTATCACCTCAAGGACTCTTAAACTATGCCCTCCCATTTGGACTAGTTAAGGATTGTATCTCTTCAACAGTCTTTTTTTAATTGCTTTATTTTGTTCTTACTATTTTCTCCTTCCTACCTTTCTCTTCATCTACCAATATAGGATCCCAGCGAGGCTGATTTTTTTCAAAGCTATAAGGTCAATCACACAGTTCTGCTTCTTAAAAAGTATGTATTGGCTTCCAACAGCTTTCGGAATTAAATTTCAAGCTTCCTAATTTAGTACAAAAAGAAGGAAGCAGAAGGAAGGAGATCAAGTATTTCAGTATCCTAATGGGTCAATTTAATCCTCCCTGGCCATATGAATGAAGTGAGAATGTATTAAAGGGAGAGTGAGAAATAGAGAAGAGAGAGAGAAAGAAAAGGAGGAGGGAGAGGAAAAAAGATCAGAAGAGGGGAGGGAGAGGGTACAGCGAAGAAGAGAAAAGAGGGTGGGGAAGGCAGTGAGGTGAGACCCGAGTGAACTTACATTCTGAGCACTGTAACCAGAAAGAGTCTGGTTCCACTGTCACCCAATGAAGCCAATAAATATAGAGGAAGTGAGAGAAGAAGAGAAGTAAAAGTTTTATTAGCTGGCAGCAAGCCAGCAAGTGGAAGATAGAAGGCCTTCACTCCAAATTCCATCTAGCTCGGGGTAGGTAGCAGGCACAAAATCTTACATAGCATTTCTGGCGAGTCCGACATGAGCCATAGGGCACCAGAACGGTCGTCAATCCTTGTGGTAGTCAATTGCCTTGACCTAATATTGTTGTCCACAGGTCACTAGGTTTTCCTGGTTCTTACAGACTTAAGGAAGATGACTGATGAGAAAACATCTTTGATGTTTTCCCCTGTTCTTCCTTTCAGGCAAGGATGACTTTGTTTTCTGAGAAGGGAGGAGGGCAGGGAGGGATGAGGCAAAACAGAAACATCAAAGAAAGGACTTGCTCTCACTCATGCTAGAAGTGAGTTAACCCATTCATCACTTCCTTAGCTGAGGATAGGAGGGAGAAGAAGGCTCAGCACAGCTGGGACTCTATGGAACTGGCAGCTGAGACCAATCATCTACATGCTTCAAAAGAAGAAATTAGGGAGACGAAGATAGAAGTCTGTGATTATCCTTCACCTGAAGAGTGATCCCCTTCCCATGTGAACCATTATTGCCTTGTCACCTGTCAATCTAAGTAGATTTCTATTTTTCCCAAGGTAGAAGTGAGGGCAAAGGCAGAACCTATTCCCTAGATGGAGAAAGTGAGCTTTCCCTTGTTACCTGTTTGTTTCATTTTCCAGTCTGTCCTGTTCTTACAAAATTTGCTAAGTGTTAGATCACCTACCCTTTAATTATCATAAAACTCTAGGATTCACATTTTCCTGTCTTATCTAAAAGATTATAAAAAAACTCAGATGGAAATGTACCAAATCTATAGCATTGTTATATAAAACAGTTATAGAAGGTTGATTGAAAAATTAAATAAATTGCAAAGAACTTGTTCTTTAATGAATAGTTTACCTTGTTTCACTCTATTTTTGTTTTATTTTTACCACTTTATTATAGAATAATGTGCATTTAATACATTCCAAATTATTTTAAAACTTTCAGTGAATTTGGCATACGTATATACCCATGATCTTACCTTAAAGAAGATACTGAAAAATTCCACAATCCCTGAGTATTCCTCTAGCCCCTTGGCAATGTCCTCCTTCATCCAATCAATTCTCAGGCAATCAATATCTGATTTCTGATATTATTGTTTACCAATAGACTTTAGAATTTTATTTAAATGGATCACACAATCTGAGCACTTTGTGTTTGACTTCTATCATTCAGATTTATCCATGTTGTTTCATATTTTGTATTTCATTTCTTTTTATTGATGAATAATATTTCACTCACCACACTCTACTTATGGACTCACTTGTTGGTGGACCTTTTGTTATTTACAGGTCTTACTGATTACGAATAAAAGTTACATGAACATGCATGTACGAGTTTTATGGGAAACATGTCTTCATTTCTTTTCGGTAAGTAGCCTAGGAATAGAATGACTTAGTCACCGGGAATATTTTTGTTTAACTATTTAAGAACATTTCACAATGCTTTTCAAGGCAATTGCAATATTTTAGATTACCGCCAGCAATGAATGACAGTTAAAATTGCTCCATATTTTTGTCAACATTTGGTATAGTCAGTTATTTTAATTTTAGCTCTTCTAAGGGGCATGTGGTGACATATCATGGTGTTTTTCAAAAATTTGCATTACTCCCATGACTAAAAATGCTATTCATCTTTTCATATGCTTATTGGTCATTTGCATATCTTTTATATGTCCAAATTTTGCCATTTTTTAGATTGATTTGTCTTGTTATTGAGTTGCAAAAATGTTTAATATATTCTGGAAACAAATTCTTTGCTGATATATTGCACATATTTCCTCTTAATTGGTTACTGGCATTTTTATTTTTTGTGAGAAAAAGTTTTGATTTTGATAAAGTTCAATGTATTTTGTATTTTATACTTCATGATTTTTGTGTTTTCTAATAAATTTTTGTCTACTCTGACTTCAGAAAGATGTTTCCTGTTTCACTGCAGAACTTCAAACTTTTAGTTCCTCTATTTCTCATATATATTCATGTGTATATGAGCTAAATTGTTGGGTCAAATGGATATATTTAACTTATATTTAACTTTTTGAGGAACTGCCAACATATTTTCCAAAGTGACTAGAACATTTTACACTCCCCAGCAATTAATGATGGTTTTGGCTTCTTCCTTCCTCACATTGTTGTCAACACGTTATTTTCCTACTTTTTTATTCGATCCATAATGGATGCAGGTACGAAATGATAGCTCATTGTGGCTTTGATTATTAGTTTCTTGAAGGCTAATAACTTTTAGTATCTTGTGCTTTTTGAACAACCGTATATCTTCTTTGGAGATTTACATTTTTCCAAAGCATGCATAAAAGTTTAGTTAAATCTGCCCTGAAGATTTCATGGAAATCACAAATATAATGATAAAATTTGTTGGGCTGGGAGCTTTCTATTATGAAATGTTTTAACTTAGAGTAAGCTCTAAGTTTAATTTTTGTAGCATATATATGCCTGTTCTTCCTTATTTTCTCTCTCTTCTTTCCCCTTTCTGTCCTTTGTTGTTGTTTGTTTGTTCTTTTTTGTGGTCAGTTTTGGCTATTGTGTTTTTGTACAAATTTACTTGTCAAATTCACTGATATTGAAATGTTTCTAATATTTTTTCATTACCCTTTTTGTGTGTGTATGCCCTGCGGTTATGTGTTATGGTTCTCCATGGAAACAGAATAAACAATACATATTTAACATAATAAACATGTAAGATGAGGTTTTATGTGAATTGACTCATGCAAGAAGACCCACAAAGACGTCATTTGTAAGCTGGAGTACCAGTAGGTCCACTGATATAATTCAGTCCACATCCTAAGGCCTGCAAGCGTAGTCAATCATGTAACTCTTTGTGTAAGCCCAAAGACCTGAGAATCAATGGAGGTTCAAGGCACAAGAGCAGGAGAAGATGAATCTATCAACTGCAAAAGGGAGTGAATTCACCCTTCTCTGCTTCTAATTCTATATGTGGTTTCTGTTTTCCTCGAGAAAATATTCTTGTTTTTCTTTAAGCAGAAATTCAATCTAGTTATATTTTAATTAAAAATTCTGTTTCACCTTTTGAGAATGATAATTTAAACCTTATAGAGTTTATTTCCACTGTTTGGATCAGTCCTGTAGACTGTTTTCTATCTTTGGTTATTAGGCAGTATTTTAATATTAATTCATCAATTTTGCAAAGCTAAAAGAGAGATCTAGGAAGCACACAGGAATTGAGTTTTTATCTGTACTATTGCTGTCCCCAAAGTTGACAACAAAATAACAATTTACTGATCTTTCATGACCCCAGGCATATTTTTCTTTGCCTATACTTCAGTACAGCTCAGAATTAGGAATCTCAAGTAGAAATTATCCAATCTGATTAGTTAGAGAACTGTTTCATTTTTTAGAGAAAGCCATTAAAAATATGATGAATCGAGAGTAAGAGAGGCTGTCCGCAAGCTTTTTATGGTCCTCATCTCATAGAAGAATAATGCAATAAAATACATCTGAAATTTATGGATTTAAGCTTAAAATATGATGACTATAATTTTTGATCTTAAAAAGCTTTTTATTCTTCAATAAATGAATAAGGAATAATTTTTAAATTACATTTGATTTTTCATGCAGTTACTTTTATTTCTGTCTCCCCACTACATATCCCTTTGTTCATTAGAATCTGTACCTAGACATGATTTGTAATTGGCATATAAGAAAAAAGATATGAAAAAAATAATTTATTTCTAATTTTAAGCCTTAAATTCCACTTAATCCTGTAGGGGTGGGGCTAGAAAGAGAAAAGAAAAAAAATGACTTTTAAAAACATAACAGTTGTCATTTTTACTCCATTTTTGAGACACTGATGCAGTTTTAGACTGGACTTAGAAATTAGATGACAATTCCTGACACTTTTCATGAAGCATTATCAAGTCAATTCCCTTGCCAAAACCATTTAGCAATGAATACTTAAAGATATTCTGCTTTAAGGTATTTTATCAGCTAATTCATGCAAATTGTATTTGAAATTTTACTTTCAGATGGTATATATGAATGCAGCATGATAAATGTCAAAAATGATTATTGAGAACCTCAATATTTCCATGGCTGTGAATAATTTATTTTCTTTTTTATTTCCAATTTTAAAAGAACTTGTCCATAATTTTCCTGTAGGTATACTTTTACCTTCTTTATTTTTTCTCATAACTTTTATTAGTAACATATCTGGACCCACAGTACATGATTTGTTGTATTATTAGGATCTGGATAATCATTTCTGCTCTTTGAAATTTTGTGATGTACAGGAAAATTCTAGAGGTGAAGTGAGAAGTTTTTGGGTGTCTGCTCTGAGTTTTGCTGAACAACTTTTTATCAGCCCAGTAACCCTTGTTTCCTACTGCTTGTAAATGGAGAAGCCTTGTTCTCATTACCATGCCAGAAGTTTGAATTAAAAGCTCTGTGTGAGAAGGATGGTCTTGTCCTAGAATATTTCCTGCATAGTGATCTTTCAATATAGAAAGTATTGTTGATGGTGCCAGCCCATGTGATCTTGATAAAATGATGGACTAAAATAGTATAAAATTCCTTCCAACTTGAGCAACTAAAGATGCTAGAATTAATACAACTATATATAAAATGTGTAACTTATCTAACAAGATGGGAAGAGAATTTCTCAAGTGCTCAGAGTGAAGAGTAAATTCCTGGTATGAACTTCTGAAAATCATAGGAGACAATAAAAAGAATGGTTGAACACCTGGCTTAGTGGGACTAGCATTTAGATTTTAATGATTTAGTTTATCTTGTTTAAGTAAGACGCTAGAAAAGAGATTGATACATAGAGCTAGGGTCCTGAGAGGGTTGAAACCTCAGCCCAAAAGTAAACTAAAATCTGCACACTGACATAGGAAGCCAATAGAAAACAATGAAGTTTCTCTCTGCCTAGACTCTACATGGAAAAGGGGAAAAAGGAGAACTTGTGAGCAAGTTTGAACATTAGAATCTAAACTGCCAATAGTTGCAATATATAGATCCCCTCACCTCAATAGTTAAGACAAAAATTGGATCCAGGATTTGCCTAACAAATGTAAATACAAAACCACTTGAAAGAGAAATTCTATGATGTAGACTGCACTAGGAAATCTCACAAAAAGTTTGCTGAAATGACATCAAATTAAAAATTACTTACCAGCAGCCAGTAAAATCTGAAGCATCAATTGAAGAAATGAAAGATAAATTGAAGAAAATTACCTATAGTACAGCAAAACAATGATAGAAATATGGAAGACAGATTGAGACTGAGAGTATAGAACAAGAATACCCAATAAATGCTTTGTAAGAGTGTCAAAAGAAGACCATTTAGAAGATAAAGGTGTAGCCAGGCATGGTGGCACATGCCTGTAATCCCAGCAGCTCAGGAAGCTGAGGCAGGAGGATCACAAGTTCAAAGCCAGCTCGGCAAAGGCAAGGCACTAAGCAACTCAGTGAGACCTTGTCTCTAAATAAAATACAAAATATGGCTGGGGATGTGGCTCAGTAGTCAAGTGCTCCCAAGTTCAATCCCCAGTACCAAAAAATAAAATAAAAAATAAGGGAGTCTACATTTGAAGGGAATGCATTTCAAAATTTTTGGTATTTAAATTCTACATATTCAAGAATCAAAAGTTTTATAAAGATAAATAATTTCATGCTGATACACATTTTAGTGACTCTCCAGAACATCAAACCAAAAATATGTAAAATATAACTAAAAATAAAAGATATATGAAAAATAATGCAATTAGACTGACTATAGATAGCTTAACAAAAAAAAAAATTGAAGCTCAAGATTATGAAACAATATGTTTGCAGTATGGAGAGAAAGTAACTGCCAACCAATAATTCTGCACCCAGCTAATCTATCAAGAGTGAGGGTTATATAGAGAAAATTCCAGATAAATAAAGATGGAGAGAGTTTGCCCCAATAGGCCTCTCCTTCAGGAAGAAGCATTTTGAATCCTGGGAGAAGTAGGATATAGTGATCAACGATGAACAAAATTTCAGGAAATGTGTGAGCATCTATAAACATTATTCTTATAATTTCATACTATTTGTGTAGAAGATGAAATAAAGCTATTGATTTAACTTTAAATCAAATCTAAAAGTTCAATTTCACCACAAAAAGAATATGTGAAAATATAAAACATTAAAACTAGTAGTGACAAAATAAGGAAAGACCTTATATCATACTAAAACCAATATAGTGGAAGAATAGAAAAGAAAAAAAAAAAGCCAAGAAGAAAGAATGGAATGAAAAACATAATTTCACATATTTATGTTTACTCTGACACACACACATACTCAAACATAAACATACACATATATGTATATACACTAAACATAAACATACGCATATATGTATATACACATAAACTTAAACATATATATGTATGTGTATATATATGTATATATCTATGAAAGATATTGACTGCATTTAGTAAAATTAGACAGTATTACAAGTGTATTGGGTAACTTTTCTTATTTACCCTTTACAGTGAAGTTGAGTAAGAAATATCATAATCCTTCCATTTTAGAGATTAAGGGAATCAATTAACAAAATATTTAAATATTTTGCACAAACTCATACACTACTAATAGTAAACTCAGAGAGTCTGGTCCAATATCCTACCACTCTAATTTATCTATGTACAAAATTAAGATGGCAAAATAAATCTAAATACACCCATAACTATAGTTAATGTAAAGGATATAAATTTTCCATTTAAATATAGATTGTATAATGTTGGTTTTTAAAAGAGTCTCAGAATGGATGATAAGAACAGTAGCAACAAACTATACTATTTAAAAGAGGAGGACATGACATGACAAATAACAGATGTATGGGGTGGGAAAAAATGTGAAGCAACTTCTAGCAAAAAGAATGTTAGTTTATCTACAATAATAACAGAAAAACAGATATTAATTCAAAAAATATTATTAAGAATGAAGAAAATTGAAGTTGGGCATTACATACCTGTAATCCCAGCTACATGGAAGCTGAAGCAGGAAGCTTGCAAGTTTGAGGCCAACCTGGGCAACATAGTAAGATTCTATTTCCAAACAAAAATAAAAAAGGGGGATATAGTTCAGTGGTAGCAAATTTCATTTTCAAGATGAAAGCAAAAAAAAAAATGCAAATCAAGAGACTTATTTGTAAAACATACAAAGAACTGGCTTAAGAATAGTAATCTCCCCTTGTTATTTCCATATTAGAAAATACAGCATGATTTTCCTCTAGCTAAGCAAAAGCCTTATGTTAACACTGATGTTCAAAATCAGCAAATCAAACTTACTCAGAGTTCAAGAGGTGAGACTTGTAGTCAAGGGTACCTTGGACATAATGCTAATGATGATTTCTTTCAAACAACTCTTCCATGAAAATTATCTGGGTTTTCCCAGCTGGGTAGATCTGTCCCTATTTTGAATCCCTAAAACATATTGATCTACTTATGGCACCATCTTACATTAGCTCAGTGATCTCAAAAGTTTGGTTGTGTTTACCAGGAAATGTTTGGCAAGGTCTGGAGATTACTTTGGTTATCATAAATGGTGGGGTTGGGTTTATAGTAGCTACACACCAGAGGTGATGTTAAACATTCTACAGTGCCCAGAACAGGTCCCACAACACAAAAACATCTGGGCCAAATGTCAACATTGCTGAGGTACAGAATGAGCAATCCTACTTCAGTTTATAGTATTTTAATTTTTATCTCCTCTGCTTTCAGTTGTAAGAATCTGGAACTGAGTCTTACTTGTCCTGGATTCCAAACAATATGTAGAGTACATAGCATTGTGTTTGCTACAGGGTAAATCAACATTTGTTAAGCTGAATTTGCATTCAGCAGCAATCCTTAGTGATTACTTTGTTTGTGAACTCTCTTTAGAATTTGTGTTGAAAGTGTAATTAGGCGGTCTTTATCCTCTACAAATTCCTAGCTTACAGTGAAAGAGATGTATAAATAGATAATTTATAGTGTAATACACAATGTACTTAAACAAAAATATGAGGGGAGAAGTATGCAACGGGAATCCCAAATAAACACAAGCTAATTCTACTTACAGGAATTGGAATTTGGAGAAGGAAAAGAATTTCAATAATTCATAGCATTGTAAAACAGGAAATTACCTTGGGGTTTCTCTACTCTAGCCTCAAATTTTATAGATAGTGAGAGTTGAGTTTTAGAGAAGAGAAGTGATTGACAGCATCTCTGAGAAGGCCTGGCAGAGGCTGTCCGAGGACTCAGGTCTCCTGATTTTTGACTTTACTTCTCTTCATTATAATCCATTGCCCTACTTCACCTACTCTTCAAGGTTAGCATAGTTTCACCACATTATGGAGACATGGGATGGATGTTTTGTGTTATCTATAGTTTAGTTGATGTGTTAGTCAGTGTTAGCCAGAAAGAAGCAAAAGCAATGGAGCGTGTACCTGTGTATGTATGTACTATAGGCATCAATAAATTAGCTAGATGAATGGATAGAGAGACACTCAGATAGATAGAGTTGATATAATAAAATTCACTCATGGAATTATGGAGGCTGACAAGTCTCAAGATCTGCTGTCAAAGGTGAAGCCCAGGAGAGTCGATGTAGTTCCAACTTGAATACTAGCAGGTTCAGGACTCATGATTCAGTTTAAGTCCAAAGGAAAGGGAGAGCCCTGTCCTAGCTCAAGACAAGTCAAGCTGGAGGGATTTCCTCTTACTCAGCTTCTTTTGTTTATGCAGATCTTTAATTGATGAGGTGTGGCCCATACATATCAGGGAACACAACCTCCTTTACTCAGGGTGCTAATTCAAATGCTAATCTTACCCCAAATATTCTCACAGACACACCCAGAATAATGTTTGACCCAATGTGTGGACACGCTGAAGTCCAATGCTGTTGACACATAAAATTAACCATCAGAGTCAGTAACAAACAGCTGACACCCTCTGTCAAGCACAAGGTATATGCGAGAGCTGTTTTACTTAGTCTGGAAGAAATAAGATCTCACAAAGGAAACCAAAACAAACCAGAACCAATTTGGTCCACAATAATTTTGGAAAGTTGCTTTAACTAGTTTGGTTAGATAAACTAGAAATAGAGAACAAATTCTAAAATATAGAGATTGAATGCTATCAAAATTCTTTCCTTCTAACATAGGAAATTTAATGAGGTTTGCAAAAAAATTGAGAGATTTTCTTGAATTCATATTTCACAACTTCTGAGAGTTCTTCCCTTTACTCATTTGTATTTTTTTATGGTATTTTATTTTTACTTCATTTGTGAAATATGTTCTCTAATCGCTCTGTGGGCTTTGATGAGAGTGTTATTTTTCTGTAAGTTTCTTTTGTTTAAAAAATTATCTGTGTTATCTTCAGTAATATATTTCCTCTGGTTACTTCTTTTGTTCAAATCTTTTATTTTGTAAAACTTGTTTTATGTTTACTGATGTGTGGCTGTCTATTCATATTTAAGACTGAGACTATGGAATTTAGGAAGCTTCTCATATACATATCATTATATTAAGATAAGCATTCCTTCTATATTCAAATAAGAGTTATATAAAAAGAAATTTAAAACTATTTAGAAACTCAAACTTGAAAGAATGAAGAATGCCAGTTTTTTAAAGGAACAACTATAAAATTTTAATTCAACATTAAAAATAATAAGCTAATTTTATGAACAGAATTTTGTTTTTATCTATATTAGCTAATTCTAAAATTTGTATGGGAAACTAGATAAGAGAATAAGAATTTTTGAAAGAGTAAATAAGGAAGAGGATACAATTAGTATCATATATAAAGTTTAGTTTGACAATATAATAATCCAAAAATAGATATTAGAAAATAAAAATAAGGTATGGGGATATACCTCATTCGGTAGAGTGCTTGCCTCCTATGCACAGGGCCCCAGGTTCAATCCCCAGCACCACACACATACACACACACACAAACAAAAATAAATAAATAAAAGAAAGAAAGAAAGAAAGAAAGAAAAAGAAGTGGTTACTTACCTTACTACTATTTATTTATTTGTTTATTTGGGGGAGGTGTTCCAGGGATTGAACTCAGGGGCACTCAACCATTGAGCCACATCCCCAGCCCTATTTTGTATTTTATTTAGAGAAAGAGTTGCTTAGTGGCTCACTTTTGCTGAGGCTGGCTTTGAACTTGAGATCCTCCCGCCTCAGCCTCCAGAGCCATAGGGATTCTAGGTATGCACCACTGCACTCAGCCCTTACCTCACTTCTCACACTAAAGTACACGGCAAACTATTCATAAATTGTACTATGAAAAAAGCTATGAAAAAATTAAAAGTGGCTGGCCCAGGAGATCTCTGGAGAGTGCCACCACTGAGCCACAGTCTCTGGGCCAGTCTGGGGGTCCCGAACCCTCAGATGAGGTCTCCTCTCTCTAGGGATGGGGAAGTTGGGAAAAGGCTCCTTTAACCCTCCTCCAGGATGAATCACCAGCCAAAGGACATGGAAAATGCGCTCACTGGGAGCCAGAGCTCCCACGCTTCTCTGCGTGATGTCCACTCCATCAACCCCGTGCAACTCATGGTCAGGATTGAGTCTTGTGAAGGAAGGGAAAAGAAAGGCATATCCGATGTCAGGAGGACTTTCTGTTTGTTTGTCACCTTTGACCTCTTATTTGTAACATTACTATGGAAAATAGAGCTAAATGTGAATGGAGGCATTGAGAGCGCGTTAGAGAAGGAGGTGGTACAGTGTGACTACTACTCATCTTATTTCGATATATTTCTTTTAGCAGTTTTTCGATTTAAAGTGTTGATACTCGCATATGCTGTATGCAGACTGCGCCATTGGTGGGCAATAGCGTTGACAACAGCAGTGACCAGTGCCTTTTTACTAGCGAAAGTTATTCTTTCAAAGCTTTTCTCCCACGGGGCGTTTGGCTATGTGCTGCCCATCATTTCATTCATCCTCGCCTGGATGGAGACATGGTTCCTGGATTTCAAAGTGTTACCTCAAGAAGCAGCAGAAGAAAACAGACTCCTGATAGTTTAGGATGCGTCGGAGAGGGCAGCCCTCATACCTGCTGGTCTTTCTAATGGTCAGTTTTATTTCCGTCCTGAATCTGAAGCAGGATCTGAAGAAGCAGCTGAGGAAAAACAAGGCAGCGAAAAGCCGCTTTTAGAACTCTGAGTTCTGCTTTAGGAAATGTGACGCATCCTCACTGAAGTCATCCGAGGGAAAAAGGTGGAGACGGGTCTCCCTATTGATAGTGGAAATGGTGACATCCACCGCTGACTTTGTTGAACAGCTAGTAAATATTTATTTATGGTGATACCCACGGACATTTTCCCACATTCACACACATTCAGTCTCCTGCCAGGTCATGTCACGATTCTTCCTCTGCTCAGTGAGACTGAGTCTGACCCGTCAGGGAATAACTGAAGGAGAGTCGCATGCTCTATCCTAATCAAAAGACTTCCTCATATGTTGAAATAACACTTTTCTAGTAAGTGAAATACCTTTTATTTCAATTTACAGGATGGAATTTGTTTCATGTCTCAGATTTCTTTTGTATTTCTTTTTTAACACCCTACATTTCCCTTGAGTTTTTTTTTTAACTTATGCACATGTGCTCTTTGTACAATTTTTAAAAGTAATACAATTCAGCATATCAAAATGAAAAAAAAAAAGAAAGAATTTAAAGTGTCTGCAGAGTTTTACACATGTATGTGCTCACATACTCTGTAAGTGGAGTGACACTGCCTGAGTTGGAAAAATTCAAAAGCTGGGAAAGAAAAGATTGTTGAATTCAATTATTTAATTTAAAAAAAAAAACACAACTACATGGCAAAATAATATAAATACAGAGAAGAGGGAAGATATTTGTAACAGATGATAGACAATAAGTCTGGTTTCCTAAATACATAATGTCCTCCCCAATTTAAAAAGCAAAAGATAAATACTGAAAAAGTGAAGTGATTATAAGTAGAAATGACAGCACATATAATTCTTAAACATAAAAGGACCTCTAACCACAGTCATAACAGAAGAAAGGCAAATACATTGAAATACAATTTTCACCTGTCAGAATGACAATTTAAAAAAAAAGAGAATGATGATTATCAAGAATACAAATAATAATTGCTAGAGAAGTTGCTGTACCACCAACTTACATATTGTGGGTTGCACAGCAAATTGGTGCAACCACTTTGGAAAGCAGCATGGATATTCCTCAAAAGACTAGGGAATGGAACCACCAAATGACCCAGCTATCCTCTCCTTGGTGTTCAACCAAAAGAATTAAAATCAGTATCCTTTAGTGATACAACATACCAATGTTACAGCAGCACACTTCACTATAGCCAAGTTATAGAATCAACATACATGCCCAACAGATGGGCAAAGCAAACATCACACACACACACACACACACACACGTACATGCATATATACACACATGTATATGTATATGTGTGTCTCATATATATATGACACTCAATCTATATATACATATACATGTATATATGTGTGTATATGTATGTGTAAATGTATATATATATATATATGTATATATATATACATACTCAACTATAAGCAGGAATGAAATTATGTCATTTGGTGGCAAATGGATGGAACTGGTGAACATTATGCTAAGTGAAGTAAGCCAAACTCAGTCAAGGGTAGAATGTTTTCTCTCATAAGTGGAAGCTAGTGGGGAGAAAGGGGAAAAAAAGAGATCTCATGAGTATAGAAAGGAAGCCAACAGAGTAGAGGAAGAGGATCCAGAGGCAGGGAGGAGGGGAAGTTATGGGGAAGCACTGGGGAACAAAACCTACCAAATTATGCCATGTCTATGTAGGAATATACCACAATGAATAATATAGATGTATATAATTAAATGTGCAAATAATAGTAATAATAATAAAAGATCAGTAGTGCAGAGATAAAATAGAACATGCAAATCAAGGAGAGGGAGAAGGGGAAGGAAAGGAAAGATACTGGGGAATGAAATTGATCCAATTATGCTATGTGCATATATATATATGGCATAATGAATCCTGTTAAACATAATTGCAATGCACCAATACAAAATTTTTTTTAAAAGAATAAAATGTAACATAATGTGATGGTTGAGAATAGATGCTGGAACTATGCTGTGTGGATCTGAATTCTGGCATTACGTTTCCTAATTGCATAGCTTTGGGAATATTATCTAAACACTCGTGTGCCAGAGTCTTCTAATGTATAAAATGGCATGATAATAGCAACTATCTCAAAGGAAGGGTTGCTATGATGATTAAATGAGGTAATAGATGTAAAATATTTGGAATATATCAAGTGCTATATAAGTAGCATGATTATGCATTTCAGTTTCCCTAGGATATACTCCTGCTTTACACTCCTGTCCATTGTAATTACAAATATCCCTGTTCTTACATCTAAAAGATGTCCTCATTTGGATGATAAAATTATATACACTTATAAGTAAATGGAAAGTAATTATTATGTGAAGATATCATCTGTGGTATTCTTATAATAGTAAAGATTATAAATGATGCCCATCTTAGTGAGTCCCTAGGCAACTCAGTGAGACCTTGTCTCTAAATAAAATACGACAAAGGGCTGGGGATGTGGCTTAGTGGTAAAGAGCCCCTGGATTCAATCCCTGATACCAAAATAATAATAACAATAATATTAATAATGTCCATCAACAGATGAACTTGCTAAATACACTCCATCCCTGCCGTGGAATACAATGCTGTCGTCAAAAAGGCATATAACCCTAGCAATTATTTGGAACAGTGTTTTTCAAGCTTTCTGTTCTTATGTTCACTTAAACTATTAAAAATTATCAAGGACTTCAAGCATCTTTTATTTTTGTAGCTTACATTTAGTGATATTTATTGTATTAGAAATTACAGTGGAATAATTAAATGTGTATTTTGTAATTCATTTTAAAATAAATGTTAAACCTATAACATATTAAATTTATTTTTAACAAAAAATTGTACAGCATTTAAAATTAGCATGAAAGTCTTTGACTCTACATTCCAGCCAATGTCAATCACTTCCATTTGCTTCAGTGTCCTCTGTATTGTACTATTACGTGCCGAGCAATTTCCAGAAGTCCATTGCCTGCTGAGACGAATATGAGAAAAATAGTAAATAGCATTTTAGCATTATTACAAAAATTATCTTGACCTCAAGGCCTTCCCGAAAAGGTCTCTAGAACTCCTAGTGGTCTTGGGCCACATTGTAAGGACTATTTGTTTAGATTTGGGGCTAGAAAAAAATAATTGTTTGAAGGAGGAGTGTTTTATTACTGACATTGCTTAGAAGCACTTTGTGCATGGTGATACTAAAACTCAGAATGATTTCATTCAGTGGTTTCATTATTGTTTATAAATTCTCTATCCATGACACATCTTCTGTTGCCTATACTGGGGGTATGTTCCTCCCCCGTTCCCCCCTGGTACACTGGTATGCAGCAGAGACAACTTACGTCAAAATTCTTGAGCTGTTAGTTGCCATAATGTGTTAAAATTATATTAATGTTAAGGATTACAAATCTTATATTTACTCAGAGTCGCTGGAAATGTAAAGAAAAATCTACACCAAAGTAATCTCCATCACAGACGGAGACCAAGTGGAGAAGGGGTGCAAGACACCCCAGGAAGAAAAGGAAAAACAGCTATCCTTTCTTCTGGAATCCAAGCAGAGGGCTCAAGCACACTCATACTAAAACAGAGTTACTGCCCTGTAGGAGGCATTTAAATCTCTGAAAACTTGAAGAAAATAGCTAATTATCATTCTGAGATAATTACTGTTGTGAATTCAGTCATTCAGCCTCTGTTTTTACAACCTGGCATTTTGCACACAGAGTAATCTGCCCTTCTCAAGAAGCTTATTTTCCAGGATCTTCCAAAAGTCTGGCAGCATTGCCCTGGCTCACCAGCTGGGGCTCCCTGAGGAGAGACAGGAGAGGAGAGAATCCCCAGTGCATGTCCTCCAACACGTTTTCAGAACTCCCAGTGCATTTCATCGTGACAGTTAGGTTGTATAGTCACCAAAAATCTTCTAAGCAGTTTAATTAAATGAGATTCCAGGAAATTAAACTAAATATAAGGTGAGTTGTGGAGCATTCCTTCCAATGTAGCTTGAAATGGAAGCTAAGAGGGTCAGAGCAAAAACCCAACTAAAAACCCAAAAAAGGTGGTAAGCAAGTAGAATCTGATGAATGCAGATTCAATAAACTTAGAGACCTAAATTTTATCTTGGGTGGTCAGGAAGAAAAAAAGTGCCAAAATTTCCATGGGTGGGGAAATAAATGAGTGACAGTGAAGGAGACATTGATAATGGTACATGAAACCCCTAAGATAACAGAATTAGAAAATATATATATATATATTTTTTGGGTACCAGGGATTGAACCCAGGGGCACTCCACCACTGAGCCACATCCCCAGCCCTATTTTGTATTTTATTTAGAGACAGGGTCTCACTGAGTTGCTTAGGGCCTCGCTAAATTGCTGAGGCTGGTTTGAACTCGTGATCCTCCTGCCTCAGCCTCCCAAGTGCTGGGATTACAGGCGTGCGCCACCGCGCCTGGCTAGAATTAGAAAATATTTTATGGACCAATAACCTCTTTATTTTAAAAATGGATTAATAAATCCCCAAATTACTACAGTAATAGGAATTGATATTTTGTTTTGTTCTATTGAGACAGGGTCTGGCTATGTTGCCCAAGGTGGTCTCAGCAATCCTCCTGCCTTAGCCTCCTTAGTCCCATCTGGGATTACAGACACATGCCACCTCTCCTGTTTTGTGCTTAATGTTTTAAATATTGCTAATTTATCATCAGATAAACTGTAAGATACACAATACCTCTTAGAAGGAACATATATTGTAGATACTGTTTTCTATAGTCTTCCTTCTCATACTATATATACGGAGCTAACAATACTGGATGCAATACCAGCATAAATCACATCCAAAGATTATAATGCTATTTTTAACTTTATAATTTTGAATTAGCCACATGTTAAATAAAATTCAAAAGCACTCTTTCTATTCATAGCACTTAGTTAAGGCACTATGCTTAACTCTTCAGAGGAAGCATAATTGGAATTCAATAAGGTTCCTGACCTCCAGTGATGAGTTGACCAAGACACATTAACTATAAGCAAAAACAATAGAGCTTACAGGCAAAAATAAAGAAACAAACAAACAAATAAATAAAGACATCTTAAAAGGGTCACTGAGAGAATAGGTCATGCAGAGTTTAGTTCTATTTAGAGAGTTTAGGAAAGCCTTGTGAAATTAAAGTGAGAAAGAACTTGGAGGAACAGTAAATCTTGAGATGTAGACTGGGAAAGTAGTCCATTTCAGATTGGAAGAAAATTACAAACAAAAGCAGAGAAATAGGAAAGTCTAGCAAGTTTCTAAAGGAAAGATGAGTGTACTGGCTGTATTTAGGGGAGGAAGAAGGTAGTCAGCTTCCTGATTGTAGTTCTTCCCATATACGTAATCTCTTCTTCATGGCCAACTATCATCCAGCCCTGACTTTCTTATAGGTAGTTATATTTGTTCCTATGTGTCCTTGTCTCCATGGGCCCCTCGTGGGATTAGACATGAGCTCCTCCAAATGCTAGCCAAAAACCTATGTATTAGGTGAGCCAAAGAGATAAACAAGGCTAATAATACTCCCCCTCTTGATTATTTGGACTCAGAAACTCAAGGTTTCAGTGGAAGCCAAAGCTGGAAGAAAATATATTTAATCACTGTGACTGAAGTTTCAGAGGTCTTAGTCTATGTTCACTGGACAACATTGCTTTGAGCCTGAGGTGAGGGAAGGGCATGGCGGAAGAAGGCTGCTCAGCTCATGGCAGCCAGGAAGCACAGACAGAGACAGAGACAGAAGTGTGGGGTGGGGTGTGGGGGAGAGGGCAGGGACAATAAACACCCTTCTAGGGCACACCCCAGTGACCTACTTCCTCTAACCATGCTCTATCTCCTACAGTTTCCACCATCTGCCAGTAGGTCATGCAGCTATTGATGGGTTAATCCACTGATGAGATCAGAGCCTTCATGATCTAATCACTTTCCAAAAGCGTGACCTTTAAACATTGCAGCAATAAGAAACAAACCTTTGATAGACGAGTCTTTGGTGACTATTCCCAATCATATGTTTATATGTATATATGATTGGAAATACTCATACATTATATATGTATATGGCTTACAATATTTATATTGTAAGTCACAATCAGATCAGGGTAATGGCAACTTGGCATTGCAAGGGGAAAGGAGCTCCATGTAGAGAAACAATGGAGTTCTTAAAGAGAGTCACAGAATATCTGGTCCATATGGCTTCCTCAGTCTTTGATGTAGTCTTCTAAACCTTCTTTATCTTGACCTACCTCAAGGGATTCTCTAATTCCCAAATCGAAAGAACCTGGCCAACTCAGGAAGTAAGAAAGCTCATGAAAAATTAGGCTACATTTTAGAGTATCAGGTGGGGCAAGCTGGGCATGTTAGATTGCACCATATGTATTAATAGCTAGAAATTATCATGGGGCTTGTTAAAAAGGCATAGAGATTCTGACTCAGTAGATTGGGCAGAAGACTAGGAATCTTTTCCATAGATTGCCCTGAGGATTCTGAATCAGTGTTCATAGACAACTACTTGAGAAAATTTGATATGGTTTATTTTTTTGGTAGTCATTACCATAATTATGTATTTTTGTGGGACAGATGCAAATAACAGTGGGACCCATAAGTGAGCTATTAGAATATTCTAGATGAAGATAAGTGATTGTGCAAGAAAAGGTGGTGCTGATATAATAAATACTCTTTAATTAGATTTCCTTTTCCAAATTTACACACATATATCATTTCAGTTTCTCATCTGTATTACCTTTCTTCATTATTTTCTATGTATGTTGTATTAATTCCAAGTCAGTTGAGCATTAGTTCTGAAGCTGGATAGGAAGATTAGCATATCTGACCCCTGAATTCAGTGATCTGACCAAAACTAGTTCAACTGATTGCTAGGAAGCCTCCTAAATGACTCTAAGTTTAGTCAGAATTAAGAAGATCTGATGATGTGAAAGGCTACATCTTAATGTTGAGAAATCATTTATATCAATAAAGTTCAACAATAAAAAATCAAGGTAGAGAACAGGAAAGGAAAAGGAAATGGAGGTGGTAATAAAAACATTTTTAAAAATAGGATAGGTAAAAATTAGGCAGATATAACTGTGATGGAGGCTTACCTAGAAATATTTTTGGTTTGATGCAGCAACACACTAAAATATAATGTCAGGCCTTGGTAACAGGGAGTTGAAAGTGGAGACCTGCATAGAGTGAAAGTCAGACTGCAGTATTTCTGCAGTGTTCTTACTTCTAAAACGTGTTTTTAAATTGTGGACCTTAATTTAATAAACTGCTTTTACTTATTAGCCATCATCAGAAACTGATCTTGGAATTAATGTTATGATTTACTTTGGGGCTTTGATGTTAAGGACAAAAAGCATTTTTCTGTGTCTCTAAATGTGACCAAAGACACATGATCTGTCACATTGTGAATCAAGTATTAAAAACAATGACAAAAAAAAAAAAGAAAAAAAAATTTAAAAAAACAAGAAAACCACAGAGGCAAGAAGACTTGATAAGTTTGAGAGGACTTAGTTTCTCAAGTAGGACTTTAATGACATGAAACACATTAAAAGACACAGAGAAGTTCCCAAAAATATTTTTGCCATGAGTTCACAATATAATTTCCAAATTTCCCCAATTTACTTTGCATTAGCCTGTTTCATCGGTGTTGTAAATAAAAAGCAGAATAACTGGGCTTAGATGTGCTTTCAAAGGAAATAGCCAATCTGTGCAGACTTCTAATTGCCTTAACTTGAAAAGAAAGTATACTATTTAAAAAAAAGGAGCTTAGTTCCCTGTAAAACCTAATTGATATCTTGATAGCACTGAAGAATAATTAAAGCTTCCCTTTTCTATAAAGCTTTTTGTACTGACACAATCTTTTCTCATAAATGTTTTTGAATATTAGTAAAAGAATATAGAATATTCTTTAAGCCCTGATGGAAAAAAAAAATCTACTCACTACAGGTTATGTTAAAGAATAATTTAATGTCAATATTCCAGTTAATGGAAATGGAATTATCTGCATAGCAAATATTAACTCCTATGTCTTGTGATGCAATGACTTTAAAGAGCTGGTATTTGGAGAACTGGTTGAAAAAGAGTTTTTGTTTAAAAGCTTCTCAGAAATGTCAAACATAAACTAAATCAACCCGGGATCAAACTGGGGAAATGTTCGAGTTTTTCCTTAATGAATTTCTAAGCAGTCTGGAACAACTGAATGATAACATAAACCGTCCCTGTTTATGGGACCGTCTCAGAACAGTAGCACAGTTCTGAGAGATGAAGATTTTATCCTCTGCCAAATCTCCTTTGTATAGTAGGATGTCAGAGCTGGGCTTCAACCCATTTGGTGTGAAAAAGCCGAGTGGTCCTTGTGAAGGCGGAAAGAAAAGAAGGGATCAGGAAGAGGAAGGCAGTGGCTGAATGAATGATAATGAGTTCAGAGGAGCCGCTTCATCATTTGCCTTCCTTGGGCTTCTGTCCGGATAGGACCAAAGGAGCTTCATTTAATGAGAAGATTTATCTTCGATGCCTATGTAGTGAGAGATGATCTGACATTGTTTAAATAGACAACATCAGAATGCAGGGGTTTACTGGCATTTTTCCTCAAATGCTCAAGGAATCCCATAACAAATACATTTAAAACACATAATCTAAATCCTTTTTAAAGGGCACCTCACATTAATCCCTCAGCTGGGGCTCCTCATTTTTATAGCATCATTTATCACTTTAATATAACATTAGTTTAGGGGCTAAAAGCCATGGCAGAAAACCCGCACTGAATGTTGGAACATTAATGACTTAAGCAGAAAGGAAACACTTGAAAGACCAGCCGGCGCTCCTGTTCTTTCCCCTAGGTTATAATCACAGATGCAGGAAGCAATCGCTGCTATATAAATAATACTGCAATGTGGTTAATGTTGGCAAGACCAGACTTATTTGTAACGCTAAAGGGTAAATAACAAAAGGTTTGACAAACTGACTCTAGGGGAAAATGTGTGTTTATATGTCGGTGGGGGGAGTGGTACAGGAGAGAGGGAAGAGATCAAACAGTTCTCTGCTTCTACTGCAGATTTTTCTAAGGAAAGAACAGAGGTGGGGATGAGATGTAGGGGGTGGAGAGTGGAAATACCAGGGCATCCCAGTAGCACAGATGGCATTGTGGACTCACTGCCTCCCACTGTACCTGAGGCTGTAGACACTGTGGGTGTGGGGAGGGTTTGTGTAGGCATCACACTCTACTTAGCAGAGGAAATTCCTGGTGTTGTGAAATGGAATTCTCTGCATGGAAAACTGCTTTGCATGTTGAGTAAAACATAGCTAGCCCTTTTCCTAACTTTGAATATGTCGTTTTGGAGAAAGACACTGGCCGTTCTTGGATCATTTTTCCACATTTATGAAATGTGCCAGGGACAAGAATGCAGAGGCTGGGGCTGTCTTGATGAACACTTAGCAATAATCTTTTGTGGATTTAGTTTGCTCTTAATAGTGTAGTTGTGGGTTTTAAGCGATGCCTTTGGTGCTGTGGCTGAGTCCTATCAAAGGGATAGCTCTGTGGGCATATTTGCAGAAGAGCCATTTAGGAACTTCCCATCAGCTTCAATGTCACACTACTCACATAACTGTCACCCTCATTCATCTCAAGAAGAATACTTCCTTAACACCCTTTTGGTTCAGAAGGGTAAAACTCAAGCAGGTTTCTCATCTTGCATTTTATTTAGCCTATGGTGGGCATTTCCCATCTGCCCTACCACTTCTTCTGTCTTTAGGGCCCATCTGGCTTTTGTTTTAATCTCTAACACAGCAGATGACATTCTCTGCCAGTGAATCCTATTTTCAGCTCTCTTGGGCAAGCTACAGAAGCTGAGCCATGCTCCCAAATTTACTGCCAGTTTTAAAACAATAAAAAGCCAGTAGTTTTTATTTCTCACTGACCTAAGCAGGGTCTAAAATGATGAACTCCAATTTTTCTGCAAAGGTTTGAAAACCTGTTTAAAAAGTAATTTGTCTATCAAATTATTACTTCTGAATGGCCTTGCACACAGCTTGTGGGTCTCTGAGGAATTCTTGCTTGCTGAATGCAGAGGTTCTCCATTGCAACCATCCTCAGTGCCTTGCGAGGTGCTTCAGGCTTAGCCTTGTGCTGTGCTATCTCAGTCTCCTATTATGTATAGCAGAGGTTGGTGGTCCCCTCCCCAGCCCACCCCACCTTGAACTTGGAATTCTCAGTCCGACACTGAGTCTAACCTTTTTGCGCTTGTGGTTTCCAGAGCACAAAGTAAATGTAATGTACATAAGGTAATTCTAAGGCCCCTGGAACAAGGATCCTCAATCAAGGTAGCCTGCTGTCCTGACCTGCTACTTTTGCTTTAGAGCTTTGCTACTCAGCAGGGTACCATCAGCATCTGCAATACTTCAGAGCTTATTCAAAATGCAGAATCTCAGGCTGAACCCCTGACCTACTCATCCTGAATCTTCATTTTAAAAAGAGTCCGAGGAGAAAGTTTGGGAAGCACTATTTGTAATATTCTATTCCAAGCTCTTTCCTGGAATCCTCTGTGTAATTCCTGACCTCCTATCTTCCTAAATACCCACGGTCTTGTGGGTAGGGGCCTTTCCTTATTGTTTGCAGACTTTTTCTTTGTAGGCATAGTTGTGATCAGTATTCTGGACCCCACCGATAGTGGCTTTTTTGCCTGTCTGCCAGGACCCCTGAGCAAATCTCTTTCAGTTTCTATTTGCTCTTCCTAGGATACAGGACTTGCTCTTGCACGTTGGGCACTCCCAGAGTTAATCTCTTGCTCAACACCTGTTTTCTTCTTGGTGGATACATCTGGTTCTATGTAAACCTGTCCCCATTAGCCCTATACTGAGGAATCTAACCTTTACATGGCCATAGGTTCCAGAGAATGAAGACTGAATGAAACTCAGTGGTGATGAGAGAATATTGTAAGAAGTATAGACCTAGAGGAAAAGCACATGGGTTTTAACTTCATCTAGTGTTGGTGTTGTGACTTGATAGTTGACCCTTAAATGCCTCTTGAGCAAATATAATTTTATTCATATCTGGGTGATGTTATAGGACATGGATAATGATGTGATGGAAGCACTTGGAAAAGCCAAACACTGAAACATCGTTGGACTATTTGACTGAGAGGTAGTAGTTACAAGGCTGGGCCTTCTGGGAAAATGTGGCAGTGCCAAGGTTCCCCTTCAAACCCCAGTTCTTGCAATCAAGTCAGAGAGATTTCAGACAGGAGTTTATTAGAAGGGATAAGAAAGCTTGAGTTTATTAGAAGGGATAAGAAAGAGTAAAGGGGATACTCTCAAAGGAGAGAGTGAGTCATCTCAGGTTCCCACTCTCCTGCACCTCAGTTTTGTTCGGGATCCCAAGGAAATTTCCAGAGAGTCCCACCGGTCCACTTCTTGATTTTTGACTGAGGGAAGGATTATATCAGACACTCAAGTCCCCATTGCTATGAGCAGTCTAGGTCACTTTGGTTAATGCTGACTGGTTCTAAACCCAACCGGTTCTTACAGGTTTTATGGGTAGGGGGAGTTATACTTATCTCTGTGAATTCCAGGATTTGGCCAGTATGAGTGTCACAAAATTCTTGCCCTTCTGAGTAACTTGTGTTCCTCTTATTGTAATTATTTGGGGCCTACATTTCTCCTGTACATAACAAGTAGTTTGCTGAAGATTGTAACATATTCTGTCCACTTTAGCCAAGCAGGGCTCCAGGTAAATTGCTTTTCAAAAGGAGTCAGCACTGTGGGCCCATTGTAGAGAATTATTCCCTTAATCTCATGTTCCTATCATCACATCTGTCTGTTTCATTTCAAAATGACTTACTAATATTGCATCCCTCTTATAGATATATTTTAGAAAACATTTAGAAATAGTGATAAATAATAAATAAAAACCTCAGAGAAGTAATGCATCCTGATTTAATGGGATTATGGTTGCTTTTTTATTTTAAATTTTCTGTGGGCTTTTTCTATGTTTTTAAAAACTTTCTAAAACTTTTTAAAGAAAACAGAGTAAGGAGGGAGAGGAGCTTAGCAGATTCCCCTCAGGGTGGCATTCAAGAGTTCTGTGATGTGATTGCAAGCCCACTTGCCATCTCCCACCTGGGTCCTCTCTTCACTATCACCTCACCCCACGCCCATCACAGGTCCTTCACATTCTTCCTGGAACATATCAAGTGGCCTTTTCCCTCCACCTAGAATGCCCCTTTTCACTTTAATCTACTTTTGTGAAAAACATCTTTTTTGTTGTTCTTATGCCCCAAAGTCTCACATTTTTTTATTATTCTGAATTAAATGTATCTGGATTTGTCTCTGCCCATAGGATTGGCATGGAATTGGATCTTTGTTATTGTTTTGGGGGGAGGTTGGGTTTTTTCCCCCTCTTTTTGTGTCATGCAGGAATTTGGAAGGCTTATGGAATCCAGAACCTTGGAAAATAGTTTCCAGACCATAGTTATTCATGGGTGTTCCTACCAGAAATGAAATTATAGAAGATGTCAATTTTTATGTGCAATATCTTGATTTTTTTAAAGGTTAGCAAATAATTTGAAATCTAAAAGCCTTTATTTTTTTTTTGTAAATTTCTTGCAACTTGGAGAATAAGACAGAATTGGAAATCTAATAAATTATGCTACCCCACATACTGAAACGCTATGAAGATGTTAAAGCTTAGCTCAGCTATCTTCCATGACTTTCCCAGAGCCAAGAACTGTTTTAATGAAATTAATTGCTATCTCCTCTATATACAGTTGCATTTCACATTCCTCCCTCCCTCTCTTCTTTCTTCCTTCATGCCTTCCTTCCTCCTTCTAAACTGATTTAATTCTACCCTAAAGGCAGTGAATTTTATTGTCCCATGTCTATTTAAATACAGGCCAACTGATGCCTGTGCAACCTTCCCAAAGTTACCCCCTTAACAAGAAGTGTTTCGGGTATTCAAACTCAGGCAGGAATATAATAAATCCAACGAGTGAGCACTTAACTACTATACCATGGAATTTATAATCTATCAAAGATACATTAGTTAATTTCCCAAACTGTTACTCTTAAAAAATATCTTAGGGATGTAAACAGGGGTGGCATGCATTAGATTAGTTTATAGACTTATCCATTCCCCTACCATACTATAAATCCTTTGAAGTGAAGAATCACATGTGATTGGTTTATTACTCTTCTGTACACCTGGCACAGTAACTATTCTATGGCAAACATCCATAAATATGTACTGAAGCTATTACCCATACCCTAATATAACAAATTCCATGCACTTTGCTTTAAATAAATTCAACTACTACCCTTCTCTTCCTAACCTCTTGTTCCAGGCAGACTCAGAAACACATGCTGTAGCCCCAGGAAGATCTAATATCGTCATGAGTTTTGTGTAATGGAAATAACACAAAATGGGTCAGGGGACATAGATTTGGATTCTTACTTTTTGAGTTAATTTTATATAAGTCCTTTCTTCTCTCAGATCTCTTTCTTTCACAAAACAGGACAAGGACTAAATGATCTCCAGGTTCCTTTCAACTGTGGTAGTACAAAAAAATGGCTATGAAGACAGACGCAGTAGGATTCAAATCCAACACTTCCAATTCTTGAAATGTATGAACCTAATCAAATTTCTTAATCTCTTATACAAAGTATTTACCATAGCACATGGCAAATAGGATTCTTCCAATTATACAATATTTGATTATTACCAACTTTTTGAGGTTAGTTTTTCAAATACAAATACATATAGTAGCACATTTGCAATTATGGGCTGATGATATCTGCTTATAGTTTCCATAAACCCACTTCAGAATGTTTATGGTTATGTATGTATGCAAAAAGCACTCATGAACATTTGGAGATTGAAAAATGAAATTATGCAAGGAGTTGTTTTGTAGCTAACATCTTCCATGATTTATTTCTCACTCATTTAACTTGCTTTTCTTTTCAACATGAATTGACCAGATATATGGCTTTGTGTAGGCACAGTCCATGTCTGATCTTTAGGCGCTGTTAAGAGACAGCAAGATCAGGAAAGCAAATCCTCCCTACATATGAATCTTTTTGAAAATTCATTAGGGTTCCACTCTCACCAAGAGAAATCAGCAGAGACAGGCAATACCCATAACTTCTTGTTGAGAAAATAGTAAGCCTTCTCTCCTTTGGGGAGAACTGTAAAATTTCAGAAACTTGTCTTGAAGTATAAATCTTCAGAAGACTCAACTTTCATTTCTCTCTCTTTACTACAGAGTAAATGTTAACTTCAACACTATATATATCTTTGTGGATCTTTATTCTGTATCTATATATTTGTTATTCTTACTAGAATCTGTTATTTGAAAGCCTAATGAATCTTCTCTCTGTTGTTATCCACTAGCAAAAGCACGAAACCCAATTAGGCACAAAATGAATTCCTGTGTCACCTCACCGCAAACTTCCCTCCAAGTTGAGATGGATACTGAACACATTTCTAAAAGTTATTACAGTCCCAAAACTTCTGAAGGATACTTAGAGGTCAATTTCACTCTCAATTGCATTGCTATTTCTTTACTCTCTCTTTTAATTCTAAAATGTACACAATATACAAAATAAGAAATAGGGATGGAATTTGGAACCGAAAATGTATATGCAATATTTTTAGTGACTCTTATTGCTCCTCAATACTTTGAGTTGGTTATTGGACTTACCTTTGAAAATCCTCATATCTTACCTAATTAAGTTAACCAGGGTAAGGTGTGATCAATGTGTGTCTTCTTCAAAACAGAATATTCTCTAAGATGTTACTTGAGAGATTCACCCTCCCTCTAATAGATACTTTAATGAAATTATCATAACTTAATTCTACCATTAGAATAATCTGGGTCCAATTAGGAGATAGAAACCTCACAGTAGGCTAGACAGGGAATTTGAATATAAAGAATGTTAATTATGATAACAGACTAACTGCAGGTGTAAGGAAATGATATGGCACAGGAAGATGGATGGAGTACCCAAGAAAAGGTAAACTTGGGAGGTGTTTAGACCTCATTGGAAGAAGTGTGACCCAGATGGCCAGAGCTGGTCTAGAGCTGCAGGGCAAACAATAAGCCACCCTGTGGAGTGTGAATGACCTATGTTGGATGAGCCACCTGCCCTGTAGGAGTGTAGTGGGACACTGACAGGGAGGAGGATAAGCTTGCAGCTTGCAGATGAAACCACCCTGGGACACTGGGCCTGGGGCTTAACCAGAGAGTATAGGCAGGTGGCTACTTTGAAATCTTAACGACCTTTGGAGGTCATCGAATCTCCATCTTTAACAGCTGTGGAAAGTGGGTCTTGAGCAAAACTGACTTGTCCAAATTTGTACAAAGAGTGGCAAAAAGAAAATGAGTTCTGAATGTAACAGCTGGCAGATTAGGATTAAAAATCAAAACCAAGTCCCCAAGATGAAAAATAAAGTTGCTCTCTAGTTTGGTTTTAACTTTATTTCTATAGTTGGTGAGTGTGGTAATCAGAGCAGTGAGGGGTGAGAAGATTTGTGTGCAGCAAGTCCAGTTTGGATTCTGTTGAAAGCTCTCCACCCTATGACCTGTGTAGAGTACCTAACCCGGAAGGTGCAAAGGCTTCCTGTTAAAGGGGATCCTTTTATCATTTGGTCGTGTTGTTCTTTGCAACTGTCTTTTCTCTACAGCGCTTTTCCCTAATTATTTTAACATACTTTCCATTTCCTAAAACCTTTCACTCTCTGAGCCCTAGCATTGCTCTGCCTTTCTCAGAGGAGAATGCTCAGTGCAAAATGCTGGTTGCTAAGCAGTGCCTATTTTTACTCCTCCTGAGCAGAATAGGGACCCACTGCATGAGACTGTATCCCTGAGACCAGCTTCAAAGCAGCTTGCAGGTTAAGTATTTATCATATTTAAATAGTTAGTTAGGCATATTGCAGGTTAAGTATTTATCATACTTAAATACTTAGTTGCTGAGACAGAAAAACAAGGAGGGAAGAAATTTATTTTGGTCCAAACCAGAGGGCTTCCTAAGGCTTAGGTGCAGAGAGGAAGAAGGAGCCCATCATCTGAGGTATATTCCAGGCAGAAGGAACTGTTCCTGCAAATGCCCTGGAGGACGTAGGGGAGGATGGGACCATCAGAAGTTGGGGATGGACAGGGAAGGAAAGCTGTCCCCCAGGAATGGAGAAAAGGACAATGCAATGGAGTTTAGTGAGTGAGAAATGAGGTTGGGGTTATAGACAGTGGATTCTAGCTACAGTGAGTGAATGGAAATGCTTTGGAGGGCTTTAGGCAGCAACTGATTTCATCCAGCTTATATTTTTAAAAGATCTTTTCATTTTTAGAAGAGAATGCATAGTAGGAGGGCAAGAATGGAACAGAGTCCAGTTAGTAGGCTGGTGGATATTCGATGAGAGGACAAGCAGTGGAGATAACAAAAAGACAAATCTGAGATATATTTTGGGAAGTAGAAGAAAATAAACTTGATGATGAGCTTCTCATCTACTACCATGAACCCACTCCTTTTCTCATTTTTCTATCTTTAGCTAATGATTGCTATATCCTTGTTGTTGTTCCTTGGAGTCTTTCCCTCATATCCTTCATTCAAACACTCAGAAATTCCACATTTGGATACACCCAGAACTGACAATGTCTCAGCACTTACGCCTTGACATCCTTACCCCAAGTCACCTTTGTCTCTCACCTAGATTATTGCAATGGACTCCTGGCTGCTCCCATGCTTGGTCTTCCTTCCTGCAGTCTATGATCCACACCACACTCAAAAAGATCCCATGAAAAAATAGATCAGCTCATGTTAATTTTCTGCTTAACATCCACCAGAAGCTTCCTATCTTACTTTCAGTATGAAAACAATGCTTCACAATGACTAAAAGGTCCTACATGATCAAGTGAGCCTTCTACTTCTCTTCCCATTGTCCACTCTATTACAGTCCCTCTGGGACTGCTATTCCTCAAATATGGCAAGTTTATGCATACCTCAGGATCTTAGCACTTGCTTTTTCATCCTGGATCTCTTTTCCAATTAGCTCCATGATTTTTCTAATTAGCTGCATGCCTCACCTCCTTTGAGTCTTTATTCAAATATCAGCCTCTCAAGTAGACTTTCTCTGACTGTGGTATATTAAATTATGCTACCCCCCAACCCTCCTTTTTCTGCTTTATTCTCCTTTATAGAACTTATTCTGACATACTATATATTTTACAATTTATTTTACATAAATTAGTGAACACTATTAAGAAGAGACATTCTTTAAAGTTTAATTTTTAGGACAGCTTTATATCTTAAGAGCAATTCAGGAGACAGTACAGTTTCTGCATATCTGGCACTAGTTCCCCCCATTCTCAACAACTTACTTTACCATGGTACATTTGTCGCAGTTAATGAACCAATATTGATATATTCTTGCTTAAAAAATATCTATGGTTTATTCCATTTTCTTCAGTCTTTTTCCCCGTTCCCTTTTTCTATTCCAAGATTCTATCCAGAATACTATATTACTTTAAGTTGTTGTGTCTCCTTTTGATTATAATAATAATTTTTAAGGTTTTTCCTACTTTTGAATGCTTTGACAGTTTGCAGAAGCATTGGTCACATATGTTGTAGGGTGCTGTTTATTAGAAGTTTTCTGATGTTTTTTCTCATGATCAGACTGAGGTTATAGATTTTGGAGAAGAAGTTCAGAGGTAAAGAACCATTTTATTACCTCACATAAAATGCAAATACTATCAGTATGAATTACAACTAGTGATATTGACCTCAATGATGGCCTGGCTGACATGGTGTTTGTCAAATTTCTCTGTCATCTTGCTCCTCTTTCTCTTTCTCTACTGTATTCTTTGGAAGAAAGTCATTGGGAATGGCCCACACTTACTTGGAAGTTAACTCCTTGAAGGAAGAGTATCTGTGTAAATTATTCAGAACTCTTATGCATGGGAGATTTGTTTCTTCTCAGAAATTATTGATTTTTAACCATTTTATCAGTATGAACTCATGAACATTTATTTTAATTCTTTGAGTAACAAGCCAATGCTACTTTATTTGGCTGTTTTATTTATTCCAATGTTGGTCATTGGGAACTATTTAAGTTTCCCTATAGCCATTTGACATATCCTTATTAACTTTTTTAGCACTGACTTCCTGGTATAAACAGATGCTCTACACTTATCTTGTGTATTTTCCTGATGCCATTCTAGGATCAGCCATTGTTCCAAGGAATATCCATGAATCTTTGTTCAATTATTTCTTCAACCCTGCCACTAAGAACTGTACCTGTCCCTGAAGAATCACTCAATAAATGACTGTTGAATGAATAAATTAATGAATTGGAAACAGAAGTCATGGATAGGGAAGTTAGGGTCAGAATCCCCTCCCTATATTTGACTCTTCTCTCATCAAGACAAGTGGGATCCAGTGCTTTGGAATAAAACCTTACATAGGTAGTATTGCAGGATGTAAATTTGCTTCCTTTTTAAGTGTTATTTTATAAGGAAGCAATCATCCTGAAAATTATGTGTGGAAACCTCCAATTTATTTACTTTAAAATTATAAGCAATGCTTCCTCAGTTAGAATTAATCATTCTCCACTCAGTACTCCCTACCTTCTCATATCCTAATTAAATACCTGGTTTTATTTGTTCTTCGCTGTCTCTCACTAGGCTGAGAACAGCTTGACAAGAACCATGTCTTATTTTGTGCAGAGTCCATAGCACTAAGGAGCTGACTCGTGGAAAGGGTGAATATAATGGGCTACATGCACAAGAGCGAACATAAGAATGAGACTGTCATTTTTTGAAGGGATAATAATTCAAATTAAAAAGCAAGCATAATAAAAAATCTAAGTTTTTAAACTATGGGACAATTGTTTGAAGGGAAAAAAAAAACTTCAATTTTGAACACTTAACGGACAGAGGAAATTGAAAGAAATTAATCCTATTTTAGTCAGCTCTTTTGCTGCTGTGACTAAAAGGACTGACCAGAACAACTGTAGAGGAGGAAAGGTTTATTTAAGGGCTCAGGGTTTCAGAGGTCTCAGTCTACATACAGCAGGCTCCATTCCTCAGGGCTGGAGGTGAGGCTGAACATCATGGTGGAAGAGTGTGGTAGTGGGAAGGGGCTCACAAGGTGATCAGGGAGCAGAGATCCACTGGCCATATCCAAATATATACTCCAAAGCCACGCCCCCATTGAACTACTTCCTCCAGACACACCCTACCACTTCAATTATCACTCAGTTAATCCCTGTCAGGGGACTCTTATAACCCAATCATTTCTCCTCTAACCTTTCTTGCAGTGGCTCACCTGTGAGCTTTTGGAGGGACACCTCACATCCAAACCAGAACAAATCCATTCTTTTACTATACTATATAACTGTCTTTTTTTTCCCCCTCTTTCTTTTGTATTGTTTGCCTTAAATTCTAGTAAGCAAGAAATTCTCTTTCTTGTTTGTTTCATTTCCTCATATTAAAAATAGAGCAACTGTGACCCATCATGCAGGATGGAGTATGGATAGCAGTCCCCTGTCACAGTAGCTGAGTTGCTGTGCCAAGAAGAGATTCACATTAACACACTTGAATACAATTGATACTCCATGGTCACCCATAACACTGGAAGCAGCATGTTTGTTGAATAAAACAAATGAGAGTTAACTGAACTAATTCGAAGGTGGAATATTTTAAAAGTTGTAATAGTCCTTTAAGTGGGTGAGGGACTCTACACTTAAATTCCACAGGAAACAAAGCTTTTATTTCCAAATAGTTAACAGCCAACATGAGGTCAGAACAGAAAAGGGAAGGAAGAGCAACATATGGCAAGTGTCCGCCATGTTTAAGTTGCCCTTACTTGTTGCTCAGTTTACATTTTCAAATCTTTGACTAAGTCAGTCTGGTTGGAGAAGTTAAGCAAACACCCCCAGACACACAATGGTCTAGTGTAAGAGCAGAAATTTACACATAGGCTCTGTGCCTCGTGAGTCCGGATATATTTTTTATACCATAATACCTCAAAATTCTAAAGACTTGAATTATTCTGATTATAGATTTAAACCATTGTGTTGATTTAATCCATTATTTGTAGTGTCCACCATTTAATTCAATTTAATTCAAACAATATTTACAGCATGTTTACTGTGTTTTGGGTGGTATATGCCATGTGCTAGACAGAAATAAAGGGATGGATTCCTCTAGGTCCTTAATGGGAAGTTCATGCTCAGATTTACCTTTAAGGGAATATATAAAAACTTGAACGGAAGGACAAAGTACTGTAAAGTAGTCTATATTTGTATTAGTGTGTTTAGCACAAATGTATAGTGAGAGTACTGATTGTTGTGTGCATGTGCGTGCACACATGGGTATACATGCATATAAAATCAGCACCCTAAATTTATAGTTGCCCTATATGCATTTCATGTGTATGTAAATAGAATGTATATAAATGCTACTGTTTAATTTTAGTAGTTTCCTTACATTTTCCCCCTGTGGCTATAGAGCTTAAAATGTTTGTATGCTAACTTATATATGACTAAAAAAAACTACATCCTTTTATATATATATACATTTTTTTTTCTATTAGGATAATAGTACTAATGATTTGATCATGACTCAGAATTTTGGAAGCACAAAAAAAAAGAACAATAGCACAAAATTTAAAAATTGATAAAGGCCTGACTGGCAAAGAAAAGTCTTAGAAGAGACTTTTTCACAAGGACTTGGGATTTTCTAACACATTCATTTTTTATTTCAGACTTGGCACATTGTATAAGCATGCCTTATTTGTCAAATTCCAAATTTATAACTTTCCTTCCTATTCTCTAGTCTCAAATTAATTTTCTCTGTCATACCTCAAAGAAATTCAGGAAAAAAATGCTATTACACTGCTCCATTTGTCCTGACATACATAAACGGTGAGTTTATAATAGTCATTTTATCCAGCTAATCTCTTCAGAACATTTGTTCTTTAGTCATCATGAAATTCACATAGAAGAGCAGGTCACTTGCAGTCTGACCTTTAAAACTTGCAGTAATGGGCTGCACGTTTTTCTTTCAGATGTCCTGTCTCCTCCATTGTCCTTCGGAAGAGATGATGCTAAGTCAGAAGTCATGAGCTTGAGTCCATACAATTGGACAAACACCTTTATCTATCTACTTTGAAAAAATTTAGCAATAAGGATGTCAAGACTGTCATTGATAGGAAGAGAATGATCAGAATTAACCTCTTTCTCCCCAAAGTGAAAAGGAGGGATGGAAGAGGCAAAATGAAACATTGAGGGTTTTTTTAATGGTGATTAATTCAGGGAAAACCAACATAGGATATAGAGCGAGAGTGTGGGATGTTAAGTTTTAACAGAATTGTTTAAAGCCAGGGAATATACATGGAAAAGACAATTTGCCAGATAGAAGCAATTGGAGTGATATTTTTTAAAAACTTCTCTAACTCCTTCACACTCTATGGCTCTCATCTCATCTTCCTTCTGTGATATCTATTTGTGTGTTCTTACCTCCTATAAGATTCCAAAACTTTATTGAGGGCAGAGAGTGCATCTGGTTCTGAATATTCTTTTCCACAATGTCTTGCACAGTACTTTGAACATAGCAGATGCGGGGCAAATGATGATTGATTTGCTGCAGGCATGAGAAGGGAGATGAGGCTAATATTAAGGGCACGTGGATTATAATACCCTGCATGGTGTTGTCAATGCATTTCAAGGAATCACTTTTGCTTCCTGTTCCTTAAAGAAAGACATCCGTATGGGAGTAAAAAGATGGCTTCATGATTCAGTGTTGCCCAACTCATAAGAGCATCTTAGGAGAGAAGATATTGGCTTGTGTTTCAGTGGGGCTGGTCTGATGAAATCAAATCACATAGCATTTGTGCTCATGTCAGATAGCTGCTGTCAATGGTCTTCAGAATTATACTGGTAGTTTTCCTTTTGAGATGCCAACTTCATTTAATTGGTTTGCAGACAAGACAATTTCACCCATTCATTTTATGTACTGTGGCCCTTTTTACAACCTCACCTCTGCGTTGTGTATCTTCAAGGGAAAGAGCTTCAAAGGTGATATTTGTTTAACAGGAGTGGAGTGTGTAAAGCATTGGTGGAGGAGCCCAGATGAAATAATGGTGACCACAGTAATTTTAATAAAATTGTCTTTTTGTGTCTTTCTCAGGGAATACCAACTTTTCTAACTAGACCTCCAATACTGGTTGGAGACTCAGATCGAAACATTTTGAAGCTCTGTGATAATGAAACCGATTAGCTCTGTATTACATGGATATAAATCTACAAGAAAGGCAGGACCACAAGACTCTGTGAAGGCTTGTGACAGATATGCCAAAGCAGCATCGTAGAGGGCTCCTGGCAAGGCAGACCTGGAATCAACCTCCGTTGCTGGCTTTTACTGCATGTGTCTCCCGTGGAAAGGCACATCATTCATCTTGAGCCTTATCTTACAAGGAGAATAATAATTCCTGCTTTTTAGCTTTCTTACATCATTGTTTAGAGGATCAATTTTATAGATGATAATGCTTTGTAAAGTATAAAATAGCTCATAAACATAAGGAATTATAATTATTATAACCATTTCAGGGAGAGACCTTTCTTCTTAGATATTTATGTAGAAGCCAACTCCATAGCTTCTGTGCATCTGGTATCTGGGTCTTCTCATAATAAATCAGGAAAGCATTGTAAGACTATGTATTTCCTGCTGCAATGTTCACTATTCAAAAAGTATTTATTGAGTGACTGTGTTAATCAATAAATGTATGTCGGTGACATACTGACATAGAAGGAATTGTGTTTGGTGTTTGTGGAGAACAATAATTAGTACCAATCATTTCCATTAAAGTTCCTGTGATACCTTAGTGACAAAAGACAAGTTAGAAATTAAGTCGAAAGGTGGGGCAGTCATTTCCATTTGCTGTCCATAGATGATATGCAAGACCTTATGATAGGTTTTTTACATTTATTATCACATCAGAGCCCCACAATAACTTATATTTTGAGATCAAAATTTTGTAAGACTGTTATAGTTTGGATGTGAGGTGTCCCCCAAAAGCTCACCTGTGAGATAATGCAGGAAGTTTCAGAGGAGAAATGATTGGGTTGTGAGAGTCTTAACCCAATCAGTGAATTAATCCCTGGTGGAATTAATTGAAGTGATAGGGTGTGGTTGGAAGAGATTGGAATTGGGGCGTGGCTTTGGGGTATATATTTTTTATCTGGAGAGTAGAGACTCTCTCTCTCTCTCTGCTTCCTGATGATACCAGCTGCTTCCCTCTGCCATGCTCTTCCACCCTGATGTTTGAGTTCCCCTTACATTGGCTCTGAGGAATGGAGCTGACCTTCTATGGACTAAGACCTCTGAAACCGTGAGCCCTCATGACTTTCCTCCTTTATAATTGTGCTGCTCAGATCATTTAGTCACAGCAGCCAAAAAGCTTACTAAAACAAATTCCCTTTTTTTTTTCTTTTATAAGTACTAAGACACAGAGAATTCAGATAACTCACTCCAAAGCTCACAGTCAACAAGTGAGATAAGAGGAAATTCCACCAGCGTTCTAGTCCGAACACAAGCAGGTAAGCAAATATCAGGAAACAGTGGCTAACACAGTGAGGCTGATGACAGCATCCTTTCCCCGCTTGTTTCCTGTGACTCGTCTACCATATTTTCCACAACCTCACATCTTTGGGAAACTTACAGTTTTCTCCTTCCCCCTCTCTTTATCCTGTAGTCTGCTTCACAACAGAACTCTTTACGTAAGTGTTTCATTTGAATATAGTTGTCTCCTATTACTTCATGTATCCTCATAGAATATTTCAGATCACAAAGCAGATAAATCATTTTCACAGTTAGAATAATTGTTCAATAATATCTCAGGAAACATTGCACACAGGTTAATATCAAATTTCAATGTCAGTTATCATAAACTACTTGTAAAAAATCGAGTGTACATTTATTGAATGAATAAACATTCAAAGCTAACATCAATGTCCTCTAAAAATTATTTATTATAAAGACTATCTACCACACATTTTTTTTCTCAATGTCCATTACTAAATTGCAGACACATTCCAATAGAAAATTGTTTAGACAGCATTTGATATAAACACATATTCACAAAGGAATATTACTAACATCATAAAATCATATGGGGGGCTGGGGATATAGCTCAGTTGGTAGAGTGCTTGCCTCACATGCACAAGGCTCTGGGTTCAATCCCCAGTACCACAATAAATGAATGAATGAATGAATGAATGAATGAATGAATAAATACATAAATATAATAATGCATGTAAAAGGAAAAAAACTGTTTAGTGAAACATTTGTAACTATAATATTAAAAATGAATCAGAAACTAGATATATTAAAACTAAAATAATAAATAATACTCTTAGTTGCCTTTTATCCTTGGGCTTTTCTGTAGCTCACAGTTTAACTTTTATTTATTGCTTTTATTTATACACTACCTTAAATGTTTTGATTTTTCTTTTCAAATGCATAACTATTTCTTTGTTCACTTTTCTATGGGAAGAAAGAATATTTATTTTTAGTTCTTTTCCACAAGAGAAAAATACTGAAGCCCCTTTTTGGAGATATAGTGACAATTTTATTTCTTCTACAAATAACGTTATTGTAGAATAACATACATAGTGCATCACAGATTTTTGCATATTGTCCAATGTCTTAATACTTCACTTCTTTTCATTTTATAGCTGACTATGTGACTATAAATATAGGGTTTTGAAGATTATGTTTTAAAATTTAAATAAAAGAATGTTTATGTGCAATTATAATTTCTAATGTCTATACATAATCTGTCATGAGATGTCCCAAGTTGACTCAATAGGGCTGGGGTATGAACTCAGTGGTATAGGGTTAGATCTATGAGACCATAGGTTCCATTCCCAGCACCACTCACACAAAAAAATTGTTTAAATTATTTTCCTAATTTCTAACATGAATAAATGATCATTTTTAAAAAATTGTGGTGAAATACACATGACACAAAGTTAACTCTGAACCCTTTTTAAGTGTCTAGTGGACTTGAGTACATTCACATTCTTATCCAAGCAATCTTGCAAAACTGGGATTCTAGATCCATTAAACAATAATTCCCAATTCTCCTCTCCCTCCTTTATACTCTATGTTTCTATGAATTTCACTACCCTAGGTACCTCTTGTGTAAGTAGAATTATATAGTATTTGTCTTTTGATGACTGGTTTATTTCACTTATCAAAATGTTTCCAAGGTTCATACATGTTACAGCATGTATCAGATTTCCTTCCTTTATAGGGTTGAATAATATTCCATGGTATATGTGTGTACTACATCATTTTGTTTATCCATTCATCAGGCTCCTGGTTACTTCTGCTTTGTGTTAAGGAGAATAGGGTTGCTATGAACATGAGTGAAACAGAACCTTTCCATTCTTTGAGTATTTAACCAGAACTGGATATGCTGAATCATACAGTAATTCTGTTTATTTTTTAGAGGAATCACCATACTTTTCTTTTACATAGAGTTTGTACCATTTTATATAGTACTGAGTGTAAATGAAATCCCAATTTGTCTGTATTTATCAACAACAAATGTTATTTTCATTCTTTTCTCTTTTTTTTTTATATTGGACATCTTAATAATTGTGAGTTAATATCTCATCATGGTTTGATTTACATTTTCTTGATGATTCATTATATTGAGCATCTTTTCTCATGTTTATTATCTGTGAGCCTCTCTCCTTGAAATGTATATTCAAATCCTTTGTCCATTATTTAATCAGGTTATTTATATTTTTGTTGTTGAGTTGTGGGAGTTCTTTATATATTCTAGTTATACTTATATAGTTATAGTTCATTCTGGTTACCATTGTTTTTTGCAACTATCTATGCCATTTTTTTTCTTTGTTTTAATTATTTCTTTTTTTTTAAATTTTTTAATTGATTCATTGAACACAAATGGAGTACAGCTATTGTTTCACTGGTTGTACACAAAGTAGAGTCACACCATGTGTGCGTTCATGCATGTACACAGGGCAATGGTATCTGTCACACATTCTGTTATTATTTTTACCCCCCACCTGCCCCCACCCCTCCCTTCCCTCTATGCTATCTATCCTTCCTCCATTCTTGCCACCCTTCCCCCCCGCATTATGCATCATCATTCATTTATCAGAGAGACCATTCGGCTTTTGGATTTTTGGGATTGGCTGATCTCACTTAGCATAACAGTTTCCAACATCATCCATTTACCTACAAATACCATAATTTTATTCTTCTTTATGGCTGAGTAATATTCCATTGTGTATATATACCACAGTTTCTTTATCCATTCATCTACTGAAGGGCATCTAGGTTGATTCCATAATCTAGCTATTGTGAATTGAGCAGCTATGAACATTGATGTGGCTGCATCACTGAGGCAATCTGATTTTAAGTCCTTTGGGTATAGGCCAAGGAGTGGGATAGCAGGGTCAAATGGTGGATCCATTCCAAGTTTTCTAAGGAATCTCCACACTGCTTTCCAGAGTGGCTGCACCAACTTGCACTCCCACCAGCAATGTATGAGTGTACCCTTTTCCCCACATCCTCGCCAACACCTGTTGTTGCCTGTGTTCTTGATAAAAGACATTCTAATTGGGGTAAGATGAAATCTTAAGGTGGTTTTGATTTGCATTTCTCTTATAACGAGTGATGTTGAACATTTTTTCATAAATCTGTTGATTGCTTGTAGATCTTCCTCTGTAAAGTGTCTGTTCATTTCCTTGGCCCATTTATTGATTGGGTTATTGGTGTTCGTGGTGTAAAGATTTTTGAGTACTTGGTAGATTCTGGAGATTAGTGCTCTGTCCGAAGTGTGTGTGGCAAAGATTTTCTCCCACTCTGAAGGCTCTCTCTTCACATTGCTGATTGTTTCCTTTGCTGAGAAGAAGCTTTTTAGTTTCACTCTATCCCAATCATTGATTCGTGCTTTTATTTCTTGCGCTTTGGGAGTCATGTTAAGGAAATCTGGTCCTAGGCCAACATGATGAAGATTTGGACCCATTTTCTCTTCTATTAGGTGCAGAGTCTCTTGTCTGATTTCTAGGTCCTTGATCCACTTTGAGTTGAGTTTTGTACAGGGTGAGAGATATGGGTTTAGTTTCATTTTGCTGCATATGGATTTCCAGTTTTCCCAGCACCATTTGTTGAAGAGGCTGTCTTTTCTCCATTGCATGTTTTTGCCTCCTTTGTCAAGTATGAGATACCTGTACTTATTTGGGTTTGTCTCTGTGTCCTCTATTCTGTACCATTGATCTACCTGCCTATTTTGGTACCAATACCATGCTGTTTTTGTCACTATTGCTCTGTAGTATAGTTGGAGGTCTGGTATTGTGAAACCCCCTGCTTCGCTCTTCTTGCTAAGGATTGCTTTAGCAATTCTGGGTCTCTTATTCCTCCAAATGAATTTCATGATTGTTGCTCTATTTCTATGAGGTCCATTATTGGGATTTTAATTGGAATTGCATTGAATTTGTATAGCATTTTTGGAAGTATGGCCATTTTGACAATATTAATTCTGCCTATCCAAGAACATGGGAGATCTTTACATCTTCTCAGATGCTCTTTAACTTCTTTCTTTAGCGTTCTGTAGTTCTCAGTGTAGAGGTCTTTCACATCTTTTGTTAGATTGATTCCCAAGAATTTTATTTTTTTTGAGGTTAATGTGAATGGGGTAGTTTTCCTAATTTCTCTCTCAGAGGATGCATCACTTACGAATAAAAATGCATTAGATTTATGAGCATTAATTTTATATCCTGCTACTTTACTGAATTCATTAATGAGTTCCAGAAGTTTTCTGGTGGAATTCTTAGGATCTTCTAAATAGAGAATCATGTCATCAGCAAATAGGGATAGTTTGATCTCTTCTTTTCCTATTCGTATTCCTCTAATTTCTTTGGTCTGTCTAATTGCTCTGGCTAGAGTTTCAAGAACAATGTTGAATAGTAGTGGCGAAAGAGGGCATCCCTGCCTTGTTCCAGTTCTCAGGGGGAAAGCTTTCAATTTTTCTCCATTTAGAATGATGTTAGCTGTGGGCTTAGTATAGATAGCCTTTACAATGTTAAGGAATGTCCCCACTATCCCTATTTTTTCTTTTTTGAGCATGAAGGGGTGCTGTATTTTATCAAATGCTTTCTCTGCATCTATTGAAATAATCATGTGGTTCTTGACTTTAAGTCTGTTGATGTGGTGAATTACATTTATTGATTTCTAGATGTTGAACCAACCTTGCATCCCCAGGATGAAACCAACTTGATCATGGTACACTATCTTTTTAATATGCTTTTGTATGTGATTCGCTAAAATTTTGTTAAGAATTTTTGCATCTATGTTCATTAGGGATATTGGTCTGAAATTTTCTTTCCTTGATGTGTCCTTCTCTGGTTTTGGTATCAGGGTGATATTAGCTTCATAGAATGAGTTTGGAAGGGTTCCCTCCTCCTCTATTTCATGAAATACTTTGAGGAGTATTGGAATGAGCTCTTCTTTGAAGGTCTTGTAGAACTCGGCTGTGAATCCATCTGGTCCTGGACTTTTCTTTGTTGGTAGGCTTTTGATGACTTCTTCTATTTCATTGCTTGAAATTGATCTATTTAAGTTGTGTATGTCCTCCAGATTCAGTTTGGGTGGCTCATATGCCTCTAGGAACCTGTTGATGTCTTCCAGGTTTTCTATTTTGTTGGAGTGCAAATTTTCAAAGTAACTTCTTATTATGTTTTGTATTTCAATTGTGTCTGTTGTAATATTTCCATTTCCATCGCGAATTTTAGTAATTTGGAGTTTCTCTTTCCTTCTCTTTGTTAGCGTGGCTAAGGGTTTACCAATTTTGTTTATTTTTTCAAGAACCAACTTTTTGTTTCCTCAATTTTTTGAATTGTTTCTTTTCTTTCAATTTCATTGATTTCAGCTCTGATTTTGATTATTTCCTGTCTTCTACTACTTTTGGTGATGATCTGTTCCTCTTTTTCTAGGGCTTTGAGCTGTAATGTGAGGTCATTGATTTGTTGACTTTTCATTCTTTTATTAAATGTACTCTCTGCAATGAACTTTCCTCTTAGCACTGCTTTCATAGTATCCCAGAGATTTCGATATGTTGTATCTTTATTCTCGTTGACCTCTAAGAATCTTTTAATTTCCCCCCTAATGTCTTCTGTTATCCATGTATCATTCAATAGCATATTATTTAATCTCCAGGTCTTGGAGTAGTTTCTGTTTCTAACTTTCTCGTTGATGTCTAATTTCATTCCATTATGATCTGATAGTATACAAGGTAGTATCTCTATGTTTTTGTATTTGTTAAGAGTAGCTTTGTGGCATAACATATGGTCTATTTTAGAGAAGGACCCATGAGCTGCTGAGAAGAAAGTGTATTCGCTTTTTGATGGATGGAATTTTCTATATATGTCTATTAAGTCCAAATTAGCGATTGTGTCATTGAGTCCTAGTTTCTTTGTTCAATTTTTGTTTGGAAGATCCGTCCAATGGTGAGAGAGGAGTGTTAAAGTCTCCGAGTATTATTGTGTTTTGGTCTATTTGATTCCTGAAATTGAGAAGGATCTGATTGACATACATGGATGCACCATTGTTTGGTGCATAAATATTTATGATTGTTATGCCCTGTTGATTTATACTACCTTTAAGCAATATGAAATGTCCTTCTTTATCCCTTCTGACTAACTTTGGTTTGAAGTCTGCTTTTTCTGAAATGAGAATGGAAACCCCAGCTTTTTTACTCAGTCCGTGTGCATGGTATGCTTTTTCCCAACTTTTCACCTTTAGTCTGTGGGCATGTTTTTCTATGAGATGAGTCTCTTGAAGGCAGCATATTGTTGGGTCTTTCTTTTTAATCCAGTCTGCCAGTCTATGTCTTTTGATTGATGAGTTTAGGCCATTTACATTCAGGGTTATTATTGAGATATGACTTGTATTTCCTGTCATTTTAGCTTTTTTAGGGTTTTTAGCTTAACTTTGTTTCTCCTTTGATTGACTCTTTCTTTAGGTTAGTTCCTCCCCATGATGACTGAGATTGTTATTTTTCGTTTCTTCCTCTTCGAATATTTTGTTGAGAATGTTCTGTAGAGCAGGCTTTCTCTTTGTGAATTCTTTAAGCTTTTGTTTATCATGGAAGGATTTTATTTCATCATCAAATCTGAAGGTAAGACTGCTGGGTATAAGATTCTTGGTTGGCATCTGTTTTCTTTCAGAGCTTGAAATATGTTGTTCCAGGCCCTTCTTGCTTTTAGGGTCTGGTCTGAGAAATCTGCTGATATCCGTATTGGTTTCCCCCTGTAGGTATTCTGATTATTTTCTCTCGCAGCCTTTAAAATTCTATCTTTGTTTTGTATGTTAAGCATTTTCATTATAATGTGCCTTGGTGTGGATCTGTTGTAATTCTGTGCATTTGGTGTCCTGTAAGCTTCTTGTAATTGATTTTCCATCTCATTCATCATATTAGGGAAATTTTCTGATAATATTCCTTGAATAGATTATTCATACCCTTGGTTTGTATCTCTGCGCCTTCCTCAATACTGATTACTCTTAAATTTGGTCTTTTCATGATGTCCCATATTTCTTGGAGGGTTCGTTCATGATTCCTAACCATCTTTTCTGTTTGTTCAACTTTATTTTCAAGATTAAATATTTTGTCTTCATTGTCTGAGGTTCTGTCTTCCAAGTGATCTATTCTGTTAATTATGCTTTCTATTGAGTTTTTAACTTGGTTTATTGTTTCCTTCATTTCCTTGTTTCCTTCAAGAATTTCTGTTTGTTTTTTTCTCAGAATTTCTATCTCTTTATTGAAGTGATTTTTTGCTTCCTGCAATTGCTCTATTAACTGATTATTCATAGCCTGAATCTGCTCTCTCGTCACATCATTCTCTTCTCGGATCACTTTAATTATGAACATTCTGAACTCCCTTTCTGTCATTCCTTCTACCATGCTGTTTTGGGTTCTCTTGATATATCATCTAGGTTTAATTGGGACACTTTCTTCCTGTGTTTTCTCATGGTGCTCGTGTATCTTCCCCTCTGTTGCTTGAGGGGTGCTTGATCAAGAGGTGACCCAAGAAAGGTGCTGTCCCACTACCTCCAGGTTGGGAATGATCAATGCTTCTGGGCAGAGGCAGCCTAGTGTTGATAGACAATTAGATACAGCAAGGTGGTAGACTCCGGGCCTGGGTGTGGGCCTGGGCACTAGAACAAGTTGGGGTGGTGTCACAGAACTGTGCTCAGTGATGGAGACACTGGGCTTGAGAGCCCAGGCTGACCTGAACTCCTCGCTGGGGGTTCAGGCAGTGGCAGGTGGTTGCTCTCTCCTGGGGACACTGTAAGCTGGTGCCAAAGGCCCTAAGCTCCCCGCGGGAGTCAGCAATCCCAGAGGCTCCTGGCCGGACCTCCCCAGACACCGCTGGAGTCCCCAGGAAGCCGGAGATGGGCCCCCTCTGCCAGGGAAGCCGCCAAAATGGCGCGGAGTCGTTCCAACTCCCCGCGGGAGTCAGCGATCCCAGAAGCTCCCGGCCAGACCCCTCCAGAAGTCGCGGTGATGCCCCAGGTAGCCTGAGATGCTCAGTCTCCGCCTGGGAGGTTGCTGGCTGGTGCCGGAGCCGCGGCCAGTGACTTCAAAGCCGCTGCTGGGGACCCGCACTCACTTGTTGGCTGGCGCAGACCCAAGTTGGTGGCTCCGAAGCAGCTGCAGGGTCCGGCGCTCCCGGGTGGTAGCTGCCCGTGGCAGGGCCGAGTCCAGACCAGCTGAGTTGGTTCTGGAGTGGCACCCGGGGAACCCTTATATGTGCTTTGAATATAAAATCTCGTTGAGAGCCATATTCCTGCTGTTTGAATCCCGAGCAAGTAGGAATCCACGGAGCAAGTAGGAATGCAGCCTTCCTCTAGCCCGCCATCTTGAATCTCTTTAATTATTTCTTTAAGTAAATTTCCAGGACTGGAATTTCTGGCTTGAAGAATATAATATTTTTAAGATCTTGAATCAGTTGCCAAATTGCTTCTTCAAAGAATTTTGTCTATTAACTATAACATCATGGAAATGTAACATTTCACTTTTTTGATTATTAGAAAAAATGATAAAGAACACCACTTCATGTGTTCTGGGCCTGACTACCTTCCCTTATTTAATCATAGTTTGATCACATAATTGCCTATTTAACCATTGGAATTTAGATGTTTTTCTCATCATTTTCCAAATATCCTGCAATAGTGTCTCCACACACATTTTTAATTTTAGTTTTCATTATTAAAATGGTATGGGTATGTGCATAATTGTTAATTCAATCTTTCTTAGTACTGAACTGCGGCACTGGATTTTTCTTTTTACTCAGTTTTCTACGTTTTCTTTTAAAGAGCAAGGTCAAACTGTATAATTTTTTTCAAGGTAACTTGCAATTGACATGTTGGAGTTATGGAATTTACACAATCTGCTGCTCTCCTGAGTGGTCACCAAAATGTCAACCTATGCTATTACGTGGCCAGCTGAACATATTGGTGGAAGGAAATGCATCTTTTGGAAACATAGCGCCGATAAATAAAATGGCCTTCAGGGGCAATGAAAGTGTCTTGGTGTCAGCAGCAGCAATCAAAGACACGTTGGAAGCATCATGGCCAAGAAAAGAAAGCAAAGGGTCCTAGTTGCAGGGGGAAAGGCTGGGAAATGCTGTCCCATGAATTTTACAATAACAGTAAAATTAAGGTCTCTGATCACAGAGGGTCTTTACAAGGACTAGGATGAATGGTGATATTAAATCTGAAGACCTTGGCCAAATTCCAGTGTGGATAATTGCGTTCAGCCAATTTCAAATTCCCTCCAAAATTTCTAATGCAACCCCCTCTGTGCTTCCTGATGCCAACCTAGTGCCTGCTGCTGCTCTGCATTGATAAGTCACAGCTGAACTCTACCCTGGAGGAGGCCTTGAAGCCACCAGAGGAAAATTTATTATAAAAATCATTCCTGTCTTTCACTTCAAAAGAATCCCACTTGTAAGCACTTAGGCTGCTACGAGAAAGTGTTGGGACCATTAAGTATGATGTTAGTGGTTATTCTTTTGGGACCCTATGACCAGATTTGAGTAGTTGGGGGCAATAAAAAGATCTTCAGACTTCAGATGATTTGAATTCCAGTCCTGTTCCTCCAATTCTGATAACCTGTGTGACCTTGAACGATTCTCTTATTCCTCAGCTCCAGTGACTTTCCATGGCTTCAGAAAAATAATGCCTTAATATAGCCAGACCTCCTAAAGCCTACAGTCTAATCAGCTTTTCCTATCAATTCAACCTACTCCTCGGGATAGAGTCTGACAAGAAAAACGGATCATTTCCTATCTATTTGCTGCTCAAGTTCATGTCACTTTGCTTCTGCCTCTGCCACTTCTACAATGTGACCTCTGCCAGAGATCCCTCTGTTTTTAACAAATCCTCAATATTGATCTCAAATATCATCTCTATAACATCATCCCTAATTTCCCAATTGGAAGTCATCTTGGATGACTCCCGTCCATAGTATGCATGTGACGGTGTATAGTTGTCACACCTAGCTTCCATGTTAGAAGTTTCTCTAAGATGACTGCACTTCCTGTGGAACATGATACAGGATTTTACAATTAGTAATTGCTTTAATATTTATTTTCTTGTGGTCAATATCTGAATATCAAATGTCTCAATATGAAAACAGATCTTCAATAAGCATTGAATTATTGGACATTGTTATCCATTTAAGGCTAACAAGTGTGTACCAACACTAACAATCTCTTATTGTTTCTTCCTTTCCTGGGTACTTTACTAATATTACATGCTACGTATGTGTAAATTTTACCAAATTTATTTTAACTACCTCTTCTGATAAAAATTATGGGGTTATATCTTTCTGATAAATACATTTCCAATATGTAGTTTTTAATTTGATTTCTTGTGAAGTTAAATTAAATAATGATATTAGAGAAGTTATCCTGGAATATAGCTGAGGAATCAGCAATTCTAGCCATCTGAATATCAAATTTTAATTTTACAAGTCACTTCTGAAGTGAGGTGACTCATCTCACACAATACTCATAACTCAAAGGTCTGCATAGGGTTTGGACATCTCTGATAGTTAAATGCAAAACACATCATATAAAACAATACAATAAATACAATACAATAAATAATACAATAAAATATAAACCCCACAGGTTATGTGAATGCCTATCAAAGGTTGATGACCACCATACTAGGGCAATATTGCAAGTTAATGACCATTGTAAAGGCAAGGAACCAGAAACTCAGAAAGCAAAAATGACTGTGTCACGAATAGGCAGGGAATGAGTGGGTGATGCCTAGACTACTCTCTACATCTCTACATCTTTGCAAGGGTTCTCTTATCTGGGCTATCTGCTTTAACTTTTACACGTTATACTTTTATATATGCAACAAGCTAGTATGTTAATTATAGAATATCTGCAAAATGAGATGTAGGAGTCTCATTGCTATCTCTCTTTTTGCTGCTTGGGATTCAGTGGCAGCTAGATTTTCCCTGGGCCTAATAGTCCCAAGATATGTTTCTGATGCTGAAATCATAGTTTGCAATAGATTTTCCACTTCTGCCAGAGGGTGGGGATCTCTGTAAACTGTAATTCTTAATGGTGGACCCTAGTGGCTCATAACCAATTTCTTTCTGGATTCTTATCAAGTCAAAGAATGAAATACATGGAAAGGAAGACTGACCATGAAAGTGTAGGATTTGAGTGAGAAGAAAAGAGGTAGAACTCTCAGTAGCCAAGAGGGGATATAACAATAGGTTTTCCACTTAATTGTACTAGTCCAGAGGCTTATATAGCTTCAGGGTAGTTATTGATCAAAATTGTTAAAAGTTATTGATCAAAATTCATGCTAAACATATATTGGAAAAGTACAAAGCCTGTTTGGTTAAAAATCTATGTTTCACAGGTTTTGGAAAAGTACCAAAGTTATTGGATCAACCTGTGACCTTCCAATTGGTTGTGTCCTTTTAGCACTTGAGTTTGAACTTTCCTCTCACCTCTATTCGGGTCTGCCCCAGTTCCATTTCCCACCCCTTTGGGACAAAGGAGTTGTTTGGAATGTTTCTACAGGTTAACCTCATGGAGTGGTCTTTACATTTGAAAAAAAAAATCTTAATTGGGGACCATTACCCTGACTACCTGATCATTTTACTATCTCTTCTATCTTATTCAATGCTGCTGTTTAATGAAGGCAATTTCTGACTTTGGGGAGCATACATGCTCACCAACCAGCTCATTTCCAGGCAAGTTTTGACTCAGTTACTCATGTGTTCCCAAGAATAGCATGTGCATGAACCCTGCAAGAGGAAGTATTTTGCACCAACAGAAATGAAGGTGCTATCAAATTAGTGAAATTCATATAATCTCATATTTTAAAAAATCCATAGCCTGTGGTACTGGTAGAGGACAGACAGACAGAGGTGAGTGTTGAGATCATGAGATAAAGGAATAATTCTATAAAATGGGCTCACCCTGCTGATCCCCTACATGCTTTCTTTTCTAAGAAGTAATTTACCTGCAGCTCTGTGTGGCCTAAGTGGGCAGGATATGTTACAATCCTCAGGAAACTAGCTGTTATCCAAAGGAGAAATACAGGCCAGAAATAATGCCAATAATAGGAACACAAGTTATCCCCAAAGGGAAGACTTTTGTGACCCTTTCAATGACCAGATCCTAGAACTCAGGGAGATAAGGAGGATTCCCTCTGATCATAAAATCTGTAATAACGGGTTCCAATTAGAACCAGTTGGCATAGACCAAAGTGACCCAGTGGTCATGGCAGTGGGTACTTGAAAGTCTCATGTCATCCTGTTGTCAATCAAAGTTAAATGGTAGACCTGGATGGTACTCTCTGGAAACTTTCTTGGGACCTCAATAAAAGTCAAAGGTAGGAAAGGCATTCTGTAACATGCCTGTTACCCTAAGTAATAGTACTATTAAAGTGCTGGGGCCTTCTGAGAAACTGAAGCAGTGCCAAGGCTCCCCTTCAAATCCTGATTCTTGAGATCAAGTCAGAAAGATTTTAGATGTCACTCAGATTAACATGCATGAGTTTATTGAAGGGATAGGAAGAGGGAAAGGCGACACTCTCAAGGGAGAGAGTGGGTTCTCCCAGAGAGGAGAGGGCCATTGCAACTCTCCTGACCTCCTGTTTAATTGGGGTCCCATGGAAATTTTCAGAGACTCCTGCCCAGATCTACCTCTTGATTTTTGACTGATAGCAGGATGACATCAGGCTTTTCAAATTCCCACTGCCATGACCACTTTAGGTCACTGTGGCCCATGTTGACCAGTTTGATTCTAATGGGAATATTTTCTTACAGATTTTATGATGGGGGAACTCATCCTTAGCTCCCTGAGTTCTGGGATTTAGTCTGTGAAAGGGTCACAGAAGTTCCCCCTTCAGAATAACTTGTGTTCCTCTTATGGACACTTATGGTCTGCATTTCTCCTGCAGATAACAGGTAGTTTGCTTAAGGTTGTAATATATCTTGTCCATTTAGGCCACACATGGCTGCAGGTAAATTGTGTCTTGGAAAAGAAAGTATGTGGGTTCAGCAGGGCGGACCCATTTTATAGAATTATTTCCTTAACCTCATATTGCCACCACTCAGGTCTGTTTGTCCCCTATCAGTATGATTGTCTTGATCTTGATCCTAGTTACATGGTTGTATTTACTTTGTTACAATTCATCATGCTGTAAACATGATTAGTGCAATTTTATATATGCATGCTGCACTTTAAAATGTCTATTTCAAACACTATAAATAGTAACAACACAGTACTGCTTTAGTTTGTCACCTGCAACAGAGAGTGGAGAATAATTACAAGTTCTGGAGTCAAACTTTAAACCTTCTTAACTATGTGATGTTAGGCAGTCTGTTTTGTCTCCAGGAGCCTCGAGTATTTTGTATCTCTAAAATTGGGAAAAATATTTACCTCATGGAAGTATTATTGATGATGATATAATATTCACAAAGGCCACATGCTTCTAAGCCCCTGTCTCTCAGAAGGCAGCAGTAAAACTCATTCATTTATTCGAACACTCCTTATGTCTAGTACCATTCTGGGGCTTAAGGACAAGTAACTTACGGTTCTTGCTCTGAGGAACATAAATGATGTCCCCTCCTTCTTTTCCATGGATGCCTGATCCAAAAATAGTTGCCCACCTTTCTTTCCTAGTACCACTCAGATGTTCTCCAGCTAGAGTCAAGGATTCACTCTGCTTCATGATTTCCATCCCTTGGAGATGGGTTCTGGGCTTACATGAAATTCCATGCCATCTTTCCCAAAGCACATACCACATCACGCTGCAGTTGTTTTATTTATACACTGAATAGTAATTGAATGAATGAATGCACTTCCCTACCCCTATTGGGTCTCATTCCTCCTTTTGTCCTGGTAAATTTTAATTCCTATTTCTCCTTCTAGTCCCTTTTAGTGACACCCTCTCTGTTTGTTTTCTTGATCTCTTCTAAACAGAAGTCATTTTTCCTCCTCAATAGACCAAAAATACTTTTCTTGAACTTTCCTATGGATATTAGTGAAGATAGGGCAAGTGAGGTTTTAGAATCTATTAGACCTGGGGTTTAGAATGGGCTTTAATGTTAACTAGCTGTGTGACCTCAGGCAATTCAGCTTCTCTGGCTCCGTTTTTTCATCACTAAAAGTAGGGAAAATTACTTCTACCTTTTAAGGCTATTGTAAGGTAGAAATAACATATTCCAAGGGCATGCCACATACTCAATGCCAATTGCTCCACAAAGAGGAGGTATTATTTCACCCTTGTATTCTATAATCTTTGTAAACATTGTATCTTTCATGTGTTCTGTCCCCTCCTGGCCTATAGTGAGAAAAGCCACCTCTATCTTAACTCAGCACTGCTCACCATTCCAGTACAGAGCAAATGTTCAACACGTTTGAATAAATGAATGAATAAAAGATAAAACAAATTGCTCAATGCTAGTGGCAGTGAAAGAATCCTATACAAAATGCCTGAATCTCATATGACTACTTGAAGATTCTTCTCCAGAGATGAATAATACAAAAGCCTCGTTGCTAGAGGATCATTCAGTCTCCCTGTTGCTGCACAGAAGGAAATAGAGCTGGATGGCATAGTCCACTCAAATTGCCGTAGGAACAGGCAAACATTAGCATGATTTTAACTGGCACTGACTGGTTGCTATTCACCAGATGGTGACCAATTTGAATTGGGTCTGCCTTAAAGAATATTGCAGTGGTTTGTCTTATGGGATAGTACAGACGATGATGGTGTTTACCAAAGAGCATGCTTTCAATTTAGATTAGATTTTGGAGTCTGGAAGCTGGTAAATGTGTTAACTACTTACAAGGCCCAGTTAGAGCTATAAAAGGTAAGTTTTCCTTTTTTGTATGCAAAGTTCTTGTCTTTAAATTTCCTACTGTAGTAAAGTGTCAACATTGCATAATAACCATCCTCCAAGACTTTATTAAAATCCTGACCTTTGCTTCAAAGTTTTTATTTGGAAGGAAAAAAGCAAGGAGAGAAAATTAGGTCTTTTCTAATAGTCTCCAGGAGCATCAGGTCACAGGCCAGAAAGACTCAGGATGCCTTTTGGAAAACATTCTTTTGCCTATCCGCCCTGTCACCGACTTGCCCCTCTGGTGACATTGGGGGAAATATCACTAAAAAGACAGCATTCCACGAAAAGAAAAAATAATTTCAAAGGAGAAGCAACTCAAGAAGGGGATTCTGATTCTCTGACTGTAGGTATCTGGTGGGAGAATCTCTTGACCTCTGAGAACTGCAGTTCTCTGCACCTATCATCTCTTCCAAACCCCTGCACCAAGAGGACTGTCTACAATCTAGCATGGCTTCTGGAAGCCTAAGGTAGTGTTTCGAGGAGGAGCCTCACCCCATTAAAATGCCCATCTGGGAAGGCTGGAGACTGTCAGGGGATTGAGCTAGCTGTTTCTTCCAGCCAGTACCTGAGGAGAGGCTGTGACTCCCTTTCTTGGAGCATGTACTGAAAAGGCCTTTCTATTTTGAATATGTATCTTTCAAAACTCAATGTAATTTCTCAAGGCTCCAGAACCATTCCTTTAAAATGCTATTCCCTAGAAGGATAGGGCCTCCTTTCCCAGTCTGCGGTAGGACAGAACCCTAACTTCCATGACAGCCAGCTAGTAGACACACTGATATCATCACCTTTATAGTGACCAATCTTATGGTTTTTCACTTCTCTGAGTTCAAACTCCTGCTGGCCCCCCTCCTTCAATTCTCCCTTTAAAATGCCCAGATTACCTCTGCACAAATAGGAAGAAACTCTGATCTTTCCTCTACTATCTGTAGTTATGAATACAATCTATTTTTACCAGATTTTATGTTTTACTGGCTGGGTTTATCTTTCACAGCTCCATATGAAGCAGTGCCTTTTCCTGGGGCTCACCTCCATCCCTGTGCAGACAAAGGAAGTTCTGGAGGGATCAAGAAGCTCTGCTTTCTCTTCTTTTCTTCCAGGACAAACAAAACCCAGTCTGTGAGGTTGAGAGATAGAAATGAAGAAAGTTCCCACCACACAGTTGCATTTTCTCTTCCAAACTTGAACTTCAATAGCTACATTGAAATAGATACATGTGCTATGAGCATATACTTCTGAAAAGACAGGGTTTAGTAATCTCTACCTTAACATGACTTTGTTTAGATTGCTTGATTTTTTTTTTAATGTGTAGCTGATCAAAACTAAGGGAAAGGGTTTTATCAGGAAAGAGACACTGAGGAGCAAGAGGCTCAGGAGGAGTGGGGAAAGACATTCCCTGAGTACCACGAGAGTGACTTGGTATAGCTGGAGAACAGGTGTGAGTGCTGTACGGTTGGAAGAAAAAAGAAGTGAGAAGTATATAAGATGGGGACATCAAAAATATGGAAAGTGAAGTAATTACTTTTTCCTTTTTCACACTTTATTTCTCTTGACTCGGTTATTCCATTTACCTTCCATTCAAAAACACAATGCAAAATGTCTCTATAGTATACTTTACCCCTGAACCCAGCCCCAAAAAACTGTTTGTTGTTTTCTTTCTCTTTTAACTTTTCTGGTCTTGCAAAAATGCAAATGAAAGGAGAAGAGCAATGCATTCATCACTTAATATTTGGGGGTCTTAGTATAACCATGAAAGATTTAGATAAAATCATATCTCATCTAACATTTATTAAATGAGTACCTTGTGCAAAGTACCCTACACTCTGAAGGGAGACTTCATACTACCCTGCTGAAGCTTGCACTCCTGTTAAAAGGCATTCAGTTAGCAAATAAATTAAAATTTAATATTATTAAGACCAAATAAAAGAGTATTATTTAATGTGGTTGTCTGAAAAGGCGTTACTGGGAAGGTGATAGTTAAAAGTGACGTGAATGAAGAGATGAATGCAATGAGGGTGAACTGTGAAGGAATAGCATTCCAAGAAAAGGGAACAGCAAGTGCAAAAGCCCAGGTTGGGAACATGTTAGTGTGTTTAGACAGCAGCAAGAATCACATGGTAAGAATTTTACAGGAATAAGTATAATAAGAGATTTACAGGAATAAGTAGTGCTGGATCATGAAAGGCCTTTTTTGCCACAATAAGGGCTCTGGAAATTTACCTAATCATGATAAGAAATCACTGAATATTTGAAAGCAGAGGATGATGTACTATTTCTTATAAAAATAATAAGGAATATTTACATATACTTTATAGGTGCCATAGCTTTTTAGGTGTTCCAAGTGTTTTACTTGCATATGATCATTAAATTTTAAAACAGCACTATGGCAAAGATATTATTCCCATTTTACAGAGGATGAAACTGGATAAGACAAAGTTAAGTAACTTGATAATGTTATGTTAATATGCTGCAGAATTTGAAATTGAACTCAAGCAGTCTGCCTTCAGAATCTTGCTCTTGATCACTAGCTTGTATTTGGTGATTTCCATTTTTAAGGATCTCTGAAGTATGGGAAATAGATTCTCTGGACAAGAGTTTAAGCAACGAGACCAATGAGGATAGAGGTGACAATGAATTGGACCATGGTGGTTGTGATGAAGGAGAGGAATAGTGCGCTCAGATTCAAGATGTAGTTCAAATACGTTAGAGGTAGAAGGTTTGTGGATGGACTGCACACAAGCAATGAAAGAAAGAGTGGAATTAATGATAACGCCAAAGTTTTGACTTTGTCACTGGTTAAAAGATGGTGTTTCTTGCAAATCTGTAGAAATGGAAAGGAGATTGTTTGGTGAGGGGTAGAAATAAAGAGCCTGATTTTGGCCCAGTATGCTGGCTCACTGTATAATCCCAGAGGCTCAGGAGGCTGAGGCAGGAGGATCTTGAGTTCAAAGCCAGCCTCAGCAACTTAGTGAGGCCCTACATAACTTAGCGATACCATGTCTCTAAATAAAATATAAAACAGGGCTGGGATGTGGCTCAGTGGTTAAATGACCCTCAATTCAACCCACAGTATCAATCAACCAACAAGCAAAAGAGCTTGATTTTGAACTTGTAAACTTCAGGATGTACACAAAACATCATAAGGGAAATGAGGCTGGACACAGTGGTGCCAACCTGTATAGTGTCCTCTGGAGACTAAGGCATATTCAAGGCCAGACTGGGCAACGTAGTGCAAATCTGTCTCAAAATAGACAATCAAAAGGACTGATGATGTAACTCTGTGGTAAACATCCCTGGGTTCAATCCCAGTATCTCTCTCTCTCTCTCTCTCTCTCTCACACACACACACACACACACACACACACACACACTACACTTACACACACATACATACATACACACGAGGGAAAACAAAGGAGGCAATATGGTATATACAGTCTGTGGTTTGAACTGTACATTTAAATTTGCACGTCATTATCATAGTTATTTTAGAAAGTTATAAATCTGGATGAGATCCTGAGAGAGGGAATATAATCACTCCAAAGATTAGCTCTGGGACATTCGTGTCTTCAGATAACATGAAGAAATAAAGAATCCAGCAAAAAGTATGTTAAAGAGCAGCAGAAGAAATAGACAGAAAATAAGGATTCCAGAAAGAACTAAGGTGAAGGAGCAATGGATTGACTGTGTAGAAGCTGCTAATAGGTCAAGTAAAACGATGACTGAAAATTGACCAGTGAATTTGTTGAGGTGAAAGTCATTACAAACCTTGATTATAGAGTGTTAGGGACAAAAGTCTGATTGGATGGGGGCTCAAAGAACTAGCAAAACCTGAGGTTCCTTATAAAGATACCTAAGTGCCAAAAAAGTGGGGGTGATAGCAGAGGGAAGAAAGAAATAATAATGTTTTTCCCAAATAATTTAATCAATTGCAAAAAAATTGTATAGAGTGTCTCTATACATCCAGCACTGTTAGGCACTGCATAGCAATGGATTTGCAGTTTTATTCATTCATTCATTCATTCATTCATTTATTCATTTATTCATTCATTCAGGAAACAATTCTTTTTTGAATGCCTGTTATGTGATAGATACTTTAAAACATTTTAAATTGTTTTAGTAATATTTTGATATTACAACAAAATTTAAAAGAAAAACCTATTACTATATTTCCATAATCCTAATGCATCAACTTTTTTTTTTACCTTTCTTTCAACTGCTATCCATATGTCTTCATAACTTTAACTCAACATTATTATGTTGTAAGCCTTTTTCTTGATAGATGTATTTCCATAATATGGAAAATTTGACAGAAAATTGGTTAACTAATCATTTTAATTCCCAATCATTTATACAGTCTTCAAATTATAGTATACTATCATTACTTGGCTATATGTCTTTTATTTTTAGTAAGCTATAAGTAGATTCTCAAAGTCCAGGACTCCTTCTGGTTCGATTCTGAACTCCCATTGTCTGCCTATTTTCTAGGTAGCACAAAGGTTGTTTAGAGGTGTCTAAGAGCATGAATGCTGACCACTTGGGTTCTCATTTTGACTTCTCCACTTGTAGGCTTGTAGCCTTGGTCAATTTATTTGCCATCTCTCTATTTTATCTATAAAGTGGAGATAATAGTAGCCTACATGTTGTTGTGAGGGTTAAGTGAGCATGTGGAAAGTCCTCATGATTGTACCTACTACTTGGTAGCCTCTATGTAAGTGTGCTACATGACACAAAAATTGGTGCCTGAGATATGCTTAATGAATGAATAATAAATCAATGAAGAATTTATTTTTGCTTCACGCATGTAATTCTTGAATGTTTGATTATTTCCTCTTTGGATCAGCAACAATGTGGTGAGCATGTACTATATGCTAGTTATCCAAAGATAAATAATAATTTCTTGGGATGCATTTTCCTAAGTTACATCAAGAAGTGACATAATGTGACTATTTCTATAGTTTCAATTACACTATTAGTTCAACCTGGGGAGTTAAGCTCCACCAGAGTAGGGGCAGAACCTGAACTTTTAGCAAGACTGGCATCTACTAGCTCCCCTTTCATCCGCACTCACCTAGGTCCTTTTCTTCCTTTACATATCTTTTCTTTTTCTCCTTAATTGTTTTCTCTGGATTTCCTTAACAAATAAATTAATATGTTTCAATTAGGTAGCTCTAGGAGTAGGAGGAGTGGGAGAAAGTCAAGGATGTGAGGAGTGAGGCACTTGTGAAGAGACAAGTCAGTTTGGCAGATCGCCTTGGTCAGAGAGTGGGGGTAGAGTTTGAAGGGCCAGTCAGCAAAGGTAGCAACAGAAGGTTCTTAAACAAGGGAGTTGACTTAATGAAAGCCATTATGAAGCTCCTTGGCATGACTGTACAGATGTTACCAGCATTTCAGGGAAAAGGCTCTGACTTTGGGATTCTAATGGACTAGGTTTGGCTATGTCTCCCAAGATGCCAAAGAAAGAGACGTGCAGTGTAGCCACACTGAGAAGTCACACTTAGGCCAAGTGACCTAAAACCTGTCTTAAAGGGGTGACAGAGAACTTTGAGGTTTTATAGAAATGGGCAGGAAGACAAGGGTCAGAGCGTTTGCATAGCTGACAAAGCAGGAAATTTTAGTCAGGTGGTGATCTGATTGATCCTTATCTCAGTACTGGTTCTCCAAAGCTCAGGGGGAAGTTTTATTGGATAAGGGGGCAATTCTGTTCCTATCATGAGAGGATTGCTCTGCTTTGGGGCTAGTCTCAGTTCCTGTCATGATCATGGGGTAACTGCTCCTGCTTAGGGGGCGATTTCAACATGGGGGATTCTTGGGGGGACCTCATCATGGGGTAATCTGCCTGCAAAGCTCGCTGTTGCCTGGGGATAGTTTTTGGGTCTCTAGTCACAGAGGTGTTTATCAATCAGACCTGTTATCAATCTCACGCTGCCGGAGAGAATGACTCAGGAGACCTCAGGAGAGAAAGCAAAGATGCAAGATGGAGTCAGAGAGGGAAAGAGTTTAGTTTAGGTGTGTGTTGGGCCCACCTATACAGCTACCATCCAGAGTGTGTGTGTGGGGAAGTGGGGCAGTGATGGCGGGAGGCAGCAGCAGAAATCTCTTGCTGAAACCTGGAGAAATGAGAATGAATGAAATCTTTCTATTGGGATTATTTCCTTCTATAACCTATTAGTTATTTCATTCATTCATTTATTCATTCATTCACCCAACACACATGCACTGAGTGACTACCATGGTCAAGGTATGTGCTAGGTAGGCACTGATTATTCACCAGTGGACAATCCAAATGCAGTCTGCTGTCATACCGGTTGTTTCTTCACATGACTGTCAGTTTTAGTAAGATCTCTGAACTGCCGAGGTGGCTTTTCCCTTTCCTCCTGTTGCACTCTGGTGGCACATGGTGTGTGCTCAAAAAGACTGTCATGGCCTTGCTCCATGACAGCTAGAGATACGGTGGAGATGGGAAGAAAAGTCAGGGTTGTGTCAACCTCAACTGTGAGACCATAATTTGCAAGGAGCCCATGTCTGCGCCTATGTGTACAGTGTATGTGCGGGGTGGGAGGGATCGTTCCAGGGCGCCTGGCAGCGTGCCAAGCTGAGCCGCAGGAGGACGACTCTCCTTTCCTCGCGCGCTCAGACCAGTCCAGGCGGTGGCTGGGCGCCTTAGGAAGAAGCACAGCTTCGCATCCGCCCGCAGGCGGGCCCCGCGCAGCTCCTCCTCGCAGCGGGCGGGACTGGCCCGCTGTGCCGCCCAGAAGCCGCAGGCTCAGGAAGCCCTGAACGCGGGTGGACTGCGAGCCAAGGCGGCGGGTGGAGCCTGATCCACGATATCGCGGCCAATCGCGCGGCGCCGGGGGAGGAGCCCCGAAGGGGGAAAAAGAAAGTGCGGCGGAAAGTAAGAGGCTCATTGGGGAAGACTGCCGGGATCCAGATCCCCTGGGCTTCACTTTGGCCCGGAGCACCGGGAGAAGCAGCGCAGGGAGACCCTCCACCCATCCCGCCGCTTTTGCTAAGCCCGCTCAGCTCCCCAAGAAAGGTGAGTCTCGCGCTGCAGTGAGGACTGGGAGGAATCATCCTGCCGCAGAAACTCAGGGTAGAAGGATTTCTTAGAGATGGTCTCCTTCAGTCCTCCTGTTTTACAGAAGGGAAAACTGAGATACAGGGCGAAGCCGTGGCCAGGGTAGATCACTCAGTGCGGTGGCAGGGATTCGAACCCAGCAGTTCAGAGCCCCATCTTTGCTTGTGTAGGAATGAAGTAACGCAGTCGTGGAATGGCCCCGCGTTTCTGTGCTCATTCTCAGCCCTTTGCGGGATCTACTCTGGTCTTCCTGCGCCTTAGTTGCTCCAGCGCGCTAATGTAAGCGATGAGGATAGGAGGCTGTGTGTCCCAGCATGCCCATTCAGTGTCACGTCGCTCTCAACCCCGAGCTATGACAGCCTGGGTAAAGGCTGCCAGCAGCTCACTGTCTCCTTTCCTGACCTGCTTTCTCGAAAAGATGCTCCTGCTGAGGGTGTCCCACAGGCTCCAGGCGGAGTTGGGGGAGACGGAAGGGACGTCTGGGCGCTGGTGACCTCCTATGTTACTCCCAGTTCTCTCCCCGGAGAGAGCGGAGCTTGTTGGCCCTGTGGGGAATGAGATGTCCCTCCTTAAGGAACTGACTTCATGGAATCATATCGTCCCTCCCTTTCCAGTTCGAAGTACTGGGAGGGTATCAGGAGGCTGAGTTAGAAAAAATCAAAAGCCCAAAAACAAACTTCTGCGATTTCCTTCAAGAGCCTGTCCCCAACCTGTCTTTCTTCCACCCCCTGGTTGTGAAATTGTGAACCAGGACACCAGGAGAAGCATTTCCCTGCTCTGCTGTCAGATCCCAGGGTTAGTTACTAGCTATACAAGGAGGACTTGCCTGGTTTCCAGCTCTGCCATGTGTTAGCTGTCTGAACTTGGGCAAATTAGCCCATCTTTCTAATACTATTTTTTCCCCAGTCACAAAAATGGAGATTATAATGGTAGCAGTGAGCCCTGAGGGTAGTTGGGAGGATGAAATGGGGGAGGCAATTCAAGTTGCTGTTTTTTTTTTTTTTTTTTTAAGCACAGTGGCTGATCTGGCACCTGGTCTGGTTGAAACCGATGATAACTATTATAAATATTCTTAAATAATAATCCTGGAGACATTGAGTTTTGAGAACCATGCTTTCTTATTATCTTCAAGTGACTTTTTTAAATATGGAAATGTGATGTTTTCTTCTTTGGAGTTTGAACAGTTCTTTTAAAGTACATCTTTCACATGTGACTTGGATCATAGATGCTTGATATGGAATATGAAATTGATATTTCTCAGTGATGTGAATTTTCTACTAGTTTTTAGGTCAAGGCTCAGGCCTGTGCACTGCCCTGATCTGAGGCATCCTTCATTGACAAGGAGGGGCTTTAATTTAATGAGGGGTAAAAAAGGTAAGAGGAGGAAGTTGGAAGTTGCAGCTGTAATAGACTGGGCTAAGCCTTCTATTCCTATTCTCTTAGATCAGTCAAGCAACTTTATGTTATTCGGCTAATATTTGTGCAGGGATGCTGCTAAATTCATTCTCTTCTGGACACTAACTTGCTCTATTTAAACACAAACACACACAGGCCTACGCTGGTCTTCCTGTATTATTGCTATTTTAAAATTAAATAGCTTCCTTCATACACCTGTACCCTTCTCATGAGAGTTGATTTTATTTGATTCTTACAATTATTTAGTTCTATCTATAGGCCATGTCATAAGTCCCTGACTTTAGTATTTATAGTTGGTTGCCCTTCATAGTCCATAATACTTCTGTGCAGTATTGATGTGTACCTGAGATGGGTGTGTTACATCTTGAGAGAAGGTAAAAGTCCAGTAGTGCCCACTCTGGTACCTCCCACACCAAGCGTTTGCAGAGGATGGGATCTCTTGCTTCCGTCAGCTTGTTCCGTGTCCATGCATTGTGATGAGCTGGCTGGGATACATCTGAACGCATGCCTGAGAGACCAGGGACTGGTGAGGAAAAGAAAAATGTTCAAAATAAGGTCAGAACAAGGGGATGGAAGGGAGATTGAAAACAAATTTCTTCTGGTTCTGGTTCTTTGAAGAAAGGATAGCAAGTTATACCCTTACTTCTTATACACATTATTATTTGTTGCTAGCAGAACCATATGTATATATAGAACTTTAACATTTCCAAAGTGTATTCCACATATATTATCTTTCTTGTTATTTGCAATAGTCTTGGAGAAGGACATGGCAGGCATATTAATAGTGTAAGATGTCAATGTTTTGTGATAAAACATACTTGATTTCAAATTCCGGCTCTGGTATCTAAGTAGCTGGATGATACTAGCAACTTATTTCACTATTTAGGTTTTCTGTTTTACCCAATTTTAAAGTGGGATAAAATTGGTTACTCTAAAAGTTTATGTGAAGATTAAATTCAGTGAAATGATGTCAAATACACGTAGTGAATAGTTGCTCAATAAATGACACCTCTTCTTAGCTAGTGTCCATTTACTGAAAACTGGAATGAGACTCAGAAATGAGAGGTTTCCACGGGTCACCTGGATGAAAATTTCAGCCTTAGGAATATAGTTCACACTTTTTGGCTTCTAGTTTCCCTGTAACACCCTGCCACCTCTCCAATGAGGATCTTGAGTAGTTTACTTTACTTATTAGGTTACCTTATCTGGCTGGTGATTTCAGGGTATCCTTTTGGTCACAGAGTAGATATTTCCTTGCTAAGAGAACAATCTTTCAACATGACTTTGTAGAATTTAGTGGAGCCAACTCTCAGGAGAGAGTTTAAAGTGATGATCTCTAAGGCAACTTTCTTATTCTCATTTGTTTGATGTGATGCCCCTTCAACTCTTAGGAGGAAGGGTTACTATGAATATATGCAGTTCAGAGTTATGTCTGATTTTTCTTCCTGTTCCAAGTGATTTCTTCCCTCTGCCATCCTGTAATAGTTTGGAGACTGGTGTGAAGATTGAGGAATAAATGCCATGGCATCATTTAGCTCTTTCACGAATTCCATGGAAAAAGAGTAGCATAGAACAATATGCCAAGGCAGCATTTGGGGAAAAAAAAAAAAAAGCATCCCTTGCTGTTGATGCTAATCATTTGTTTGGAGTCTCAGTTCTCCTTGTGGAAACCGATGGCTGCAGACTTCAGTAGCAAGATGAGCCGATCTGTTACTGGTCCAGTCAGTGGGGCCATTTATCTATAGAGACTCCACACAGGCCATCAGGTTTCTCTCCTTTGTAGCAAGCAGACAGGCTTGCAAATGTAGTTCTGGAAGAAATGTTTTGTTCCTTGCTTTTGGCATTTGGGAGCACGTGTTTGCTTTTGCCAAAAAGTAGGTACATTTTACCAGGTATAGTTAGGAAAGCAGAATGTGACTGGAGGAAATTGGGAGAGGAGACAGGGGGAGAGAGAGGTTATCTCCAGTATATACACAGTTTCATTTGTTGCTCAACTTCATCAGGCTTTTGCTGGTGACACAGATGTAGGTTCTGGTGAGTCACTGTTGCTTTGCCTGTGAAATATTAAAGAGAGCCCACCTACTGTGCTCTTTGCCCATTTTGGAAATTGCTCTGTGGGGGAAGAAAAACCACCAAAGAATAAGAAGGTTACAAAACGTTTGGTGTCTGACATTTTTGGGGATAAATTCAGGTTAACTTCTCATTTTCTCATTTTTATAAAACTTGGAGTGTATTGTTTATGCTGATGGAATAGCTAGGATACCTTTCTAGTCTGAATTTATTTTCACTCTCAGCTATGGTGCTGTGAGTTCTAGACTCTGGTAGGTACCTGAGGCACTCTTAAAGGGATGATTCTTAGGCTCTGCAGTTAGGATAGTAGGGATGCTGTGTCTCCTTAGAATCTTAAGTCTCTGTCTTTTCTAAATGTCAGCATCTTTTCCATAGGAAGAATTTAATAAATACTAATTCTTTCCTCTGCCAGAAATTCCTTCAATTTATTAGTCTGTTAAATTATGGTCATCAAAATTTAATAGCTACCCTTTATTGAACTCCATCATGGTTTGTGCTGAGTGGTTTACATATATCATCTTATTCAATCCTTGTAATAATTCTGTTTTTATTTTTATTTTTTTAGGAAACTTATGCTCATAGAAGTTAAATGGCATGACCCATGTTTCATAGCACAACAAAAGTAATGATGCTGAGGACCATCAATGCATTTCATTTTAGAACTAGGAAGAAACTTAAATTGGCCTTTCTCTGGACTAGAACAGAGGACCTGGGCTAAGACCTCTGGCCCATCCCATCTGCATCCTGCCATTCTAGTCCTGGTATTACATTACTTGTGCCTGAGGAATCTCTCTATTTTGGGGCCTAAAATGTGAGATAGCTGAACTAGATGATCTCTAAGGTTATTCTGCTCAGTGCCTTGTGTAGTCTTCTTTAAGATTCTTTTCAACTGAAATTCTGCAATCACATCTCTCTGCAAAAGTCAAGGTTAAAGGGCAAATGGGACTAAAGAGGAAATACCCTTGTTGTTTTTTCCCCCTGAGATGTATTTTCAAGACAAACAGGCCACAGCGAGGGAAATCAGCATTCACTGGTGCAGGTACTCTTCTCATTTTATTTAAACACAATGATAACTCTCTCATATATATGATTGTCTGCCTTCGCCTGTGAAAGAACTGAGGCTCAGATCAACTTAAAGACTTGCTCAAGTTTATCCAATTAGTAAAGATTAGAACCTGTGTGTGCTTGAGCGCAAAGCCCTTTGGTTCACAGTACTGTATTTTCTGGTCACCACATTTGAGAACTTGTATAACCATAATCACAAATGCCCCCTCTCTGTGTCCTTATGCATACCTATCAGGCTGTCTTTACTTTTCTTCTCTTCTTTCCTTCCAGACCTGCTGCTCAAATTCTTTTTTGATTCTTCTTCATTATGGAACTGCCTTGAATGCTTATAACATCTTCTGTCTTTGTTTTGATTTTTCTTTCTATTTGTCAGTAGTTTGTTCATGTCCCTGATTGGCATCTAAGTAGACAAGGACATGGTTTAGCCTGTCCTGTTCCTAACACAGTGCCTTGCACAAAGTACAAAACTGAATTGATAATGAATTCATACTCTATCAGATAGGCCCACAATTAGTTTTCTGATTTTTTTCTCTATTTTATCATAGCACTAATTTTCTTAAAAGGTTGCCTCTATAGACAAGATGATTTTAATTTCCTTTAATTTTTTGTTCACAAAATCAGACATATTTATGATAAGGAGTTTTAGAATCTAAGAAGATTGGACATTGCTGGTTCAATGATGTGAAAACACATTTTTAACCTAATAATAAAGGATGTTTTACACCAAACACAGTGAAGGATGACACTGAAATGCATGCATATATTGACATCGAGGCCAATGTCAAGTGTCATAAATAAAGTATCTGGAGAAAGTAGGAAGTTTCCATAGAAGTGAGCAGCTGCAAAAGGCTTCAATCTTACAACTTCTAAAAGCAGTGCAGAATTCATTTTACTTGATATATTTGACATCAGGTGAACATAAGGACAGATAACCTTTTATTTCTAGTTTACGCCCAGCAGGTACCTATAGCTTCTACCTGTATGGCACATAAGTTTTTACGATTACATTGGCTTCCTCCTTTACCAATCAATTCTAAAGACAAAGGAAAAAAGAATCAGTGATTTTATGAATTCTGATATCTGAAAATGCTTTTCTTTTAATGGATAGAATAGTTCTTTAAACTAGTATGGTTAGAAGGTACAGTGACTTAAAATTGTGCCTCTGTAACATAGTTGGCTTTAACATCATAGTGACCTCTCTGGGCTTGATTTTGGAAACATTATTTGGTCTGCCTCTGTCTTATTTTCAGCACCTGTAAAATGAGGATAATAAATTCCATTTCATCAGGCTTTTGGTAGGTGTCAATCTAAATTAGAACATTTGTTAAAAGTCTGGTACTTGAGGATTTTAAACTTTATCATGATTAACAGCAATGATAATAATTCCATGGCATGTCCAAATGGATACTGACTTAGAAAATAAAAGGCCTAGTTCAAACAATAAGTTTTTATTTATATAGAACTTGAAGCCTTCAAAATCTCAAAGTGTTGGCTACTATATACACATGCACACTTTTAAAAATATTGCTTAATACTTGTTTGTTACTCAAAGAGACTAAATATTTGCTAAGATCATGTGTGCAGTAGTAGGACTGAACCTTAGAACCTGTGTTTCTAACACCAACTCAGCATGATGCAAGACCATGCGTTTCCTTCAGCCATTCAGCCCAACAGCCCTGGTTCTGGTTAGTTGCTTTTTTCTCTGCGCCTTCCTCACCCATGACATGAGGATATGGACAGGATTCTTTCTCAAATAGTTGCTATGAATATGTGACTGCTGAGCTCTGCTTTAGCACATGCCATGCAAGGCTGAGAGCAGAACTTCACTCCTTCCACATGTCATGGTATGTGGAACATTGCATTGTAAGTCACAGATGCCTGGCAGTATCATTGGCTTTAGTGAGAATCACAACTGAGCACTGCACCAAGAGTCAGGTGCATAATGCTTTCTATCTGCCTTAGGGATGTGATTCTGTCACATTTCTCTAACCTGCAGACCCTCCCCCACCCCAACACCTGTTCTGGAATCCAGGTTTGGGGATGGGAAGAGAAAATAGACAGCTGGGTTAGGAGAATGTACATTTATTTGGGAAATGAAAGTGGAAATTTTGAAAAAATAAAACAAGCTCTGTGTCACCATTAATCATAAAAGGATAAAATCTTTGGCTTTCATTTGGATTTTAGCATTATGAGTACAAATTTTCTGCTTTATTCTGCTAAGATTTTAGTGCCCATGGAAGAAGCTTGGCTTTCATTGAAATATAGGAATTCTTTCACTTTATAAAATTGATAGAGACTCAAGAATCATAGTACATAGTAAATAGCACTTTTCTAAAAGACTTGATCTCAGTTTTCCAATTACAGAGATGATGGGGAAAGGGGACTGAATGATGGTGACAGTAGATAGTGAAAAGTTGCCTGGCTTTGAATTTGGATTGGATTTGAATCCTAGATGCTGCTTGTTTAGGCCCTCCAGTTTTAGTCCCCTCAAATGTAAAATGGTAATTAGTGTGTCCTATTTATCTCCCAGATGGATAGTTAGATGGAGATTTCTCATATTTAATTACTTTATTTAGTCTATTGTTTATTTTTTATTTCATGCCTACTAGAATACAAAATCTATGAGGTCAGAGATATTTGATCTATTTACTGCTGTATCCTAGGTGCCTAGAATAGTACCTAGCAAATGGCAGATATCCAGTTAAGACAATGATGGATAAGTAAATGTATGGATAGATATAAGTATGATTATCATCCTCAAGAAGTAGAAAGAAATACATGGAACTGAATAAAGAAACAATTTATAATATTGAAATAGAATTTGATATGTATTCTTTAACACACATTTATATATACCCTGATATACATGCATATACAAGCATATATATATATATATATAGGTATATGTGTATTATGTAAAATGTTTAATATATTTACAATATTGAAATGATAATATATGTACATGTATACCTATCTCCATATTCTATCTGTTTTGAAGCTATCTGAAATTGCCTTAGGAAAGAGAAGTGTTGAAATGATTGTTTATTGTTTCAGTGCTATAGTTGTTTAGAGAGTTTGGGAGAGAGGAAAAATATACATACATATATATGTATATTTATTTTTTATCTGTCCATAAATAATATGGATAGACAAGTAAAGAGAAGAAAAACAAGTGATTTCAGGAAACAAGGATTTCAAGAATTTGGAGGCTGTGATTTAAACAACATTGAAGGGATATGGATGAAGGACAGTTTTAGATAGGATGTTCAGGAAAGTCCATCTCTGAGAAGGTGACATTTAGATGAAGAGAAAAGCCTGCCAAAGAGCTGGGGTGACCCTGAGGTCATGGCTGAGGTGGCTGGTCTGGATAAGAAGGAGAGAAGACTGGAAATAAGGACCTGTGACTGTCCCTGGCTAGATCAGACTGGTCTTGCTGACCAAGGTAAGTAGTCTGGATTTTGCATAATGTGTGACAGGCTGTCCCTTGAGAGCACAGAATCAGGATGGTGACCAGATTTAACACATTTGGAGCCTTGAACAGAGTGAAGGAAAATGGAGGAACTTGTTTATAAGTAGAGGAGATGGATGCTCTGATCTCATGTAGGCTGCTGTGAATGGATGAAAAAGACATCTTGGTTCCATTGATGTGTCATTCATAGCCTCTTGTTCCCCTTAGAATGTCTCAAAGGAAAAAAAAAGTAGGGAAAATAGGAAAGACTGGATTCCTTTGGTTTTTCTCAAATGAGACTGTTCTTATTTCTAAATGCAATGAGTAGTGGAAGGAAATGTATGCACTATTGCTCAATTCAATTCAGCTGGAAATTTCACAGTTCTTGTGTAGGTGTTTTATGTAATCAGTCCCCCAAAACATTGGGTCTAGAGTTATTTCCTTATAAAACTTCAGCTACCAGTTTCTGAAATCTGAAGAGTGAGCAAATTTAATTCCATATAAAATCAATTTCTTCTTTCTGGCTCTACACTCTTAAATGGTACTAACCCTTCAAGAAGTTTCTTGAAGCCCATCTCTCCATGAACTATTTATTGGTCTATGCACATATAGTTAGTCTCATATGTGTCTCTTCACAATAGGAGTTAAAAATAGCTGGACAACACATGACAGACACCATTTCAAGTCCTTTATACACATTAACTTTGAAGTCTCAGAATAATCCTGTGAGGTAGGTAGTTATAACCAACATATTATAGAAGAGGAAACTGAGGCCGAAGTCTGGAGTCAGTCAGTAGCAGAGCCCATATTTGAATTTGAGCAAGCTTGATCATTATGTCATTCTGCACTTTGATTATAAGAAGTGACCCTGCATATTTATTCACCTCTATTTGTCCCATTTACTTCATGATGCTTTTTATGAAGGAATAGTTCAGTAAGTGTATTTAATCAGTGAAGGAATATGTGACCTTTACTCTCAGGTGATATCATTTCATAAGCATTTAATGGTAAAAGCATGGGTTTTCTACTGAGACAACCTGGGCAGGCAAATGCTTCTCCCTACCTTTGGGATATGGTCAAATTACTTAACAGCTCAACCTGCTTCCTCATCTGTGTTCTTGGCACAAAGATAGGGCAGTTGTGAGGATTAAATAAAATATGCATATAAAGTACTTAGCACAGTGCCTGGAACATAATTAGTGCTCAGTCCATTTGAGCCCTTTTTATTACTTTTTTGAACTAAAATAATGTTCCCAAACATGCTTATAGTTATATACACAGGCAGTTTTTCTAGTTGTTCTTGTTTTATTAACTTCCCTTTAAAAATCAAAGCCAAAGATCCAATCATAATCAGTGATGTTAATTTTGTTTCAGGGCCCATTCTGGCACATTGCCCAAAGCAAATCATGCACTGTGGATGCTAAAAGGCCCTCTCATAGGAAGAACAGCCAGTTCTGGGGAACTGCATGGGAGCAAAAGGTGTTGTGTGACTGCCCTGTCTATTCCCTCTAAACATGGGGTACACCTGCAGGCAGCACTTGCAACCCTGCCCATCTTCTCCCCAGGCCATCTGCCTGGCTGGAATCATTTTGTATTCCAGCATTGGCCCCCAAGCGTCCTGGGTGACAAGGGAAATGCAGGAGAATACCAACATTTTGCCCCAGATAACACTTAATAAGGCTAATTCATAGAACTGACTGTAAGCTTAGGACCAAATATTGATCCAGGGCTTCTCGTGGCCTGGAGCTGTGCTGAGTACGATATTTTCATTATCTCATTTAATCATTATTGCATCCCTATGCAAATTTTAAATTTTAGTTGTAAACCTAATTTACAACAACAACAAAATGTGCCAGAGTTGTTGCCTCCGTCAGTGCATTGGGAGCTGTGATAATAAAATCAAATATTTTTTTTCTGTTTTGCCACATTTTTCTTCAAAAACAAATTGTGCAGAGTTGCAGCACCTTTGGAATCTCCAGGGACCTCCCCTGTAGTGAAGAGATGTTTGGCAGAGAAATGAGACAAAGGTTGTATGAAGGAGGCAAGAGACTTCACTCCATTTGACAGTTTGTTTTGCTCTGGAAGAAGCTAGTAACAATGAACTAAGTCCTGTATGGATTTGTTTACTTCTTTGTAAGAAATCACTGGTGCTTATTTATTGTCTTAGTTTATCTTCTGCTAAATTATAACAAAATACCCTGAGACTGGATAACTGATGAAGAACAGAGGTTTATTTCTAACAGTTCTGGAGGCTGGGAAGTCCAAGGTTAAGTGGTCCTGATCTGGAAAGGCCATCTTGCTGCATTATCCCAAGGCAAATGGTGGAAAGACAAGAAAGCACATATATTCTCAAAAGTAAAGGGGCTAAATTGACCTTTTTGTCAGGAACTCACTCTCTGGATAACTAATCCACTCCCACTGTAAGGGTATTAATACATTCAAGGGCAGGGCACTTATGATCTTATTACCTCTCAGTGGTCATACCCCCTCGATGCTGTTGTGATCACACACATAAATGAGAGAGAGAGAGAGAGAGAGGCAGGGAGAGAATGGTGCCTGATTCATAGTTGGAACTCATACATATTTTAAGAATGAGTGCATGAGGAAATAAATATCCCTTGGGGTTTTTTTTTCCTCTGAGAATGGGAGATGCTGTGGGATAATTAAAAATGGTGAAATTTCAGTGTATGCCTTTCTTTTTAAAGTTTTACTTTCAAAATTATTTCAGAAGGAGATTATTTTAAATTATGTGGCATTACTTAATCTTGGTTATTCAGGACAGTTTGTTGGAGTGGACTGTAATTCCTTTAGAATTTATTGAGGTGAGATCATTTATCCATATACCAAATTGCTGCAGACTGGTATACTTTTAAATTTATGCAATCTGATTTTCATAAATTTTCTGTTCTTCTCTCTGTCTGCTAGTTCTTGATTTCAGCTCACTTTTTTTCCCCAGCCATTTTCTTTCAACTCCATGTACAGGGAACAGTTTTTACTTTACTGTAGACTAGGAATCCAGGCAACAAATTTGCTAGAACTATGTGTGTAATAAGAATAAAAGGTGTTGAAAGTAGACTTGAGAGATTCTTCTCTGAGTGAGGGGAACAGAAAATTGTGGTAGCTCTAAAAACCTGTCTTCATATAAATCAGGTGGTATCTTATATAGTAGCTCTGGTTTTCAGTTACCTGTGTCAGTAAAAAGGGGCCAGTGACAGGGACAATTCCTTTGATCTTTTGGACAGTAGCATTTTCTGAGAGCCTTACAAAGGCAAGGCACTGGTGAGATACAGAGATTAAAAAATGATTACACAAAGCCAGCCTCTGCAGAGTAAGTTTATAGATTGTTACAAATGATAAGATACAGGGGTTTGTAATACAATGTATTTAATATTTGAAATAGTGTAAGAGTATATAATGCAACCTTGAAAAATATGTAGTAAAGCATTTGGTGTTTTAAAAAAAGAGACCACGGTGTAACTCAGGAAGGTGTTTATGAGCAAGTCTCATTTGAAGGGAGTCTTGAAGTGCTTGGACATAAAGAAATTGGTGAGAAGGAGTGGTATGTGAATGAGGGTCTAACCAGGGGAGCAGAAATGAATGGATGGATGATATGAATGATATGGAATTTGGGATTTATCAGAGAGAGCTACATTCATGGGAGAAGATAAGTAATTAAAGGCCTGGAAGGAGACAATTTGGAGATCAGAGGAAAGTCAACTATCCATGGTCCCTGAGAAAGAGCTGGTGAAGAGGTCTGTGGAAGGCTGTTTTCTCTGTGGTTGGCAGACAGGCAGAAAGAAAAACTGGATATGAAGTGGAAGAGAGCAATCCAGACACCATGAGGACAAATTGCAGACCTCTACTGTCCCTCACTGTATAATGCAGGCGATCTGCAAAGAGGTCTGGTACACAGGCTGTGGAGCATCTCACTTGCCTAGCCTCACACTTGGAGAGGGTGGAGCAGGAGATCTGGCAAGGTTGGAAGAACAGTGGACGTGGCTGCTGCTACCACCTAGAAGGAGAGCCAGCAATAAGCAATGGTGTGCATTAACTGCAGGATTACCTAGGGCCTCGATGGGCCCTCTGAAGGCCAGGCCTGACTCGAAACCAGAGAGAGCAGGAATTCTGGGAAATGTAATCCCAGTTTAACTACATTGATGTTATTAAAAATCTCCACCAGCGCCAGGGGTGGTGGAACATGCCTGTAATCCCAGCAGTTCGGGAGGCTGAGGTAGAAGGATCTCAAATTCAAAGCCAGCTTTAGCAACGTAACTTGAGGCCCTAAGCAACACCATGAGACCCTGTCTCAAAATTAAAGAAAAGAAAAAAGAAAAGAAAAGAAAATCACCACAAGTGATATTATAGGAAAGGGAACAAGACTAAATCATAGAGGAAAGCAGGGCCTTCCTTAGGGAGGACTCAATTTGACTGAGAGATGGCCTATGAGGGATTATTGAGATCAGACTGTAAATCTTGGGACATGGCTCCTTGGCAGAGCACTTTCCTAGCATTTCCAAGACTGTGTGTTCAGTTCCCAGCACCACTAAAAAAAAAAAAAAAATGTGAGACCAAGCTGTATTGTTGAATACCTTAAATATCCTTTTGAGAAATTTTTACTTAATTCTGTAAGCACTGAATATTCTTGAGCAAAGAAAGGGCATTATCAGATCTGTGTTTTAGACAGATCTGGCATTGGTGAAAAAATGTTGCAGATTAGAGAGAAAATGGGGGGGGCAACTCATAGGAATTATATTATAATAACCCAGGGGAAATTTTTGCATTCCCAGAGCTCTATTCTGTCCTCACCAAGGGTGGTGATCTAGAGTCATCATAATGGTTGTTCAGGACCATTCTGGGAATTAAAATGCCAGGGTACATTGCAAGCCAAGGCTAGAATGCCCTTGTGACATGGCTAAATAATTCTTTAAAATTCCCCGATGATTTTGCTTCTAGTGTGTGAAGAACAAGGGGAAGTATATAAGCAATTGGAACAGTGACTTAAATGAAGTTGGCTTATGCAGCCACAGCAGTGTCATTTGAGGGAAGGTGAAGTCCTATAAAGATGAAGATACTTATTTCCTTACTAAGACTTTGGGCTTTACTGAGTAGTAAAGGGTAGTCAGGGTATTTCCCTGTGTTTGTCCAAGTGCCCAACAATTTATGAACTGCTTTCTTGTCACTGGATTTGATAACAGCTCTGTAAGGTCAGTTTGTTCTGAATTATTATAAGTGAGAAAACCAAAGCTCAGAGGTTGAGATGACGATCAAGTGGCAGCTTAGTTTTGGATGATCAAGAGAGCTCGCTGGAGTTCTGTATATTCAGTGGTCACCTTTCAATCACTCACTTTCACTTCACTTTGCACCACTGCCTGATTATCTTCTTGGGGCACATCTTCAGTCATGCTGTGTCCCTGTTCTAAATATGTCCATGGGTTTTGGACTTCATTACCTGTAAGTTCTCTTTGCACCCAGCAGCAGGTGCCTAGTGATTGGGTGGTACAGTTCAAGCCATTTTGTTTCTTTACCCCTGTGCAGTATTTTTACTGATTTTGATTAAACTCAAGGTTGTGTCCTTTACAAAAACATACCTGAGTACCTTAACATCCCTAGGAGGTGCACACAATTTGAATTAGGCCGCTCCTGTCTTCCTTGTCAGCACCTCCCAGCACACCCTCCTACATATTTAAAAGCCTTATCTTCAGCCCTCCTGCCTATCAGGACACAGCTGAACTCCTTCACTTGACTTATTTAAAACACACGCTCATCCAGTGCATATTGCCTGAGATTTCAACAGCTGACAGTAGGTGAGTAGAAGGACTGTAATCACCATTCACAGCACCCAGGCAGTGTAGTGTTCTCTAAGAGGGACCCCTGAGGCAAATAAAAATGAGGTGACTACCACAGGATCTCACTTTGGGGACTCCAGGATTTTTGTTTCTAATGATGTAGAGACATAGTGTGAGAACTGGCAAGAGGCATAGAAAAATAGAGATTTTGCAGATGTTCAGTGAGGTTTGTATGATGGTTCTCAGGGAATACTAGATTGCTAGGGTCAAAAGAACTAAAGCTCTGGCTTTGCCAATAGGCCATTCATGACTATGCCATGTTAAGAGTCAGATGAACCTGTTCATAGCTGGCATAGCCAGCCTGCCGACTTCTTACCCAATGAGCTCCTTCTTTTGCCTTGCTTCTCACATGAGAATGGACCTTCTGATTGCTCCCTACCAGATACTTGGATTTTCTACTTCCTTCCTTTTGCTACAAGGAAAAGTATGTTGGGGAAGGTTTGAGAGAATCAAAGATTAGACTTCTAATAAAACAAAAATAATAATAGCTAACCACTTTGAGTGTTTATGCTGTGACAAGTGTTGTATAAAATTATTTTACATACCTAACTCCATGAGGGATTTAACGACCCTCTTCACCAATAGAGAAACTGAGATTCAGCATGGTTAAGGAGCATGCACAGATATGGAGGATTTGGGCCCAGGTCTGTGACTAAAGCCCACAATGAAACACGATGCTTTGCTTAGGTATGCTGAGGCTTGCCCTGTGTCTCATGGCTCACATCTAATTTGCTTATATGTACAGCACAGCATCTTGTAACAGGTGTTTAGTTACTGCCTGATTTGTTGGACAATTCTTTAGAAACCCATCTTGGACTGACTCAGCATCACTGGCCATTTGAATTTTTGGCCTCTTATTGCTTCCTTTTCTCCTTTTGCAATTTCCTTTTAAGTTCAAGTACATGGAAGATACCTTAATCAATTGATGACATTTGTTCCTATTTTAATGATATTTTCATTTCCTCAATATATTTTTCTCACTTTGAGGTTAAAGAGGTGAGTAGGGAAATGGTGCTTTTTAATGGTCCTGGGATCTATGTAGACATGGAAATTCTGCGTTTAAATAGCAGCACCACTGAATTAAATGCCCAAAGGTGTCTGGGGAAGATGGGGCCACTTGTCCAACTTGGCTCTAGAGATCTCAACCTGGACAAAGTAGATCAAAATTATAGAGGACCAGAATCCAACTCAACATCCTGACACATTTATTACAATCAGGACCATATGAACACTGGACTGGAAATGAATTCACCACCACTAGAGATATTTAAAAAAGGGCCTAGACATCCACTTGGCAAGGATGTTACAGGGAGACTTGAATATTGGAAAAAGGAGTTTGAATTAAACTGACATTTAAGTATCTTTCCGGCCTTGAGATTCTGTCTTGAATTCACTTAGAAACTTTATATTGGGAATAAAGGTTTCCCCTTGTTATAATTAACACCAAGTAGTGATGTCGCCTCCTCACTCCCCCCACCCCCCTGCGCTTCCCCCTTCTGAACAACTGCTCAATTTAAGAAGGGGACTTAGGCTGAGGAAGGATGTGGTTCTTTCCCTCTTGGCAGCACTCCGTGTCAGAATGGAGGACTTGTGTCTGGGCCTGGCATGGTTCCCTCATCGGTCCCTCTTACCAGCCCAGTCGTGTCTGTGACCAGAGCACGTGGGAGGTGCACATCCGTGTAGAAAAACCTTCCACTGGCTGCCAGCTCTGGATTTTTTTAAAGTTCCCAATGAATACAGTCTTGCCCAGGGCAAACCTCTTGAAGGAAAGATGACACACCCTGAAACAAGTTCAGGTCAGACCAGACAAGCCTCCCCTGGAAAAATATTCTGTTTGTAGTTGAAAGCATATGAGAAAGATTCTTTAAAAATGGTTAAAGGTCAGCAGCTCACAGGCCAGAATGTCAGGAGTACATACTCCCCTTCCCTCCCTACTGGACCCCATCCTTTTCTATCTTCTTCCTTATTTTTTCTCTTAAATTAGTTTACTATTAATCTGAAAGCTCTGCTGTTAAAAAGTGATAGTCCTTTGATTTAATGTCAGGATCGAGACAGTCCATTGGTTCTTGAAGGAAGGAATGTCGCACAGGGAGGAAGTGGTCACCAGCTGATTAACAGCTTGAATGTGACCATTAAAAGAAACGAGGACTGGCAGAGGGTTCTACTGGTTAGGGCTGCAACTAAGAATGGACAGTGCTGTTCAATTAAATAAGGTGATCTTTCCCTTCTTGATGTACATTCTTAAAAACTAATCTTCAATCCCGTTTGGCTTTTTAAATGAAATGTTACAGTGCAGTATGTTATGCTCAAATCTATAATGTTTGGGTATCTCAAACTATGAAGTTTTATTCCTTGTAGGGAAACTTCAGAAGTGCTAGGTATCTTCAGTCAAGTCGGTTCACTTGTCCCTAGGAAATAGATGTTGCCAACTTCATAGCTGCAAGAAATCCTTAGGGATCTGATCAAACACTGCCTGTAGGACATTTGGCCAAGATATCCCATATATACCATAAATCTTCACCAAAGTCAAGGGAAGAACAGGAGCTTCAGCTTCTTCAGCAGCCTGCTTATTGCTCCTGGACCCAAATAACTGTCTTGATCTGGGACCATTCCCTGTTTAGCCATGACTCTTTCCCTGGATATAAATGATGTGAGATTTTTTTTTTAGGGACAGTGGTATTTCTCTGTGGCCTTTCAGGGTTAGGAGGCAGCATGGCTTCATCAGAGAAAGGCTTAAACTGGGAATCAAAAGATATCTGTCTTTACATTTCCAATAACAAGTTATCGACCTCATGAAAGTCACCTCTCCTTCCTGGACTTCAGTTTCCCAAATAGTGTCCCGAATAACATTATTGACTTATCAGTTTCTTTCTGATTTTCTAGAGGTTATCTTGATAAGAAGGTAGATAAAGTGTGAGAGAATTAAAAGAAAACACTTGCAAATTCAGATTGTTATATAGGAAAAAGAGTCCACTGTTTTAAACTCTTTTCAGAAAGTCTTTGCTGCAACAAAGGTCCCTGTGAATATAGGAAACTTTTTTGCATACTACAGTGTATATGAATACCTGCTATTTGTCTCATTTCTATTTGCTGAGAACTGACTAGAAACATGAATTTTATCACAATGTTTCTTAATATAAAACTTCTGTCTGAAAAAAATTCAATGATGGATATATTCTAGGTCATAGACCATTATGGAAAGTTAAGGTTTCAGTCCCTGATTAGCAGTTTTGCAATTGTGGAGTGGCCACAAGTACAGAGGAATAAAAATCATAAATTCTGTCTCATAGCTCTGATGATTTCCAGTAAGTACTGACCTTGGATCTCTCTTGTTATCTTTATGCTTTTGTTTTTCTGTCAGTTCAGTGCAGTGGTTGATGCAAAGTCTTCCTCAGGTCTCCTGTGATCAAGGATCTGTGTGTCACTCTTTTGATAGGCTGTCTTTCTAAAATATATTCTATACTTCACTGCTGTCGTATAGCAAGTATTTTGAGAAATTATACTTTCATTCATAATTCAGGGCAGGATTTTGAACATCTATTATTTGTCACTGCACATAAATGATGTCCCCAGGACCTACTGAAATATGTAGGACTGACACTAAATAGCTCCAGACCCCACATTGCTGGCTTTCTTTGTTTTTAAATTTTTGTTTCCTTTTAACACCTTGGCTATCTTCCTTCCATCAACATGCCTGCTGATAAAAAAAAGTTTTCCTTCCATCCAGATTTTTTACTCCTCTGCTTTGGCATCAGGACTCAGATAACCAAGTTGTTAGAATAAGGATATGAGGATCTGTATCCTAAGTGAAGTTGATCATTTCTTTTTTAAGTTGATGCATCTTGGTTGCCATTTAGAGCTCTGGTTTGCCTAGATGTTGGTTTTGGGTATTTATTTGATAATCGACACAGTCTAGTAATTCTTTCAACTGTTGAGGTCCATTCAGGGGTCTCAATTTCCTCTTGTTTTGATGTTAATCTTCTTGAGCAGTAGACTCATTTCAGGTTTTTACTGTGATCTTCTGGGACCCTATTGATTTTTGAGTCTAAATGAAAATGACCATAAGTATAAGTGTGAAATAAAAAAAACAAATTTTTGAAAATAATCAAAATGCATCAATAGGGAAATGACTAGATTCTCTACAACTGGATAATACAATCATATTTAGGCACTAAAAGGAATAAGGTATAATTACATGAACTGATCTGGAAAAATATGAATACTTTAATGTTAAGTAAAAGAAGTAAATTATAGATACATACATGATTCACTTTTTGTAAATGAGAAAAAATGAAAGAAGTTAGATTTGAAAAAATGGGAACATCTGTTTTTGGTAGCTACATGTGATTATACTGGGAGTGGGATTGGATGAATGTTAAAAGGAGAGAATGGGACATAATGTTTTCACCTCCTACCTAATAAGTTTTTTTTTAAAAAAAAAGAGGAATAATTTCCCCTAATTTTTTAATGAAAGTTTTAAAAGTTGGAAATATGTGATGGCGAACATGTATGTCCTCCCCTACCAAGATTTCACTGCTAACATTATGTAACCCTTGCTTCATCAGGTGTCTCAGCATGGATGTGGCTATGCATGGTCTCCATATGTGCACCTGTGTGTTTTCAGATGTGTTTACTTATTTAAGGAATTAGCCTGAAGCCTTTTGCTAAATGAGACTCATCACCTATCCCAAATAATGTCAGATGTAGAGATTTGACTGACTCACACAGACACAGAAACAAGTACTGACAGAGGGTTTATTAGCTGCCTTTACTTTAGATACCTTTTCTCTTCTTTATTATTGATAATGATGTCAGGGGAGGCAGGGAACTTGCGCCTTAGGGTTTGGCATTTGCTTGAGTTTCCTGGTCACCTGGGAAGTCCTCTGTCTCCCACCACATCCCATTGACTTGACTCTGTCTTTACATAAAGGTGATTGTGCAAAAGCCTGTGTACTCTTGTAGCCTCATTTATTTCGCTTCTTCAGGGTATAGCTTTATGAAACACTTCTGGCAACATTTAGGTTTTGATAACAAATATGATTGCTTTGTGTTGCCACTGAGCCACTGCTTGGTTTTAGAGTGTGGCGTCATGAACCTTTCAAGGACCTTGGGACAGACTATATTTTGTTTTGGTCCTAAATAGTATCATTTGAAGAAAGGTTATAATTTGAGGATAGGTTGTGATTAGCAGAGAGGCAATAGTGGAGAATAATAACAGTAATAAATATCAAAAAGTGAAATATGAATAACTTTAGGCCAGATCAAAATTCTAGGCTCTTTTTAATTTTACATGATTTATTTTAACTGTTGGAATTTGCCTTTCTTGTTTGTGATCAGATGTTCCTTCCACCTACACAAAAAATAGAGTCACACTCATATGAAATCTGTGTCGTTTTCCCCGGCATATCACTCTTAGCCATTTTCCCATAATTCTTTGCCTACTCCTCTGCAGATTATACTCATCAGATTTCTCACTTTCCTTTAAATACACCATTCACTTTTCTGCATTCAGAATTTTGCTCAAGTTAATTTTTTGGAAAGCCTCTCCTTTTCCCTCCCTCCTTTCCTCTTCACCCCCTGCTATCTCTTGTCCCCACCTGCCATACAGATCCACATACTAGTACCTCTGTCTCTCTCCCTGTTTAGATGTGGGGTCTTCAACTGTCCAATAGAAGTAATCCCTTCTAACTTAGCATGTCAGGGCCCATTACTTACACTGTTCCTTCTCACTGTATGGTCTGTGGATCTGCAGCAGTGGCAGCCTCCAAGGGTTGACTGGAAATGCAGACACTTGAGTCTTGCCCAGGAGTTAGAGGATGTGAATCCTCATTATACCCTGGTACTCAGAGCATCTTTATGTGCTTTGCTGTTTGAGAAATACTTTCTTAGAGCAAGTTTCCAACTTTGCCTTTCACTAGATTGCTTTTGTGTCAGTGGATTCTAAAAGACCATGTCTTGTGATCAGAAACTCTATCTCCAGCTTTTGTCTGCAAGGCAGGTTGGAGAGCTTTACACACAGAAGGGACCCTACCTGTGTGCTGTTGAAAGAAAGCCTGTGCTTTCAATGAGGGCACAGAGGGGCTTGCCTATTATCTCAGTTTCTTCCTCTTGCTTCTTTGAGAAAAGCCATACTGATAGGATATGGAGAATGTGAGCCTTTAGAATCTCAGGTGAGTTCACTGTCCAAGAATTGTGTTGAAAGCACAGGAAAACACCTTGAATTAAGACTTTATTAGCACAGTTATATCTGTATCACTCATGATTGTGATTTTGTTCCAGGAATCTGGTCACAAGGTCAGTGCAAGACCCAGAATCAGATTTTGGTGCTTCTGATCTCAGGAAAATAGCATGGCTTTAGTTGATTACATTTGCTTTTTAAGGACTCGACAAGGCAGAGGCCTCATGATTTCAAAGGGTTTTTTCTGGCTCCCATTCCAGTTTGTCTTCAGATTCCTTCTCCCAATGTCCCCATCTTCTCCACTTCTCCTGACATTACTGCCAGTCACTTCTGCCTTCTCTTTTAGTCTCTACATATTGTTTTTACAGTTTTCATAGTTATTCCACTAGTATTGAACAGTAAACACTTCTGTGTTGTTTTATTCTGGTATTGTCCCTAATCACTCATCAAATGTTGAGTATAATTAATAGTAATTAACACAGTAAATCTAAATAAATGTATAAAATAAATAATATATATAGTAATGAAATAGATTGAAGAAATATGAATAGAGTTAAATAAATATGAATATGTGATTGCCAATAAAATTAAAATTAAAGATAACAAAACAGATGACTATTTGACTTATGGAAGAACAAACCCAGAGGAGGCTTGCCATCTTTTTATGCTTTTGCAAACAAATCTTGAACATGCGATATCTGCTACATCCATTTCTTGAATATTATTAAGATTACAAAATTGAATACTTCTTTCTGCTTTTGTTCGTGACGTTTTTAGAAGACACATTTTAGATCTGTTCTCTGCCTGTGGCATTGGAATGGATGCAAAAATGAATTAGAAGAAACACAACTTATTTTGCTTTCAAACCTTCAAGGTACAATGAAATGGAAGAGATAAGATGTGTACACATAAACAAAAAAACAAGGTAGAAGGGTAAATACAAACATGTATTTTAAAAAGTCATTGTTTAGAGATCCTGGAGGTAGTCAATATGAAGACATTGCTGGCAGGTTATTAGGACATTGAGAGTGATTAGAGTAATTCTGATTGCCATTACTCACATTGCTTCTCTTCCCCAGTCCTCAGTGTTCTTTCCTGTCTGCCTTCCTTCCTTCTTTCCAGTAAGGGGTCACTTTTTACCTTAACTTCTCCTTTTTTTTCTTTTTTGGGTGAATATCTGTATGATGTCCATTCTGATGTCCATAGCTTCAAAGACCACAATTCTTTTTTTTTTTTTTTTAAATTCCTTTTACAAACCCTTTCTATGAACCTTTCTGCAGAGAAGATTTTTCCTGTCCTGCCTATACTCTTAGCCATGTGTTTGTTTTCATAATTCAATAATCATTATTTAAAGTGTCTTTCCTTTCTTCCCATTCCCTAGAAGTTCATTTGCCTCTTTCTTCTGGTTTTTATGCCTATTTGGAATAATGGGAATTGGTTTTTCTCATATATATCTGTTTTTTAGTTTTGTCTCCCCAGTATTTATTGTAGTGAAAATTATAAAAAATTACAGGCTCAGAGGTGTTGGGGAAATTAAATTAACAATAAAAATTTTCTCTCAGAAATTCTATCCACACCACAAAAAGGAAAGAAAACAGCTTCATTTTTGAATGGCTTTGAATCAGAATGTGATGTATATTGTAGTTAATCCGCTATGAGATTGCAAAGACAGAAATTCCAATCCTTTCTGTACCTATTTTTTTTAAATAAACAATAACTTATCCTCAAGTAAGAAGGTTTGACAGCGCCATTTGTCACTCATAGACCATCTTACCTTTACCTGCTAATTTGGGGTGACCAGTGGTGTTAGGTAATTGACTTTCTCCAGAAGAAAACCAAAATTCTTTTATCTTTATATCAGGAGGTAATTTTGGAATTTGGAGCAGATACCTACCTAGGTTAGGCTCCTGTTCTCCCATAAAAACTAGGAGATGGGCAAAATCTTCCTTGATGCTTACTTTTCAAAGAGATGGCACCCAGGTCTTTGAAAAAGGCATTCCTAGGTCAGGAAATGAACGAAAGACCTGTCTAGTTTTCAAAAGGATTTATATATATTTCAAAGAGAGGACAAAGTCCTTAACAATTACAAGCGTTCTAAAGTAAATGTTCTGAGAAAAAGAGGAGGGGTGCAGAATAAGGGGTAAGAATCACTGATTTTGAACTAGGAGAATTAAACCTCTTATTTTTAGTTTGTATTTGTTCTTACAAAGGGTAGATTATATTTCACTATTTTTAACTACTATAGTTCAGAATTAAAGCCTTATTTTTCTGAGTTTGAGCTCAACCAAAAATTCAGCTGAAGTTTATCTTTGACCTTATATAACATTAAACGTCTCCATGATTGAATATGATTTTAAAATCCATTTACATTTCCTTATTTTGATTCCCATTGTGATAAAAGTAATACAATTTGCTCTTTTAACCAATTTTAAGTGTGCCGTTCAGTGGCATTAGGTGCATTTACATTTTGTACAACTGTCTGCTCCATCCATGTCCAGATCTTTTCATTTTCTCCAACTGGATCTGTACCCTTTAAACACCAATTTCCCATTCTCTACTCCTCCCAGCCCCTGGCAACCACTAGCATTAGTGTTTTAACATTAAAATCTACCTTTGAAATTTCAATATCCTGCCTGTGAGCAATAAGTGAAGAATTGTATTTCCCAGGTCTTGAGAGACAAAGGTGTTTTCTTGAGAAATTGACTGCGAAAAATCAACTCTAAAACCTTTGCATGTGGTTCCCCCATTTTTGCAAGTGATGCTACACTAATTACAAACAATCTCAGTCAGTGCACTTCCTCAGAATCATCTCATTTGTGCCACTCCATTACTTTCAAAGTAATAAAAAAGGCTTTTCTAGTGAAATATTCTTTTGCTTATAATTCAGGCATTTTACTAATGTAGACTTGGCATTTTCCATGACCTTTGCTCCAGTGAATCTTTATTTTTCTTAATTGATCTTTTAGATTATTTTGTGAAACACAGCAAACTAAATGTTGAACACTTCCTTCATACGTTTGTTAATGGTCTGCCATGGGCATTGGGGAGACTGATGTAGAAGAATCATGGCAGACATTCTGCTGCAGTCAGAGAACCTTATTTAAAACCAAGTTTTGCTATTTGAGTGCTGTGATATCATCACGGTAGTCACTTCACCTTTTTGGCCTAATTTCATCATTCATAACCAGGAAAATTATATTCCTTTCTGAATAAGTCATGTGAATTATCAAGTAAATAAGACACGAACTGAAGCACTTTGCATTCTGTCAAAACACAACTCATTTCTGTTCGCTAAGTTTCCTAGCACATAGGAGGAATGTGGAAAGTATTTGTTGAGTGAATGAACAGATACTGTTCTCAAAGTTGAATCTCCTGGGGTTCCTTGCCACAAGTACTCCTGACTCGACTTATCATCTCCCCACTCTTTGTGTTCTTTTCGTCCCAAGTCAAACTTTCCTTTCCCAAGTCATGCTTCAGGTTCAAAAACCCAAGAATTCAGAGTTTGAGGAATGATCTGAAGGAGCTGAAGGACTTTCTGTTACAGCTGTCCATCAGCTTTTTCTTTCTAAATGTAGCTTCCTCTCCAAAGCTTTGGGTAGTAGGGGTGGGTGGGGGTGGGGAGTAGATTTAGAAATGACAGTTGCAAACAGTCATCCACTGGAACATACATGGTTAAGATGAAGGGTACTTTCTCTTGTTTTTGTTCAGTGTCAGCATGCTCAGAGGATTTCACCCTGGTCAAAAGATAATGAGCTTGCAATAATATTGAATCAGACAAAGCGAATCCAAATGAAGCAGTATGCAGTGTCTAATCCCAGGAGTTCCCTGTATGGACACTTGGATGGTAGCTCACTGAGAGGCTCTTGTTCAGTGTTTCCATGCACATGGTAAATGCAAATGCATGAATTATGAGGCATAACCAATTCACACTTACAAAGGCAGGTGTTAGTCTCAGTATTGTGTTGAACGTAAATTGATCAATTTTATGAGAAAACACCTCCCTAAAGATGATCTGGGGAAAGTAATGAGTGTTCAGCAGCCAAAGGTGTGGAAAACAAATGAAGGAGTTTCTATATTTTTCTGGACTGAAAATCAGCCAGTGGAATCACTCTGTTTGGGAGATTGCAATCATTCAATCCATAGTCCAGAGTATGTCCTGTGTGTCTGGCTTCATGCTAGCCTCTGGGAGACAAAAATGAATCAGAGGTTAACCTTGTTTGCAAGAGTCAAGACATACGTACTTAATTATAGTTCAAGATAAGCAATTACATTGTCAGGACCATAAGGGAAGCATAGTGAAAGTTGTAAGGGGAAGGGAGAAATTACATCTGACACAGGGAAGCAGGGAGGTTTCATGAAACAAGTGGTTTAGGTCTTGAAGGACGGGCAGCATTTGTGCAGGTGGAAAGGGAATGAAGGACATTGCAGACAGAAGGAACAATTAGAGGGGAACGAAGGCACAGGGGTGATTTATGACACCATCTGTGTGTGAACCTGTGACGAGAGTCCGGGTTATAGTAGAAGGAGTGGTGCAGAAAAGGACTGGAAAGAGGCATTCACTGCCAAATCCTGGAGCATCCAGAATGTCATATGAAGGACAAGAGGGAAATAGCATTAGGATGTGCTGTGTGGGAAGATTGCTTTGGTCCTTGTCATCAGTCAGCCTTTACAGGTGTCCCCTTGACACCCAAAGCTTACCTAACACTATTTCTATTTCTTATTTGTGATGTGGTAAACATCTCTTCCTTTGGATTTAGAGGATAGAATTTCAGTCTGTTTTTCAGGCATTGGTGGGTGGAAAGAATATTTACATTTAAAAATGATTGGAGTTTAGGTCAGCCTAATGAATACACACATTTGCTCACCTTTCTCTTTTTCAGAAATAGCAGAACAATTAAAAATAATAGTGCCTTTCATTTCTCTAGCAGATATAAGGTCATGTAGGTGAAGGGGTTATTGACCAGATCCCCTCATGTGCTGAAATCTTTTCTAATTGGAGGAATAAAGGCTACCCTCTGTTTTGTGACTCTTTTTCTATGGTGTCTTACATTCAGATTTGACATTAGTCTTTAAGTATCCAAAATGCTTGAAGAAGTGTAATCACCTCCAATTAGCTATGCTGATGGAGCACAGCATTATAGTGAAATCCACCAGCGTGTCTTATGTCTCATTTTAGCTCGTCATTATGCCACTGTTCCTCCATCGGCTGGCCATAGGAATGCATTAGCAAATTAGAAAATTGATTTGAATTTCCCACTTTTTTTTCCCCCAGTTAAGAATTCATGACCCTTAACTATAAAACCACCTCAACTAGGAAGACTACACCCCACAAGAGAACTCTGCAGGAATTTCTCAAAGCTTGGGCTATTACTGGGATATCTTCCACAGTCCAAACCTCCCTTCTTCTGAAAGATCTTCCGTCAGCATTTCAAAACTGTGCCAAGGATCCTAATGTGTGGAGATAATATGAAAGAATTCCTAAAGTCGCTTAGCTTTGAGGACAACTGTAAATTATTCATAAGTAATTTAGTTTTACAGTGTGCTCTGGCATTCTAAAAGGATCTAAGAAGTCCTATAGAAAATGATAACTTTTTAACTTAATAGGTCACCTAATTATTATAACCTGGTGTTTCTTTAAAATGATGGTGAAACACCAAAACATAACTTCTCAATATCATTCTATAGAAGCCCAAGATGGACAGTATGGATCAGTAAGCAGCCTTTAACAGGTCCAAGGTAATCTGAGAATAAAATAAGAATGGATCAAGAGGTTCGAATTTGGTAGGTGTATATATATTAGGTCTATATATCAAATTCATCCTTTACCTACCAGGATTTACATGAAAAAAATTTTTTTTATAACTTGGCAACCCTCTAAAACCTTTCTGTGTCAACAGAGCTGCTCTATCTGATATTATTTTCATGAATCTGAAGAAACACCAAAGGGGACTGAAATAATAAGACATTAATTTCAGCTGCAGAATGCCGATGTTGCTGACCCTGTGGGGTTATTGCAGAGTGAGATTAATTATGCAGATCTGCCACCCTAGGCTTTGGAGTTGAAGTACCCTGTTGTAATTCACTGCAGGATCATTCATGTAGCCAGCATATTGATATGATTATTATTCCACCAAGGTTTTATCCGCCCCTAGACAATTACAGAACCACTTACCAGCATCTCTCATTGACTTCTTATTTAAAATTCCCAGGGCCACGGCAGGCATTCAGGTCCTTTTGTTGGAGACAGCTACAGATCAATGGCATGAAGCAACATGGGATTTTCCTCAGGACATGATGAATGCTGAGCTTGTTTGCTAAGCATAAGATAGACATTCAGCTTCCAGTAGAAAATAGTGTTTCCAGGCCTTGTTGTCCTTAACACCAACTTTTAAGATACTGACAGCTAGAGGAGAGAGGGAACATACAGTGAAAAGAAAGATCCAGAAATTTGGTGTTTGAGTTTGAATAGAGGCTTCCCTGTTTACTACCTGTGGAACTTTGGGAAAATCACCACTTCTGCAAAATGGATCTATATTAAATGCCGAACTCCTGGCAGTCTTCAGAAGTTTAAATGTATTTGTGTGTGAAGAAAACTTTGTGAATGGCAAAGTGTTGTAATAATATTTACTGTGCTAATGGCTATGGGTTCAATTCTTGAATCTTTAGTATTATTGTAATCTAACTTACATTTCACGGCCCCATTGCTTGGATAATGTCCTGTTCACTGTTGTAGTCACTAGTGTTGCTTCCCAGTGCAGAGTGTGGTAACCATGCGTTGTTGATGTGATTAGAAGCTCCAAGGAATGCACATCCTTGAATGATGGATAGAATAAAATTCCTGTTCCTCCTCTGTGATTTTAGGGACTTCATACCTACAGGATGGTAGTCATATAATTAGCATTTTTCAATATGTTTTTTTTCTGTTCTAGGATCAGTGGTAAAAAAATATGGCTTGCTTGCATTTTAATTTTGCTTTGAGTGTCTTTCTTCCTTATGCTTGGGGGCATTTCAGTACTATCTGTTTTCAAAGTCCAGCTGTAACTGCAGCTCCAGGGAGTCTTCCCACCCCTCACCCTTCGGTGGAAACCCCTTCAGTGGAAACCCCTTCCCCCCTCCATCACCCCCCCATACCCTATTAAAATGCAGGTTATTCCTTCTGCACAGCATGTTGCTTGGACCCGTTGAGTAACTTAACATGAGCAAACACAGCTAACCTGCTGTGTGCAGTTTAAAAATAATAGCAAATACTCTTTTAGGTATTTTGAAATATATTAACACATACAATCTCTTCAATGAATATATGAAGTAAGAACTATTATTCTCCCCATTTTGCAGTTGGAGAAAATGATAAGGGACAGACAAATGTGAGGGTTGGGAACATGAAGTTAATGGAATTCCATACAGTGGGCCCATTGTGCTGACCCCCACATACTTTCTTTTCCAAGAAGCAGTTTACCTGCAGTCCTTCCTGACTCAAGTGGACAGGAAATGTCACATTCCTCAGCAAACTACCTGTAACCTGTAGGAGAAATGCAGTCCCCAAATAATGAAATATGTGGAACACAAGTTACCCTCAAGGTGTGACTTTTGTGATACTTACACAGACCAGATCCCGGAATTCAGGGAGGTAAGGATAATTCCCCTTAACCATAAAATCTGTAACAACAGTTTCCAGTTAGAACCAGTCAGCATGGGCCAAGGTGATCTAGAGTGGTCATAGCAGTGGGGATTTGAAAGTTTGATATCATCCTTCTGTCAGTCAAAGGTCAAGAGGTGGATCTGAATGGAACTCTGGAAACTTCCCTGGAATCCTCCAATAAAACTGGATGACAGAAGAAGCATAGCGTCTCTGTCTTCTCTGAGAGAACCCACTCTTTCCCTTTTCCCCTTTCCCATCCCTTCTAATAAACTCATGCCTGACACTCTGATACTTTCAGACTTGATTGTAAGAATCAGGGCTTGAAGGTGAGCAGGGAACCTTCATGCTGCCTCAGTGTCCCAGAAGACCATAGCCCTGTAGCAAAAGTAAGGCACAGAGAAATTCAGTAACTTACCCAATATTTTATAGCAACTATGTGGCAGAGTCAGCAGTTGCACATTTAACTTAAAGAATAGGCTTTTGAGCTCACAAGGTCTAATAAGCCATATCCAAGTTGGAGATCCCTACTAGGTTGTGAGTTGCTGGATTCCTAGGCGGGGTAAGATCTATATAATCTTGTAGCATTTAGCATAGGGACTCCATGTCGTAACACTCAGTTGGGATTAATCAGCTTGAACTGGAAAAAAATGCCCCTGAAGAGCTTACAATGCAGCTGCAAAATGCCCCCCCACCCCGCTTGTTCTCTGTCAATATTTTTTTTTAGTACATGTTCTGCCCTTCTGCTCAATTTGCCTGTCAAAGCGTTTTTAAACCTCATATTAAGCACGGCTTGAACACCTCTCTGAGAGGGAGGCCTGTGTTTTTTTGTAAGAAGCTGTATGGTGAAGATAAGGCATACTTGTTGAAATTAGGGTCACTTGAGTCTTTAGTGGTTTATGGATCGGTAGGTAATAACACTATAAAATTCCAACTCATTTTCATTCTTATATAAGATGGATTGCATGGTCTTACTTTATTTGCAGTAAAGTCATCAATTGCCAAATGCATATGAAAAGAACTGTGGCCAGAGTATCCAACCCCTCCCTTCCCAATGTAACTAGTGCACTGAGGTCACAGCCCAGACTATGGGATCAGTGGGTGCACATTGCCATCTGTCAGGATGATCCTGATGCCCAAAAATTGGTGAAAGAAGCCATAGAATTTTCTCAACAGGGACACAGACTCACACAGAACTCCTCAGTGTTAGTTCAAAAGGGGATTTTCTTTTAACACTTTAGATACAGAGTCACGAATTTTCTTTAGGATTTGCTTTTTCTTTTATTATTATTGTTTTTATTTTTTATTTTTATTTTTTGCTTATGTAAATTTCCAGAAGACTTATGATATAAACTTTTCATCAGGGACAAGATTGGGGATGGGAATGGGGAGAATGCCAAACAGGCTGCTTTCTCTAGTTGACTGAGAATGTGTGAATGTGGAGGCTGTGCTTTGTCAGCCTGGTATGTGCTGAGTCCTTTGTGAAGGTTCTACTTTAATTGTTGACTTTAACTCTTCCTAATAAAACTAGTTATGGAAATGGAGTCACAGAACAATAAAGTACACAGCGCAAGTCACACAGTGAGTGAATGGCACAATCAGGACTAGGGTCCTGGGCTCATCCTACCTCTTCTCTTGTAATTGAGCATGAGGAACCCTTGAGAGCTGGGAGGCCTCGGGGTTCCAGTCTGTGAACTGAGGGGAGGTTCGGCTGTGGTCTGATGAATGAGCTCTAGCAAGGCACTCATTTTTCTGACAGATGCAGGGGGAGGCTACAAGGGTGTGCTCTCTGAAGGGACAGCTGACTTTGGCTTTCAAGATCCATTCATGTTTCACTTCTGAACACAGGATGTTGGTGACAGTCACAGAACTCTTGGCTATATCTGCTTAGACCAGTGCCCAGGGGGATTGCTTTCTGAGCTTGGCCTTAGCCACCTGTGAATAGGTACCTGTGAACAGGTGTGTAACACTGCATATTTGTATCACACTTCACCATTTATGAAGCCTTTTCATAAACATCCAGTGTGACCCCACAGCATCCTTTGAGTTGATAATTTTTATCCCTACTTTATTGATGAGGATGCCAGTATCCAGAGGGGTTATATAAATAGTCCAAGACCACAGCTAAACAATGACCAAAAGAAACGGGATCAGAGGCTATCTATGCTGTAGGGTAATGTTCCTCTCACCACCCAGAAGTCACCCTATATGTGTTTACTGTGTGACAGCACTGGATCCCAGGCTGTGGATACAAACTCAGCCCTGGTCTGAAACGGGGGGTGACAGAACCTAAACAAAACAAATGAGGACAGAACTTTCTCAGGACTCTAGGAGAGGAACAGACACCTGCTCACAGGTTTTAGAGAAAAAATAATTATTCGGGGGGAGGTAAGATAAGAGAGAACCAGGAAAGGCTACAGAGGGGAGGTGAGGCTTTCCAGAGATGCTGGGAAAGGTAGATTCATTTCCTTTCAGTGGTAGCTAGTTCAGTCTCAAGTGCAAAACCAACAGCATCTTGTGGATTGAGGATTTATCTGAGATACATGGCTTGAGTTCTCCCTTTCCAGTTCAGAACTTTCACTTTCTATATCAGTATTTCTAGTGGGACCCTAATAGCTACATTGCACACACACAAAAAAAGAATTCATGGTCTAATAACTTTGGTTAATGTTTTATTAAACCAAGTTGACCCCAATATTTATTTGACAGATTATCTTGAACCTTTAAAATGCCAGTGTTTATTGTGAATCTTCAGGACGTATGATACATTACTTTTCAGACTCATTTTTTTAGGGGGGACATGTGGGCACACGTGGCCAGGACCATGAGCTTCTGAGGAATGCTCACTACAGGACACAATAGTTTTAAACATGCAATTTAGTGGGATTGTATTGAACTTAGCCATTTACTTTCTTGTTTTGTTTTTCCTCTGTTTTTATTTTATGTGTATGTTGGCTCCCAAGCTGTGAGATTCCTGATTATAAGAACAGGGCGCTTATTTCTGTATACTGCACAGCTTCTATTCAAGCATATAGAATAGGGGCTCAGTAAATACTGCTTGAGGTGAGCAGAGCTTGGTACTTTAGACTCAGAAGCCAGAGTGTACAGACTCGATGGATATATCTATTAAAACCTGGCTGCAGGATTTTTTTGTATGTGTCTGTTTTGACAGTGTGCCCATAAAGGTGCCTTTCTCCTGCAATCCTCCCAGACAGGACCGTGATCTTCCAACCATCCCTTTGAATTAGAGAGGTCATTAGTGGCCATGTTGCTCCATGAAATTTAAGAAGTGAAAACCTCAGTTGACCAAGAAGCTTTTCTATGCTGGAAAAGTAATTCATTTACTAACCTGGAGATGACTGGATCTTGGTCTACAAGGTGATATGACTCTTTTGTGTCTGTGGTGGTTGTAATTATGCTGAATTCCCTACTTGAACTTCAAATGGTATAACATGACCAAAGTGAGTTGCTTCCTCCTCTCAGCAGTCATGTGCTTTGCGGGGTTGGCTTCTGTATACCTAGGAATTGCAACCACCATGAGAATAGGGGTGGGTTCTATCTTTCCTCTTTCTGTTTGTTTCCAGAGCCAGATAAATTCTGCTAACTGAAATAAGAGAAATATTAGAACCTCTCATCATCAGTTTTCCTCCCTCTAGCCCTGGAGTTCCTGGGGATAATTCCTTGTCATGTCACAGTATGTGTGGAACTTAATTGACTTTCTTAGTTTAAAGGGATAGATGTGTGTGTGTGTGTGTGTGTGTGTGTGTATATATATATATATATATATATAGAGAGAGAGAGAGAGAGAGAGAGAGAGACAGACAGATAGAGAGTTATTCTGTACCTTTCTGTAAGTTTTTTCCTGCCTTATTTTTACAGGAAGGATTGAACTTAGGGGCACTCTACCACTAAGCCACATTCCAGCCCCATTTTGTGTTTTATTTAGAGATAGGGTCTCAGTGAATCACTTAATGCCTCGATATTGCTAAGGCTGACTTTGAATTCAAGATTCTCTTGCCTCAGCTTCCTGAGCCATTGGGATTATAGGTGTGAGCCACCATACCCGACTTCTTGTTGTTTTAAACACCCTTTAACTTTAAACAAGCAAAAATGTCCTATATATTTTATAGAAACATAGATACTAACAGTAAAATACATAAATAAATGTACAACTTATTGACTTTTTTTTAACAAATGTGTCATTGGGTAACCATCATCAAAGAATCAGCATTATCAGACTCCACAAGCTTCACTTTCACCCCTCCCTGTTAATGTCTGCAAAGGATAATCCATTTTCTAATCTGGATTCAGTAAGTTACAAAGTATTTCCTTTTGGACTTTAGATCTTCATCCCATTTTCTCCTTTCAAATTTAAGCAAAACAAAAAGAAGTCACACTTATTTCATAATCACCAAACTTTAACACTTTGTATTAATATGGTATTTATACTCACAGAGCCTCTATTCACATGTTGAGAGCATCATCTGATCCTCTGTAACATTCTGGGAGGCCAGAGGTTTTTACTGTACTTTTAAAAATGAGGATTTGAGGCTCAGAAGGTCAGGCTTCATCATAGAGTCTATCACAATAATCTTGACTTCTCTGGAAGTTATAGAGCCCAAGCTGAACTTTTTGGCTTGTTCCTTCAAAACATTTTGGAAACACAGCACTAAACCTGGACCCAGTACATGCAAGAGTAGGACATGGCAAATATGACCATGGCCACAGTGGTCCATATTGTAAAGTTGCTTGGGTTCATCTTTGAAAATATTAATGGTAACTCATGGTGTCTATTGCTGAACAGTTTCAAGTGTTTCACATCTATTATCTCACTTGATAAAAACTGGTAATGAACAGTATCGATTGATATTATTTGTGATTCTGACCACGCTAAGTCCACCACAGGAATTATCAAGAATATTCCTCACAACAAATGATGAGGTAGCATTAATTCCTATCATTCCCCAGCCTATCATTCCAAGTGCCCCTAAGCAGGGAATCTTCATCATCAACTTTTCCACCCTCTCCTGAACTCATTTAGAAGTGCCTATGAACCCCTAGCATGTCAGTCTTAAATTGGTCATGAGGAGTGATCAGGTTATAGCTCTTCCTAGCTGGTCACTGCATTTGCCTCACCTCTCTTCTCAGGATGTCCAAGATAATGCAGTCAAACATAGAACTCCAACTCAGTGTTCTTTATAAATTGCTCTTTCACCTCCCTCTCTGAAAATTTAGTTCTAGTTCTCCCCATGAGACAGAGGACTTCATGATGATATTTCTTCCCTCACCCCTGAGAGCATGTTGCTATTCAAAATACCAAAGAACAAAAGGAAATCAATCTGCTCACATTCTATTCCAAGCTTCCAAAGATGGCAGGTGGTATATTATGTTGTTTCTGTCCTCTCAGAGTTCTGAGCACTTTGAAGCTATGGGGGAAGGCAATAGCTAAGAGGAGTGTGCTAATATTTTCTGGTGTGAACTTTGGCTCTGCTGTTCTATCAGTAAAGGTTAACAGCACTGGCTTGGTAAGCCAAAAGTTAAGGCAGTTCACTGATCTCTCCCTGTGTGTCTATTGCTGGACTGTTCTGGAACATTCAGTGTTTAATGACAAGACTATTTTTTTGAAAGTGAAGGTTGAAAATAGAAACCATATTTAGGTTAAAACAGCCTTCATTTATTTAAACTGACTAAAAGGGCTCAAAAATCATTTGTTCAGTTTTTTAAAAAGAAAAATCATATCACTTAAAAATATATTTTTAATCAGCATGCAATAGAAGTGACCTTTTTAGAGTAGAGGTGTATGAATTTTTTCTCGTGTGTTGAATCACATAACTACTGCCATAGTCAGGGTACAGAATTGCTGTGTGTCCCAATACAGTTCCCATGTGCTTTTCCTTTGTAGTCATCCTCATTTGCCATCCTGACCACCACGCTCTCCCTTTCTGAGAGTGTCATTTAAAGTAATCATACAGTAGGTAACCTAGGTTGACTTGCCTTTGAGGTTCATCCAGAGTACTTATCAATAACAATACGTAAAACTCATTGTTTAAGGTTGCTGAATTGTATTCTGTTTTATTGGATGCACCAAAGTTTGTTGATCTATTCACCTGGTGAATGACATTTGAGTTGTTTCCAGTTTGAGGCAATTAATAATAGAGCTGCTAAAATATTCATGTAGAGCTCTTTGTGTGAACATAGTTTTTATTTCTCTTAGGGAAAAAACTTAGGAGTGAGATCGCTGAGCTGTATGGCAAGATGATGTTTATAAAAAAAAAAAACTGCAACTGTTTTCCAGAGAGTCTGAACTATTACATATTCCACCAGTATGGGAGTTCCAGTTGCTTTGCATTCTCTTCAGCTCTTGTTATTTTCAGTAATTTTTAAAAATTATTCTGAAAAGTATGTAATGGTATCGCATTGTGGTTTTAATTTACATTGCCCTAATGGTTAATGATTTTAAACATCTTCTCACATGTTTATCATCTGCATATCCTTTTTCATGAAGTATTTCTTCATGACTTAACATTTTAAAATTAGGCTGTTTGTAATACGTTTCCTCCAATTTTATTCTTTTTTAAAAAATAGTTTCCAATATTGTATGGTCTTTCTCTAATGTAAGTATTAGAATGAACTCAACTATATCTAAAAATATCTTGCTAAGATTTTGATTAGAATTAACTAAATCTGTACATGTCAGTTTAGGGAAAATTGACATCTTCTCAATGTTGAATCTTTCAATTCATGAATATGGTATATCTCTTGTATCATTTTCTGTTACTACTGTAATGAATTGCTGGAAAAGTTACTGTAAAAGCACCCATGTATTATTGCACAGTTCCTGTGAGTCAGAAGGCCAGGTTGGTTCTCTACTTAGAGCTTTACAAGGCTAAATACCTAGGTGTGAGCAAGTTTGTGTTCCTTTCTGGATGCTCTGCAGATGAGTTATGGAACATTTCAATTTCTTTAATGGTTATGGGACTATTCAGGTGGTCTATTTCTTTTTTTTTAAGTTTTGGTAGTTTAAAGTTTTTGATATATTGGATCATTTCATACAAGTTGTGGAACTGATGTGCCTAGAGTTTATAGAATAGCTTTATTACAGTTTTAATGACTCTGTGATCAGTAGTCACATCACCTCTTTTATTGCTATTATTAGTGATGTGTATGTTCTAGAGCTGTATTAATTTTATTGTTCCTTTTAAAGAACCAATTTTTTATTTCCTTTTTTTCCCATTTTAATATTTTTTGATCTCTATTCATTATGTTTTCCTGCATTTTGCTTGCTTGGTTTGTTTTTCCCTTCTTTTTCTAGGAAGATTAGATCATCTCCTTGAGGTATTTCTTCTTTATAATTCTTTAATTCAAGAAACTATCATCTAGGCACACATTTGGTATGTTGTATTTTAATTTTTGTTCAAATTCAAAATATTTTCTAATTTTCCTTGAGACTTTCTCTTTATGAATTATTTAGAAGTATATTTTAAAATTTTGAAGTGATTGGAGACTTTCCTTTTTGTTTTAGAGGTCTTGTTTAATTCTATGAATAGAGAATATGTTCTCAATTACTTTCAATTTGTTATGGTTTGATTTATGAGACATGATATGACCCATCTTGGTTAATGTCCTCTATATACTTAAAAAGAACACGCTGTTATGTTGTGCCATACAATATTCATGTATTAAAGCTGCATTCACTGAGAAAGGCAGATTAGAATATACTTCCTTCATTTTATTGAGAATTAGAGACTTCATGTCCCTTAGCTAAAACTTGGTTACTGATAAATATTAGATTCTGAAATACTCTTCACAAGGATTCTCTTATGATTTAAAAAATTATGAACTAAATAAGAGATTGATGATTAAAACAATCCTGATTTCTCAATAAATGCAATTTTTTTGTAAAATAGTATAATTTTGTTGTGTCTTTCAAAGGTATGATTGTCACATTTTGAAGGATGCACCAATCCAAAACCTACTCAAACTTTATCAGTAAATTAGAGAAGGGAAAAGGAAAAATATGGATGGGATTAGAAGGAATTTGGCAAGTGATGTGGTGCAGGGTTGACCCCACATGGGGATGGCCATCTAGAGTTCATGCCTTAGTGTTAATGGCCAGGTTTTCAGTGGGCAGATCATAGCCAAGGGCATCTGTCAACCATGGCAGAAATGGAGCAAGTGATAGAAGTTTCATGGTCACAGGAGGTTTATCTGGCTGTGTTAGTCAGCTTTTCATCACTGTGACTGAAAAACCTGACAGAAACAACTGGGAGGAGGTAAAGTTTATTTGGACTCACAGTTTCAGACATCTCAGTTCATAGTCATCTGGCACCATTGCTTTGAGCCTGAGTGAGGCAGAACATTATGTCAGGGCATGGTGGGAGGGAGTTGCTCAGCTCATGGCAGCCAGAAAACAGAGAGGAGGGGGCTAGTAGGGACAAGATAAATCTGGTGCATCCCAATGACCTATTTTCTCCTACTGGATCCCACTTCCCAGTAGTTCATTGAGCCCTCAGTAGATTAATCCATTGATGAGGTCAGAGCCCTCATGATCCGATCATTCCCCCCAAAGCCCACCTCTGGACACAGAGACATTAGGGGACATTCTAGATCCAAACCATAGCATCAGCTTAGAACAGTATTTTACAGGGTACAAAATGAGTTTTCTTGGAAGGAGAACTGATAAACACCAGGTGGAAGTTCCGGGCCCTGCGCAGTCAGTATGAATATGGAGCCACACATGGAATTAGGAAGCTGGGAGAAATACAATCCTATGGCCTGGCGAAATGCCACCATGGAGAAGAAATACTGAAAAATGGTGACCATTGCAATACCAGCCTTGGGGCAGCAAACGTAGTTTCAGCCTATCACCTGTTGGTCCCACCAGGGAATCTAGTAGTCAGGGTGATTCTGAGGTAAAGATGTTCTGAAGTTTATCAAGCTAGAGAATGCAGACCTTACAAAATTCCTTATTTGGGGACAGATGTTACAATGCTGAGCACATGTAAACAATTCTCATTAAGATCTTTTGTTGATTTCACAGAACTAAATACATATTTGCTACATGATCTAGGCATCCAAGTTGATATATTAGAAAATAAGGGCATTAAATATGAGAGAAGTACTAATACATAAGGGGGGACATATAGAAATGTCCATACAGTAAATAAAAAATGAATAACACAGGAAATCCTAGCTGGGAATTTGTTAATGTAGGTTCCAGACTTCTGAAGCAAGAGCAAGATCTGATGGGTCCCACACAGTAATCTAAAGCTCAACTCTCATTCAGATACAGGGAGCCATTGCCTTATCAGGCAGGTTCCTTTGTTTTCTGTCAGTTTTCCCATCTTGGACCCAACAGTTCCTTACCTTAGCAAACAAGAACCAAAATTGTATTACTGTTTACAGTAGTAAAATTTCAAGGTTGAATGCAAGATGATTTTAAATGAACCAGCATTCTCTGAGGAGTTTCAGGTTAGCCAACCGCCTCCTGCTAACCTTGGTACCTTTAGTCTGCCAGAACTAGCCCCTTTAATCACGTTTCTTTTCACTGTGCTTTGTTTTAATTCATCACAGGGAAGGACTGATCCTAGATTTGTGTTTGCACATAGGTTACCTTTGGATTAGCTTTACCTCAGTGACCTCTCTGCTGTCTCTGGCATAGTCCAATTACTCTTGGGAATATCAATTAAGGTCCTCAATCACACTAATTAGAATGTCTTATAAGTATTGCTTTAGGAGTTCAGCAGCTTATAAACAAGCAAATTGGGAAAATCTAGAGATGTGCATGGGTTTTTAAAATAAGCAAAAGCACTTCAGAAGGCCAGATTGTTTCAGTATAGCCAAGTAGTAGGGCTAAAATTACTGTGCCCTGAATCTCCAATGAACTGTCTAGTTGCTCTTGCTGACAAGGATTAATGCAGAATTATTAATTACTTTTATTAATGACTTGGATGAGGACATAGGTAGCATGCTGATCAAATTTGTAGATAACACAAAGCTAGGAGGATAGCAATTACTATGATCGCCTCAGGACCCAAGATGCTTTCAAAACAGAATTTAGTGGCAGTCCATCCAATACATGCCTAATAGAGTGACCTCCATAAGGCACAACTTGATGATTATATCACTCCTCTAATCAGAAAATGTTAATGATTGCCTACTGCCATTTAAGTAAAATCCCAAGTCTTCTGTCTTCTCTTCATGGCATTGCTGTGTTCTGATCCTAAAGCCCTCTGCTTTCCAGAAAAGTCATCTGTAGTTCTTTCTCTAAGACCTTGTATTTGAGCCAAACTGGGTTATTTATAGTCTATTTCCTATTTATGTCTCATATTTTCATTAACTTTGAAGATTATCTCCACCAAGAGTTTCTTTTAATCATACTTTTGCCTCAATTCTAACCAGCCAAACCAGTTCTTGTTCAGTTGGAAGAACCTCTTATGTTCAGTCTATGCCTGCTTTGGCTGCAGTAATCACTTTCCTTGCTGATCTTCAATAACACTTATCATATCCTCTCTATTTTTATCACTTTCTACTTTGTATTGCAGTTCCTTTTTGTACACAGCTGAAGTCCCTGCTAGACCCTGCCTAGTGCTATAACTTCTGTCTGATAAGTCTCTGCCTTTCCTAAATGCCTGTGTATGTGTGTTTTATACATAGTTGATGACATTGAAGTGGTTTGAATGGAATTTATCTATTGCAGAGAAGTACCTTTAGAAAAGGCTCTAAATATTGCTTGTTAGAGGCCCCTACAGTTAGTTTATAGTAAATTGTAAACAGAAAATACTCCTTACATTTTTTTCTTTTTTCTTTTTGGCAGTGCCAGGGATCAAACCCAGGCCTTGTTTATGTTAGGCAAGTGCTTTACCACTGAGCTATACCCCTAGCCCTTGATGCATGTTTATTGAATAAATCAGTGACTGATGGGGAAAAGTACATGTCCACAAGGTAATGGTGTAAGGATTGGAAAGGGGTGGTTTGGGGAAGAAAGGGACATTTAATCTCTGAGATAACTAGTTGCTTGTGATATAATAAACCCCCTGTGATTTGTGTATGACTAGATTAGACAGGAAAGCATTATATGACCCATAGATTTTTGTTGGTATTTGGCTAAGACAGGAGACATGTGTTGGAAACTTGCATTGTCCTTTAGGATGACCACAGCCTGCTTGGCAGTACCAGTTGATACCTTCTCTTTCTATGTAAAATTCTTGAAAGTGGCTCATTTAATTGATGGTATATGGTCATGCTATTTATTGAATACCTCTTTGCTGTATTAAGCAGTGGGTCCCTTTGGTTGTGAAACTCATGGTGTAGGCTTTTTTTTTTTTTTTTGTATTGATGATTAAAGCCAAGGACACTGTATCACTGAGATATATCCCAAAATCCCTAGACCATTTTATTTTTTCCTTTGAGACAGGGTCTTGTTAAGTTACTGAAGCTGGCCTTGGACTTATGATCCTTCTGCCTCAGCCTCCTGTGTAGCTGGGATTACAGGCTTGTGTACCATTCACAACTATGTCATAGGCTCTTTGGGATAACAGCTGTCAGTTTGATATGGGTATAAGTTCCCCTTCTGTCATTCTCCAGAAACATAATCTGGACAAGTTCCCAAGACTTCTGTATGCATCTTTGTGTGGTTGTTTTATTCCAAATAGAAAACAGAGGTCTTAAGCAGGGAATTTCCGAGTCATCTCCAAGTATCAGGGTTTATAAACCCACAGAGGATTTACCTGTGGTCAGACATGTCTGGGGGAATGGGAAAAGAAATACTTCTCAGAGCTGTTAATTCTCTAGGTCTTCTGCATTAAATGCAAGGGCAGGGTTCCTGCTAGTTGGCAGCATCAGCTGGTTATTGGTAGGAAGGCTAGAGATCACAGAAATTGGACTCCTGCCTCATCATTTGTCTCTTCCAGTGAGAAGAGCAAGAGCAGCAGGGCATGAGGTTTATATATTTCCCCTTAATATAAATTCAGAGTGTGGTGGACAACAGACTAAGTCTGAATCCAGGACTTCATCACTAAGAAGGAGAAGAACCTGGATCATAAAATATTCCCCACTGTAATAGACGAAAGGACCTCAAAATAAGAGTAAGAAGATCATAAAACTCTTTTAGCAGTGTTCCTCTATAGTCTATAGTTAGTGTTCCTACGCTCTAGTTTTTACTACTTAAACACTTGACAGTGGTAGCAAGTGCCCTGCCTTACCTTTGTATTTATGTTGACAGGATGGGACTTCTGTGGTGTGTAATGAGTCTCTGCTTCTATGGGATCCTGCAAGTTGAAGCCTCAGGTAAGTGAATGTCTTTTGACATTCAATTAAAATTTAAGTCTTGTTCAGGGCAACATATCCAGTTGTTGAGAACTAACTTAAAAGAAAATAATGCCTATTTCCATTATCTTCTGTGATAGCACAGAATCATAGATTTAACAGAATTGTAGATATGGTGATAAGAGGGATCATTGATATTCTTTGTGGGACACAGTGCACTTGGGGCATGTGGTCTGTGGGTATAGACTGAGGGCATGTTCACATCACCTTCAAGACAATTAGAAGACTGATTCATTTTCCTTATCCTAGGTTCTATGGGAAAACAAATGGCAGTGATGGTAGTACTGTCTGTTTCCAAGTGTCAGTGGAGAGGCCTCAGTGGTTAAAGGCCGCTGAGACCCTAAAGACAAACCAGGCATCAAACCCCAAATCAGAAACCAAACCAAGAACCAATGATGGATTTCTGCCATAATGCTTCTGTATGGGAAAGAAAGGACTTGTGTAGGCTCATTCTTTCTTGGAATGTTGCTTTGTAAGAGGAGCCAGCCAAGACTTTTACTGAGTTTGAATAAATGAACAGCCATTATCAACCTGGATCATATGAAATCAGACTTGGAAGGGCCTTGATATTGGAAAGGGTATATTTTGTGGTCTCCTCTCATCTCCAGCATTGCTGTTCAGAATCATCCCCTCGTACTTCTAACTAGTGATCACCCATTGTATTTTTTGGATTGATCACATTTTTAGAAAGTTTTCAGTACAAACAGAAATTTCTCTTTGTCATTTTCATACATTTCTTCAGTTCAGTTATACGATTGAAACAGAAAATAGTTAATGCAAAGTTTCTTCAATTTTAATGCAAAGAACATGGGGATCCTCATTTGAAAAAGATACCCATGTATAATTCTCCTGAATACCATGGACTATGAATATCTTTGCTTTAATTCCTATTCTACGTGAGAAGGCTTCAGAAATGTTGAATCAGTGATTATGTAACCATGACCCCAGTGTTCCGCAATATATACCTTCAACTATTCTTCACGTGGCACGGATTTGAGCCCTCCTACCAACCTGATCATCTTTGCTGGGTGCATTTCAGTTTTCTATGCCACTTAAAGCATTGTATTAGAAACCAAAAATAGCTCTAAAGGAGGGGTATAACTAGGACAGAGTGCAGCTCAAAGCTGAAAGTAGAGATAACTTCTAAACTTGTTGGCCCTTTGGGACTTCACAGAGGAAAGGATATATTTTAACAAGAAATAATATTCAGTTGGGATACACTAGTATACAGATGGGCTACACTAGTATCCCAGCATTTCTCTGACTTGTTTGGGTTTCTCATTTGATTGTGAATGACTCCATGTCCTGATTTTTAAATAAGTGGAATATAACCCCCACTGCTAATTTGTTCTTGTTTGATTTAGTTCTGTTTGAATGTTAACTACTCACATTCCTTCCTTTCTTGTCCATTTCAACTGAAACAACCCTGCAAATCACTTTTTATCCCTCTACCTGGCTTTAGCTTTCTTTACACCAGTTATTTCCTAAATAACATTAACTCTTTCTTCTCTCTTCCTCTCCTCTTCCCTGTCCTCCTCCTGCTCCTCCTCCCCACTCTTTTTTCTCCCCAAATACCTGTCCTCCTCCTCTCCTTTCCCTTCCTTCCTTCCTTCCTTCTTTCCTTCCTTCCTTCCTTCTTTACTTCCTTCCCTCCCTCCCTCCCCTCTCCTTTCCCTCATCATTTCCTCCCTTGGTTTTAGCTACCTGAGGGCACAGATTTGTCCATTCTGTTTGTTCTCTAAACACTTGGTATAATGATTGACACATGGAGACATAGTGGGTATTCAATACATACATATTGAATTGATGAATAAATATCCCTTCATCTTTCCCCCTCTTTCTCCCCTCAAACTGGCTAATTTTATAATGGAAATATTTAATACATACTAGTAATTAATTGTGATTCCATGCTTTACCTCACCTTTAAGAAAAAGGAGAGGTGTCCATGTCACTCTTGTTGAAAAATGAAGGAGTTCTGAGATTAGTGAGAGCTGAGGCCTCCCCAGTGGTTCTGGCAAAGTTGTTTTTTTTTTTTTTGAATGACCTTTACTGTAATCCATCCAAGGAGTGTCCCTTCCCCAAATGCCATTGGTAAGTGAGCTCTCTACCCAGGAACTGTGACTCATACTTCTGCCAGGGGAAGCTGACTTCTTGAATAAGATAAGTTCTCATTCCAGCCCCATTGAGTCACCATGGGAGCAGGAAACATGCTGTAATCCCCTCGGCCCATCTGGCACATACTCATTTGCCTTCCTCATGAAGAGGTGTATTGTGTCTTCCTCAGGGCCGCACTTCCTAGTCAGAGGGAGAAGAGTAAAAAGGAAGCATTGTTGACAAAAATAAAAGGGGCAACTGACTCTGAGGAGGAAAGGGACCATTGCACATCTTGAGGGATCAACCAAGTTCTCTGTGTGCGAAGGTATCGCCTTTTAAGATGGAGATGCTGGCTGACCTGCTGGTCTTTGATGAGGCTCTCTCTGTGCTATGGGTTTTTATCTTTATGGAAGCACCAGTTTTTATAAGGTGCAAAAGAGAGAGTCTGAAAACCTCAAAGTACTCTACATGCATATGGCATTAGTAAGAGTCTTATTTATTGTTTGGGGATTGTCTGTGAGACCTCGCTTTAAAGAGAAGTTTCCAGTTTTTAAAAAAGGAACCATAACAACTTCAGGGTTTATTAGTACCTGGTGAGGCACAGAATTCTGACTTCCAGACATGGTCTTCTGGTAGCAGAACTATCACTTCTTACCCCTCCTGGCGTGGGTGAACAACATTTACATCTCAGGTAGTGACAAAAGCAAATAATTTGTTTTTGAAAACCATCATTATTTCCTTTTAAGGAATTCAATCTTAGATAATTATAATAGTAATACATAATTATAACATGGTAGAGTAGCAATAATAAAGTTCCTTTTGTTTAAAAAGCAGTTTGCATTTTATGTATTCAATGTCATTTGATTCTCACACCCAGATTATCAGATGGCCATGGCTTTTGAAACTCCTCTTTTTGGATAAGAAAACTTAAAATCAAAATGGCTAAGTGAATTGCCCAAAGTCATACAGGTAATAGCTTAGCAATCTGAGATGTCAGCTAGTCTCTCAGTTCCCAAGACCCATGCTATCCTTATTAGATATGCTTCTCTTGGGCCCTAGCATAATGTAAATAATTTAGAAAGAAGGTCTTGATCCATGGAATTACAGGGAAATCATTTTGAAGGAGTCACCAGTAATCATTTTGCTAATTGTTGAAGAACTACTCAGTAATGGTTTTCTGTGCTATCTAGATAAGGAGTCTTTTTACAGCCTCAAGACCTTTTCTTCGGAAGGAAAATCATGACAATCCTAGTTTCAAACCTCAGTATTCTAGTTGTTGCTTGTTAGAGTGTTCAGCACTTCCACTATTAAACTCAGAGAAGTTTCCATTTGCAAGAACTGAAAAGGAAACCCTGGAGTCACCACACATTTCTCCTTGGTGTGCTTCCTATGGGCTGCATGTTAGAAACCTAAACTGTTAAAACTGCCTTTGGACTAGAAATAAAGATGTGGAGCTTGTGACTCCAAATTGGGGAGACAGTAAAAGTGGCACCATATCTAGTACGGTGAACTTGAAAGATATTACCTCGACAAAAACATTTGCTGCATAGATCATCTGAGAAAGAATATGCACTGCGTTATTTCCCCCAAATGTGTGTGGGCATACAGATCTTTGAACATAGCTTTTTATTTCACAATCATCAGATAACCATGTGCTAACTGCAGGGTTAAATTTCCAACATATTCTCATTGGGGTGAAAGGGCTGTTTATAGTTTAGGAAATGACGAGCCAGGGAGATAGCTTAAGCACATGATGCTCATGATAACATGCCTAATAGAGCTGGTTTTGAAGGCTGACTTGACCTCAGAAGCAGGGCTCTTTCCTTGATATCACATTGCCTTGGTTCTGCTATTGAAAGTAAAATCCTCTGCTTCCTCTTCCATAATGTTTTTTGAGATTTGCAGAGAACAGAAATGATCTGTTGATTTATTGGGCATGAATTACACAATGCAAAATAAATAAGTAAAAACACTGAGTTATGCTAGTAATTTACCATGTTAAGTTCTGATTGTTTTACTGCAAACCGTTTAATGACATTAAAAAAGTCATTTCATCACTTTTTGTCACTATGTTCTGACTTGTAAACCAAACCAGCCAACCACCTAACCAACAATTGCAGCAGACCCCAACTAAGATTATGCCTTAATGACACCAATGGGATACACCCTTCTTGTTACTCAATTAAACCAGCTTCTAAGGACAATCTTGACAACAGTAATTTCACATTTGATCATGCATTTGATCATTCTGTTTTGCAGAATGCAGGGTGAAAAGGGGAAGGTTCTTCTTTTAAAGGTCCTCCATTAAAATTTGAGAGAAAGGTTAGAGAATAAATACCCAGTGGGATGCCATGAGAGAGCAGAGAAGTTAATAATTGTTTCAAGAGGTAGCAGGGAAGACTTTTCAATCAAAGAATAAGAATAAGTGCTCTTTTCTTGGAGGAAATGCATTTCTTATTTGGGAACAGAATAGTACAGGGTAACTGAAAGGATAGTGTAAAGGCGATTCGAAGCCAAGCCAAGCTGGAACAGGAGGTTGGAAACAGATTGTGGAGCACAGGAATCCATTCAGAAAAAGACAATCGTTGTGTTTGATGTATTTAAATATAGTTGGCTAGAGTGCTCCCCCCCAAATTCTATCTTATTTCTGCAAGGACATATCATATTTTTAATGCTATGTAATGGTTCTTTCAGCTTTTGTTAGGAATTCAATTTGTTGCCAGCCTCAATGGCCTCATTTTATTTGAATGTGCTTTTTGAAAAACTCCACACTCAGATGTACTTGTGACATTCAGTCCTGTCTCTGTCGCCCATGGCTGGTCATACTGAACGCTCTTCGTTTCTATGCAATTTAGTGCAAACATTTGGAGAATGTATGAAGAATATAACTTCATTTTATTCTTAGGCCTAAAGGTCATTGGAGTCACAGAATTTCACCCTGTTGTCCTTTAAATGCTGCTTCCTGGGAGCAGATCTCACCATCTCACCATTGACTATTTTTCCCCACTCCAAGCTGCATTTATATTTTGAAACACTACTGTTTATTTTTGAGTTACTTATACTTCCCAAGGGTAGGTATTATGTAGCCTGATTGAAAAGAGATTTGAGTACCTTAATTTATTGGTCTGATGCTGACTCTGCAAATAAACAGCTTCTTGTAGCACAGTGATAATTCTATGATTGGAAAAATGACCTGATACTTCCTTCACACGGCCTTGTTAGTTAAGGGAAACCAGAAATTTTTCAGGGAATGCGTGAGTGCCTGCAAGCCTTGGTTCATAGGAATTAATTTTGTCCTTTGAGTCACCTTTCTTTTCTGCTATTTTCCCTTCCCTCTTCCAGAATATATGTTTCTGCCCTACTGAGGTGAGCTCTGTAGAATCAGATCTCCACCTTAGGAGTGACTCACCACCAGGCCCATTCTTGACCATTTTTATTCCACTGTTTTCTTTTTGGCTTAGCCTACCTACTTTAGGATACACGATATGTTCTCACCCAAGATAAAACATGATGATTGCCCTTTAGTCTACTGGGCGCTGCCATCTCTCATTTAGTTCTGAGAGATGGAGAGAAAATGGATACACTTTACAAAAACTCTGGGAACCTCAGTCAATCACTCCAGGTACTTGCCATCCAAATCTATAAAAGCTCAGGAACAGAACTGCCTTCTGTTGTCTTTCCCCATTTTAGAGGCAGTAGGAACATTGAAAAATACAGGATGGCTAAGAACATGAGAGAAGAGAAAGAAATTAATCACACCTTCAACGATCTTGACTTGTCTGTGTTCTGTTGTTTCCTTGAATTTTGTTTCTCCTTCTACCACAGGAGTCAAATGGACATGTGATAAAGCAGTGTATTAAGAAGTGAATCTCACTTTCTTACAATGTTTGTAAGTCCTGGAATAGTAACAGTTTAAGACTTTTGCCTATCACTCATTGTTTTTTGTTTTTTGTTTTTCCCTTCAAAGATACATCCCTATTTTTGGAAGTGCTCTTTGAGATAGACAGGAGTGTGCATTTTGATATGTATACCAAGGTGTAGGTGTTTGCATTTTTTACCTGAGTATAATATATAGAATGTTGTGGTCTTTCAGGTTTGGGATTGCCATGCCATCCCCACAGAATGGAACAGGGGAAAGTATTTGTCCAACCATGCATCTTTATACAGATATTCGGGAAAGAAAGGAAGCACAAAGCAAGTGTATCTCTTAGTCACTAATGATTTTTCTGTATAGATGTTGATCTTTATTAATTTACTATGGTGTATTTCTATTACATTTACATAACACTACAACTATAGTTGAAACAGTACTTTATTATGTTTCAAAGCAAACATGAATATACAAATTATTGTTCTCAAGTGATCCCAAATGGACCATTATTTGGTACTCTTGTTTGTCTTTCACTTGGAGAGAAAGCTTTAATTGTTCATCTCAGACTTGTTTGATGTTTAGATGCAGTAAACCTACTAGCTTTACATGGATGTGACTGAGTTAACCTGAAAGACCTATCCTTCTCTGGATTCTCTGGGGCTTCACACTGCCTCAAAAGTTGAATAATGAACTGATTTTTGCTTTTCAGAGAGAAAACATTCATTTTATCCTTATTATTTCCTAATTTTCTTTGGACCATTTTGATTTATATGGTCTCCTAAGGAAAATGGAATTTTTCTTATGCAACATGTTCTGGAACCCATAGATGGACTTTAAGTAACTTTTTAGCACTATTCACTGTCCACTCAAGATAAAGGAAAATGAAGAGAAGGGAGGAAGGGGGAAGGAGAAACATAAAGACAGAAAGAGAAATACAGTAAGAAAAAGAGAAACAAGTACAAAGGATGAAAATAGAGGTACAGGTACACTTTAGAAATGCATAGAGGAATTTGCTGAATTTGATATACACCCTGCTATACTCTTTTCAGATTACAAAGAAGCTTTTTGTTTTTCTGTTTTGATACTACACTTAAATATTCTCTCTTTTGCCCTGAGGTTTGCATTAGATCATTGAATGGTTTCCTTTTTGGATGGCTGAGTTTTTTCCTAGTTTTTTAAATAGTTTTTTAAAATTTTCTTCCTTTTTAGTATATTAAAATAAGAAGAAATAGAAACCTTAAATATTATAGAAGTTTCCTTACATGTTGTGCACCTTCAATTATGAGAGCCATCACCATCTCCAGGGATAAGGCTTTTGAAATCAAGAAGACTTGTATTCTGAGGAAAGTGTACAGCAGCGGTCGTGGAGGCTTAGAGCTCCTCATGCATTTGGCAATAATGAAGGAAGTGGAGATAGTCAGAGTCTGGATTCCCTTTTGCATGTTCACAAATTCCAAGGCAGAAAAAAAATCTGCTATTTGAAACTGACTCTGAGCTGTGAAATGTCTTTGCTAGTTGCAATGTATTGCTTGAGGCTCAGTATAAACCCTGCTTATATTCAGGTCTAGAAGAAGGATGTAGCTTTGGAGAATAATTGAAATCATGAAATTTTTGAATAGAGTAATTAGTAAATGGAAGTATAGGAGGAATCCCTCTCTCCCATGTTTGCAATGTTAACAGAATGCTAAGGAGGATTTCAAGAAAAAAGTGAAGATAATGTCCTTTGTTCCTGGTTGCTTTATTGAAGCAAGGTCTTAGTTATCTCACCTTTATTACTCTAAATATCCTGTTATTAAAAGTGATTCATCATTTCATCTACAATACAGTGATAACTGATGACTGCAATAATAGCCATGAAGTATTATTTGCTGTTGATATTTTTAATCAGTTAAGGAAGATCATGTTAAACTAAACATGGCTTTCGATCCCTTACATTTTTATTCTCTGTAAATGGATTACGGCTAAAGTTCGTGTGTGTGCACACAATAGAAAGAAAGGAAAAAGAGGGAAATAATTGAATGAGGGAGTATATTTGTATAATATTTTATAAATTACTAAATAGTCCCATTGGATAGAGGAATGTATTTTTCTATGTTTACATTGAGGAACTCCAGATTCAGAAAAGTGAATTAACTCACTACAGTTAGTAAAGGGTAAAAACTTGTACTGCTATTTCTTTTTAAGATGCCTGCCATTTTAAATATACCATGCTGTTAACTGAATTCTTTGTAATTAAAGCTCTTTATTTTCAAAATATGCCAACCAATGCTGTCTGTCAAAAATTGATGACGGAGAAAATATGTATTTGAAAAGAGATATCCAACCAATTAGCAAAACAGAACATAAGATGTGCTTTTCAATTATGCAAATACTGTTTCAAATTAATTTGTACCAAACTTTCTGAAACCCCTACAGTATATTTCAAAGGCATATATTCAGATTATAGACCTCTTTCCAAGTTTATATACATTTCCCTAAAGGAAAACATTTTTAAACAAGAACAATTTTGCAGATGGAGGAAGGGAAGCTGGCTTAGTGCAGATGTGGTGGGTTTGTGTGGAGTGGGAGGCTGGTAACTTCAGTGTGCCACAACGTTGCTTTGGTCTCTCCATTTGGTTTCCGTGTGGCTAACTCAAATACTAACTATAACTTCTGGGCTCTTTCTCTTTAGGGAACTACTGCAGACTGTGTTCCTCCTATGTGTTAAGGGACATAGTGAATGATGTTTACATGTGGCTCAGAGATGTTTTTGGTATCTAACAGTGTACAGCTCTAGAAAATTCTTTGCAGTCTAAAAATGCCAGTTCTTTTCCACTAGGCTTTGGCAGTGATGGGGTGTGAATTTTGAAATTTGATTGTGGTTTCACTCCAAGTTCCACTTTATTTCTGATGGAGTTGAAATGTTTTATCCTGCTCGGAAACTGTCACTTTTGTGTGTGTGTGTGTGTGTGTGTGTGTGTGTGTAGCAACAAAAGAGCTAAAATAACCATCACCTGGACTTAGCAAGCACACAAAAGATTGGGCTGGAGGGATTATCACCAACCTATTCATAGGTAAACTATTCCACTTACCACAAGCTCTCCAAAACTGAAATCGAAGTATGTTAATGCACAAATCCTCTTCAGTCATAGGAAAGTCAGTTTCTTAATAGGTTCCTTATCCATTTTAAAGGGTACAATACTTTTGTCACAGAAGGATAAATATCCCCCTCTAATTTTGAGACTGTATCAGGTGATTTAATAAGAACAGGTCAAAGATCTACATAACTTCCAATTTTAGTTTTTATGATTAGATGGAAAACTGAGTTCAGCAGATGCTCCCTGGGTACCTGTTATGGTCAAAGATTTGTATAATGGGAAATGTAAAGACAAATAAGACATTTTGCATTTATTTACTTGTTCATAGTGTATGGGTGTGGGCTAGACACTATGCTTGCCTATACTGGTAAACAAGGCAGTCATCTCTTCCATCATGGTGCTTACAGTCTTGGGGATGGGTTGCAGATGAACAAAAGGAGTAAATAAACAGATTTTTTATAAACAGTTCTATGCTGGTCATCTATAGGGCATTATATTGATGGACAGTAATGGGGCAATACTTCCCTTGTCAGGTGGTTAGGAAAGATCTATATAAGATGTCTATCTGTTGAGATTGAAGGATGAGAAATTGCCACCTACATGCAAAGCAGAGGGGAAGACAGTGGGGTAGCATGTGTCAAGGAAGACCCTGAGGATCGTTGCACCAGTGTTGTTAGAGCTTCAAGAACTTGGGAGTGAAGGGCAAGGGATGAAGAGGAAGAGGTAGGCAGAGTCTAAAACATACTAAGGGTTTGTTACATTTTCCTTCATGGTTGGAAAAACCACTGGAAGAATCAATGAGGGCCATGACATTATCCAGCTGTCATTCAGTGTTCATGCTAGTTACTATGTAGGAAATAGATTAGAGAAGATCCCAGTTTCTCTCTGCAGGGTGAACAAGGCCCTTTAAGCAAACCTTTTGTTGTAAAGCGGTAGAAAAGCTACATTTAAAATAAATATCTTTTAAAATGAATTGATAAGTTGGGAAGAAATCCTCAGAGGCTCAAACTGAAGTGAAAACAGGAATCCACAAAAGAAAGGAAGCCAGTTCTGTAGCTGGCAACTGCCCAGGATAACATCTAGAGTCTGTGGCAAAAGATGTGTTTACATGCTAGGTAGGACATTTGGGGTAGTTTGCTTAAAAATAAAACAGAATTCTTACTTTATAGATTATCCCAAGACAAACCTTGGTTGAATTAAATATCAAAATATAAAAAAGTAAATTAAATCATAAAATACTAAAAATTCTGAAAGCAGCAAATATGTGCAAACATTTTTATAAAGTTGGTATAGAGAAGGCCTTTCCAGATACATCAACCAGTGATAAAGGCCTCGAAAGAAAGTTTGATATATGTGACTACATAGTGATTGGGAAAGTAATAGGGCATCAAGATATTATAAATTAGAAGGCAAATGAAGAATTTGGAAAATACAAGTAAGTAGTCGATGTTATCAGAATACAAGGAGCTCTTCCACACACAAATCTTTCCAATATAAACTCTGGAAAATGAGCAAATATTTAAAATTGACAGTTCAAGCAGTTCAAAACAAAAATGAAGTGATCATACTAAAATTAAGCTCAAGTTCATGAGAAAGAAAAGTGATCATACAAAAATTAAGCTCAAGTTCATGAGAAAGAAAAGCAACAATGCAGTACCACTTTTCCCTCATCAGTTTGGCAGAGATTAACAAAAACAGTTCTGCTGGCCATTGGTGGGGGCATGGTAATCTATTGAGCAGGTAGGGTGTTCTTATAAACAGAGGTGAGTGGAGTGAGAGTGTACCTGGAGTAGGTGGCATGGAGGGTATTGTGGCTGTTTTTCTAAGGTGCTGCTGGAGTGCCTCTTGGTGTCCTAGTAATGGATCTTCCACACATAAACCCTAAGGAAATATTCAGAGAAAGCATCAAGATGTATTTACAACTATGTTTTCCATAGGATTTTTAAAACAGATAACACTGAATGTAAATATTCACTGATAAAGTATGCATAAAGAAATTGCTATGTCAATGAAGGGGAATACTATAGACCCATTTAAAATGTAATATAAATAAGTTATACTCCACATATGTATAATGTCAAAACATACTGTCATGTATATCTAAAAAGAACAAATAAAAATGAATTAAAATATGTATGATATGCATTTACATTTGTTGATGTGGTAGTATGTTTCTGATAGTTCTTTCTGATATAAAAAGGTACATAAAGGAGGGATAGATCAAAACCTCTAAAAATGGTGACAGTTGTTTGCTGGAGCTGGATGGTACTAGCTCGTGAGAGTCAAATGTTCAATTTTCAGGAAGTTTTTGAGCCAGTTATCAAATGTTTGATAGTTTGGAATTATCTCTGGTGAGAATATTTATCCTATGGAAATTGGAAAACAGATGCTACAAATTAACTCTCTCCTCATCTCCCGACTGACATACAGACCACCATACATGTGTAAGGCTGTGTGGGCATATATGTAAAAAACCTTTAGTAGAATATACACCCAAACCTTGACAGAAATTATCCTTAGAAAGTGGAATGATGTTTGGGTTTATTTTTCCATTGAAAAAAATTTTATTTGCCCTCTGAATGTATTACAATCCTATTACAGTTACAAATAGAAAGTAATTTAATGTTTGGAAGTAGGGGAGAATGAAGATCTCTGCTTGTTGGAATCCTGGGGATGGTAAGCAAGGGATAGCTGTGGGAGAAACTGTTGTTGAAGCATTGGCTTTTTGTTTTAACCTGTGTTGGTATGTTAATGACTTCCCTAGCACAGAGACGATTTGATTCCAATATTCATATTGACCTTGCTAGATTACTAAGTTACATGCTTTCTGAGGGCAAAGAAATATCAGAATTGATTTTCCTGCGTTATTACCATGGACATTCTTTGTATATTTGTTAAATATATATTGTCAAGAGAATAAATATTAGCAACAGAAATAGCTGGAAGTTCCAATCAGTCAGTCCTCACTTCCCCTCATGAAAATTTGCTAATACTGGGTACTTGGTTCCCAGAGTACCTTTATGCTTACCTATTTACCTGCTCTGTAAAACACTTTTGTTGATTTCAGGCAGATTTCTGTTTTTTGTTTTTCATCTTTGTGCTTGTTAAACAAAAATCAGCACGACAGAGTGTGCTCAGCCAACTGTCAACATTTCAATTTCTGTGGGCATGATTACGCGTGTTAAACAAATGAACACTTTTTCCTTCAGCTGTCAGCATTCCTGCATTTCTCCATGCAACAACATATGTAGTACTGGGTTTATATTAGATGCTGGAGACGTGCACATTATTTTATGTTCACCAAACATCACTTTCAGCATGCAGTGTTTTGCAGTCTAAACATTGTAGAGTACAGCATCTTTCCTCTTCACAGTTGAGAAAGTATAAACTTGTAGAGGTTAGATGATTTAGCCATAGTCCTGCAGGTACTGAGTAAGAGAACTAGGACTCAAGCTCTTGTCTTTTATTCCCAAGGCCATTATTCTTTTTCCTGGCAGGCCCCTGGGATTCCCAATCCTTTCACTATTGAGGACATCATTTATTTTATATTTTTCTAAATACCCCATGTGTTTCACAAAAGAAAACCAGACATGCTAGTTACATAGCCATCAGTGCAATATTGCAATATAATTTGAGAACTTTCATTATCCCAAGAAGAAACCCTGTATTCATTAGCTGCTAACCTTCAACTCCTTTCCTCCCTCCTCCAGACCTACTCACTAATCTGCTTTCTATTTGTATAGATTTTCCTGTTCTGGACATTTCATATAAGTGGAATCATACTAGAGGAGATTTTTTTTTCCTTTGGACTTGTTTAGCATAATGTTTTCACTTAACACGATGTTTTTAAAGTCCATCCATATTACAGCATGAATCAATACTCCATTACTTTTTATTGACACATAATATTCAATTGTTTATTCATTCATCATTTATAGATATTTGGATTCTTTCCACTTTTTGGCTGTTATGAATAATACTGCTCTGAACATTGTAGGTTTTGCGTGGACACACATTTTCATTCTCTAGGGGATATACCTAGAAATAGAATTCCTGGGTCATGGTAAATTTATGTTGAACATTTCGAAGAACTGTCAAAGCTATTTTCCAAGGTGACTGCACCATGATAAATGCTTTTTGAAGTATTGAAATAGCAGGTGAGTCTGAGGTTGGGTTTGATCAAACTTAGCTTCATAGAATGACTCCTTAAGGTAATACACATTGCAACAAAAAAGAAGAGACTGATGCACATTCAGGTTACTTCTGTGTGCTGGCTACAGTGAGTACTGCTGCCGTGAACTTGAGAGTGCACATATCTTTTTGAGTTCTGATTTCAGCCTGTGTATGTGCAACCCAAAGTGGGATTGCTGGATCACATGGTAGTTCTATTTTTAATTTTTCAAGGAATTTTCCTAGTGTTTTCCAGAATGGATGAGTAATATCACATGAGGAATCTAAAATCATAGAAATAGAGCAGAATGGTTATTGTAAGGGCTGGAAGAGGTTGAAACAGGTATTAGGGAAAGGATACAAAGTTTCACTTATCCCAGTTGAATAAATCCTAGAGATTTTTACTGTATTGCTCTATCATTAGTGAGATCGCATTGTATACATTTGCAGAGATTAGACCTACGTAAAGTGTTTTTTTTTCATAACAATAATGAAAATAATAACAAAGATGGCAGGATGAAACCTTTAGTGTTTCACCTTGCAGTGGTTTCATGAATATATATATCTTCAAATCTATCAAGTTGCATTTAATAAACATGTATACCTTATATATGCCAGTCAAACCTCACTAAAGTGAAAAGTGGAGGGGGGGGTGAGGTGAGGAAAAGACCATGGTAAATTCAGAAGCCTTCTAGTTCTCAGCTCCTTAATCTTTGATGGAGCAGTGGAGCATCTGAATATTTCCTTTTTGTTTAGTATGGCAAAATTAAATCTCAGTACTCTGGGAGCTCAGGAAATATCCTGGGTCAGAAAATGCCCTGGTTAATTCATAATATATACAGCAGAATGAAAAATCCTGAACTCAAGTTAGATCATGGTACCATGTAACTCTTAGTGTCCTTATCTATAAAATGAAGATGATAATATTGGTTCTGCCTACTCTCTTGTGGAGTTGTTATGGAGATTCAGTGAGATAATATATTTAAAAGTTTTTTGTACCCAGCAAAAGGAAGCAGACGCTTGTTCAGAGAAGCCTGGAAACTGAGAGTACACACTTGGCAGATGGGTAAGCACCAACTGATTCTCTGTGCTATGAGATTAGGATTGAGATTTTACACTAGAGGGTGGATGCTGGCTTGCAAGAATGCACATTTCCAATGTGATTAAACCTTTTCCCAGAAAGGATTTTCACAAATTCTAAATGTTCATTTACTTATCAATTTTCTAAGAATTCAAAGGCAAGAGGTAGCATCTTCTTCAAACCCAGTGGCTTAAAAGTCAGTCTCCAGTCTCATGGTTTTGTGACAGTCACTCTAGTTTTGATGATTCTGAATCAGTTCTCACTTGCGTTATTTTTCAGTTGTGTTTTTTAATTTAATTGCAGAAGAAAGATGGGAAAAGAAAATGTATTCATCATTTCAATTGTGATTTGTTGAGGTTTTTCCATGAGCCTGGCATTTGCTAAGCATGGGATACAATGGTCAACAAATGGGACTTGTTCCTTTCTTCATTCTGCAGTATTTATAATCTCTTGTGGTTTTTGTCTAAATGTCTCTGAGTTTTTGTTATGCACCATGATTCATAGGTGGCCCCATGACTGTTCACTTCAAAAATGAAGAACAAATAGAGGTTACGTTTAGTCTCCTAAAAAATATAAATAAATGAGAAATAGCACGAGGAACATAAAGGATCTCAATGCTGTGGTTCAGCTTCGTTGCTAATTTACTAGGTGATCTTGGGCAAGCTCTTTATCCTCACTGAATCTGTTTCCTCTGCTGTAAAATTGTTCACTTTCTTGGACTCTAATATTTTAGGATTCCATAATTGAAATAAGTTTGAGGTACAGGAACCTCAGAGCCACATCACCTTCCTTTTTCTTACATTTTTCATCAATCCATCTCAGCTCTTTCCTCTGGCTCTGCCTGCTCCATTTTAGCTATCATCCTAGGCTAAGCCAAGCTATTTTGCTCAGGGACTTTTTTGCAGTTACTTCCTAATTGAGTGCTGTTTCTTCGTCTTTACTTCCTCCAATCCAATCTTAACACAGCAACCATTGTGACCTATTTAAAATGCTAAGTTAAGCCAGGTTTCTCCTCTGAAGATATTTATTGTTACTTCTAGGATTAACTTTCAGTTCCTTCCAGTAAACAATGTGACCCAATGTGTTCAGGTCCCTACCTGTTGCTTCAGTTCTTTATATGTCACTTTCTTTCTTGGTTCTGTCAGTGAAGCTTCTTGGGATTCTTCCATACATTCACTGTGTGGTTTCCTTTCTACTCTTAAGTTCTTTCTTCACACAACTTTCCTCTCAGCTCTGCTTTTCACCTCTTCACTCTGTAGCACTCAGTTCAGAAGCCCCAACAAACACCTTCTACCTCCCCAACTGCTGACAGCTCAGGGGAAGTAAGACCCTTCAGGTTACCCTGTACTTCCTTTTCATGGTACCTATTTCAATAGCAATTGTTATTGATTGTGTAAATATTTACTTATTATCTAGTTAATTCATTATCTGAAGTCTTCACCTACCAAAGCTCCCTGAGGACAGGCATAATTGTATTTACCTGTGTATCTCTAGTGCCTGGCAGAAGGTCTTACACTTAGTAGATGCTCAGCAAATACCCAGTGGTTGAGGGAATGGATTTAATCAATGGCAACAATTTCCTTCTTTATGTTAGTTATGAGATTACAAGAGATGATGATGTATGTCAGGGAGTCCTGAGGAAGCAGAGACTTTTATTTCTATGCAGTTATTGGTCTCTGTTGTTCATGGTGTCCTCATTCCACCCTGTTTAGAAACACATATCCACCAGACTATGCTGGGTACTGTGCAGGGTGTGCTGGACCTAGATCCTGTTCTTGAGCTCACAATCTAGTAGGGGGTCCAGCCAAATCCTCAAGTAACAATTACACAAGGTAAGAAGTGGTAAGGGTCACAGGAAAGGTTCAGAGAAACTATATAGTGGTTTTGAAGTGAGAGAAATTGCTTCTAACTGAGAACAGTCAGCTGTGTCTAGGGGTGTAATGTCTGATTGAGGCTTTGAATAGTGTGATTTGACTACTTGTAGATTGTGGAGAAAAGACAGCACAAGGGCCTGTGACCAGTGGCAGGAATTGTGCCTTTGAAATAATTCATTGTTTATTCACTCTTAGTTTTATCTAATTTAGTTTTTAGGTGTATGAAGTCTATGAATTGACAAATGCATACAACTGTATAAAAATCACCACAATTATGATACAGAGAAGTTGCATAGCCCCCCTGAATTTCTCATACTGTCATTGTGTAGTCAACCCTCCCCCAACAATAATAATCACTAGCAATCCCTGATCTGTTTTCTGTTTCTGTAATTCTGCCTTTTCCAGAATGTCAGATAGTTGGAATCATGCAAGACTTGTTTCTCTCCCAAGCATAATGCATTCAAGAGCCATACTGTGGGGTGTATCAGAAGCTCACTCCTTGTTGCTAAGTAGTTGTTTATCTTCCATCCTCTGGTTTCATCAGTTTGTTTATTCATTCGGTAATTGGAGAACATTTGATGACTTTAAGTTTCTGGCTATTAAGATTAAGGTTCCTATAAACATCTGTGCACAGCTTTGTCTGAACACACATTTTCATTTCTTTTGGGTAAATATCTAGGTCTGACATTGCTAGGTCGTATGATAGGTATAGCTTTAGTGTCAAACTATTTTGCAAAGTGATTGTGCTGCCATTTGCATTTCCATCTTCAATGAATGAGAATTCCAGCTGTTGCCTATCTCATTAACACTTGGAATTTTCTATTTTAAAATGTCCATTTTAATAGTTAAGTAGAGGCATCTCATTTTTAATTTGTACATACCTAATGACAATGATTTTGAAGCATCTTTTCATATGCTTATATGTCAAGATATATCTCTTCTGATGAAGTGTGTTGAAATAATTTTTCTCTTTCATAATTAAGTGGTTTTCTTTCTTTTTGAATTTTGAGAGTTCTTTATATATTCTGGATATACATCTATTATCAGGTGATTTGGAGATATTTTATTCTCATTGTGGTTCACCTTTGCTAACTTTTCAACTTTCTAGTTATTTTAAAGTCTTGCTCCCTTGTCCTTTATAGGATCTACCACTATTCTTTTCCTACTCAGCATGCTTATAGAACTTCTAGGCTTTTTCAGGCATAGTCATACTGGAGGGGTCTGAAGATGAAAAAGATAATTATCTCATTAGCATGGAGACTTTAGGTATCTGGAAAGAGAATCTGGTTATTCAAACATCTGTAACCTATGGAATAATGTTCTGAGTGTCATGGGAAGGTATAAACGGTAATGCTATACCACTGAGCACTGTCATTCTTTGAGATTTCTAATTGTTAAAATACCTTGAGATCAGGCTTCAGAACAAGGGAACAGTGAAGACTCTAGATAATTAGATCTCACAAACTGCAGTAATTGCCCATCCTCAGCTCCATGAATTACCACTGATGATGATGGGGTCTGGGGGGTATAAAAGGAGCAGGTACTGATAACACAGTCTTCTTCACTTTGATAAATCAGTCCCTCACTTTAACAGTTGTACAGTGAAAGGTCCACCTCGTAAACCATTAGCCTTACTACATTCCTCCTTAGTCAGGTTTCTATTGACTTCATTTGTGGTTCAATAAGTAAAAGCAGATGACAAATGGAGAAGGACATCCCATTATTTACACATGTGGAGATTCATCAGCCTCAGGGCACACACATTTTTCCCAGCCCATCTTATATTTCTGCTTGTGGTTATTGATAGTTGTCAATCATTCTTCAGATATCACCAGTGGCTTTTAGTTAGTACAGTACAAACATTAAGTCTGTTTATACCCTCTATGACACTGGTCTACCATTCTCATGCTCTGATATGTTGTCCCATACGCTGTCACCAACCCCAGCTGACTGGCTCCTGTGGCTCCCATAGCCCGGGCTCCTTCCCTTGTATTTGTTAGTGCCCATTCTGTTTGGTTTTTAGGAACAAGTCAGATGCCATCTCTTCTGTGAAAGCATCATTGAACTCTACCCTGCTCGTGGTCAGAATGAAGAGCTCCTTCAGCATCTTATGACATCCTTTTTCTTTTTAGCATTTGCTTCATTTTTACTTTGCATTGTAGTTGTCTGACTTTCCTTTCTTTCTACCTAGTAAGAACTGTTGAGAGCAGAAACTGTCTTCCTTGTATCTCTATTCCCCATCCAAGTCTGTTATTAACTGTCACATGCTGTAGGTTCTCACTGAGGGTTTATTGATTGAAGGACATGACATAACCCACAGTTCACCCTGCTTCATGACCCAGACAGAGGAGGTGACTGAGTGGCTGATAGTTGTAACTGGAGGTGACAGGGTGATCTGATATGTTCTAAGCCAAGACAGCCCTATTTCCCCACCGACTGTGACTATGCTCTCCTGTCTAGAATAGGAAAAGGATGATTTGATTTTGAGTAATAAGCAACCTGACTCTAATTGTCTATCTTAAATGCCTTCGATTGTTCTGCTTTAGGTGCTTTTCTACAAGCATGAAATGTTCTCCTTCCCAGACAGTTGATGGAGGAGCTGAGTCATGCTTGACTATACTTAATAAGACAGAGGCAGCTCACGCCTGAGGGAGCTGCCTTCGAGGACAGGTTGACATTTCTGACTCCTCTTCTTTTTAAAAGTAGGTGTTGTGAGGGAAAGTTGAGCATGAAGATAGCTGTGGAGTCTCCACTGGAAACAGGCCTGGACAATGACACTCTCTAATTCAGACAGATGTGATTGGAACCACCACCTCTTGGTTGTGACATGTGCTCTCTGATGCCAGCAACTGCTAATCAGGGATTTTACACTTCTCATTAAAGAGACTCACTCACTTTGTCCCACTTTCTGTTAACCAGTACCCCCACCCCCACCCTCTTCTCTGAAAAACTGGCTTGATTTCACATTCTTTAAGATTCAGACAGGTAATACTCTTGAAGTTTTGCATAGGTGATATACACTATCACATTATAGAGATGGAAGGGGTTAGAGATCATCTGGTTCCACCTTACATTACAGAAGAAACTGAGTCCCAGAGAAGGTAGGTTTCTTGGCTACAGTCAGCATGAGAGCTTAGATCTGGAAAGAGACAGATATGTGGTAGAATCCCTTTCTCCTGCTAACTTGCTGTGTAACATGCAATGTTTCATGCCCATCATTTCTTAAAAGGAACTAATCAAGTCAGATGTGGTGGCACAGGTCCATATTCCCAGTGCCTTAGGAAACTGAGGCAGGAGGATCACAAGTTCTAGGCCAACCTCAGCAACTTAGCAAGACCCTGTCTCAAACAAACAAACAAACAAACAAACAAAAATCCAAAAAGGGCTGGGGTATGTGACTTAGTATTAGAGCACCCCTGGGTTCAATCCCCAGTACCACAAGGAAAAAATAAAGCCAGTAATAAAACTATCTGGAAGAGTTCTATGAAGATTTAAAATAAGATAAATGAAAAGAACTCAATACATGGCTTCTGAAAAGCACTCAATATTTGAGAGGTGGTGGTGGTAGTTAGATTAATAATAGAAATCACACTGGCAAAATTAGGAAAAGAAACCAGAGTCCTGACCCTGTGCCTTTGTTCCCATAGGGGATAAAATGCGATGTACCCCAGCAACTGTGTTTAGTGGTGAGAAAGTTTAAAGAGTCTCCCTGACAATGAATTCCTGTATTCAGTAGCCTGTTTGCTAAAGGACAGAAGAAAAGAACATGGTTTGAGATGACTGTTAACAAAAGAATCAAAGTGAGTGGAGTGTTTGGAGGAAGGAATTGTATATAAGGTCTACAAATTAGAAACCAAAAAGCTGAATATGATCTGAGAGACTGAGATCCGTGGAGAGATGACTGATTCAGAAATCTGCTGACCTTGCTCTGTGAGCTTCCTAGGTACCCCTCAGAGCCTCTTTTCAAACCTCAAAATGTGTTTAAAACTGCCATCCAAACTATAGATTATGATGAATTGCTAATAGTCAGCAATCATGGATTGATAATCTTTGGTGGAATATGCTGTGGGAAAGAAGGCAATGACTCCTAAGTGACAAATTTGAAACATTTTCCTCCCTTCAAGGGTATGGAAATAAAAACTGTGTTACATCGTTCTAAGCAGCCACCTTCACTGTCAGTTTTTGCCATGCAACATTGGTAGACTAGAAGTCCCCACAGATCATTGTTCTGGACTAGACAGTGTTGCTTTGGGATATGCACCTGGAGACCTAGGAGATAGATACCTGGGTAGTTATGATTGTTCTATGAAGCCACTAAATATCCTCTTCATATGACTACAGGCTCTTTTCCTGATCTAGCACCTGTTTTTTTGATTTTAAAATTTTAACTTTCCAGTAATTATTTTGCCTTTTTTTTCCTGTGGCAGAACATTGTTGACATAGCCAGTGGTGAGTATGAGTGGTCAGAGAAGAGTACAAGAGAAATTGAAAGGATTATTTGAGAGATTGAAAATGTGATAATTTTGGAGTGTTTGCTGTTGCTTCCTATGAGAAAAGTATGTTCTCCTGATTTGCTTTCATTGTGTTAAGAGCTCTGGATTTCAGAGAAGTTGATTTACAGTTTCTGTTTCTTCTTCAGCAATAAATGTGTGAGAGACATTTTTAACCTCAAGATTATAGTGAGTCAAGAACCTGAATATAAATATAATTTTAAAAATTTAATCCCTTGTATTAGTCAAAGGCAGAACATCACAATGGGTAGCATGTGGTGGAGCTGGGTTGCTCATCTGATGGTGGCTGGGAAGGGGAGAGAAAGGGGGCCAGGGACAAAATAATGCCCTTCCATGGCATGGCCCCCAGTAACCCTCTTCCTCCAATTAGGCCCCACGTTCTATAGTTTCTACTCGCTCCCAATCGTCCATTCAATTATGAACCTGTCAATGGACTAACCTGGTGATGGCATTAGAGCTCTCATTACCCTAGTGCTTTTCAAAAACCCCACTTTTAAACATTGCTGCCCTGGGGACCAAGCTTTTAACACATGAGCCTTTGGGGGACAATTGAGATCCAAACTGTATGTTTTAGTCAGCTTCTCTGCTGCTGTGTTGAAAAGACCTGAAAAGAACAACGTTTAGGAGGAAAAGTTTATTTGGAGCTCACAGTTAGAGAGGTCTTAATCCATAGGTGGCAGACTCCATTCTTTGGTCTGAGGTGAGGCAGAACATCATGGTGGAAGAATGTAACAGAGGAAAGCAGCTCAGAACATCACAACACAGAAGCGAAGAGAGAGACTAAGCTCAGCTCACAAAATATATACCCCAAAGGCACGTCCCTAATAATCCACCTCTCCAACCACACCCTACCTGCTGACAGTCACCACTCAGTTAATCCCTATCAGACGATTAACACACTGATTGGATTAAGGCTCTCATAACCCAGTTATTTCACCTCTAAACCTTGCATTGTCTCACACATGAGCTTTTGGGGGATACCTCACATCTAACCATAACACTGTAACACTCTGACCTCCTAGGAGAAAGAAAAATAGACTGGTGTTAAGTGTAGCATTAATTCTCTTTTGTGTTTGGCTTATATGCTGAAGGAATATATGATTGTGATATAAAGCAAATAGCTAACAGTTCGGGGGATTTTCATCCTCCTCTGTAGCTAACCCAGTCTTTAACCTCAGGCATCCTCTCAAATCTCTGTGTCGTGGGACTGAATGATTTCTAAGACCCCCTTCAGCTCTCATGTGCAGCTGTTTTCTAAGAGGTATGGTGGATTATAGATGACTTTAATATTTGAAAAGTTGGACTGGTATTTCATTTGAGCATTTTCTCTTCCCAAATCCTGTTCTCCTTGGGAGGGGACACTGCTCTCTAGGTGAGTGACCATTGAATACTGAACCACTTGGAACCCTCACCTTTTGAATTCTTTCTGCCATCCTTTTCCTTCATCCTTCACCTGACAGACATCACTTGAAGCTTCCTCCTTCAGCTCCCAGCTTTTGATGCTTGCTTCACTCACTTTTCTCTTAGAATCTTTTGTTTTCTGCTTGTCACTACCAGCCTTCAAGAAAATCTACATGCTTGACATGTTATTAAAATTGGATGAGACTGCACTGGCATTTCACAGGTGAAGCCTCTGTTAAACACTGTGGCAGGATTGTAGCCTGCATCTCTTCCTCTGGCAGGTAATGGAGTTTGTAAGCTCCCTTTTACTCCAAGCAATTTTCTCAGAATTTCTGGGGAGGTTGCTGGCAAGGCTTACAGATGTGCTTTCCTTTGATTTTGTAGTTGTACAAAGAATATGGCTACAAATCCTGAGGAAGAGAATCAGATAGCCTAATTGAAAACTGAAGACCTTGGTATGCTTTTACTGAATGACTCTCCTGTGCCTTCCTGTGGAAAGTGAGGCTTGAGATTGGGGGTTCTGGAGACCATTAAGTGCCTAGAGGCCTTTAAATTTCCGTCCTGCTGTTGAGAGAAAAAGTGATTGTTGATGTATCTTTGCTAAGAAGTGAGTGCATGTTTAGCCTGCTGTCTGCAACTTAGAACTCAAATCTTAATTTTGAAGGTTTGATCCTGGTTCCCGTAAATGCAATAAAACTAAACAAATAAACAAAAACAAAAAACAAACAAAACATGCAAAGTAATTCATTTTCTCTGACAACTCTTTCTAGGCCCCCATATCCTCCTTTGCAATGATTAACATAATAATTATGAGTAAAACCTACTAAGTTCTTGCCACAGAGCAGAGGTCATGTGGAATTTTCATGAATGATTCGATTTACCCCTAATAACCTTTCTGTAGGGTATGTGATTTTACTAGCTTCATATTTAATTCCATGACTCTTAACTAGGAAACTGAGGTACATGATCCTTTTTTTTCATGTTTCACATGTATGCAAAGCATTGCCCTAGCTTGCTTATAAACTCAACAACAGCTACGTGTGAGCTTCTTTATCTACAAAGTGACAGAGGTGAAGACAGTAATTGTTCTTGTATGGCCTGGCCAAACAGAGCACATGCCAAGCTGTCTTCTGTGGCCCACTAGTGACATTATCATTTTCAAACTTCTGGCTTTGATTCTTGGCTATTTTTATCCTGTTTTGAAGGGGAGCATCCTCTTCTGCTATTTCTCCATATCAATAGAGAATGTTTATGCCATTATGTATTTGGAATATATCTATTCCAAATATATATCTATATATTTTACTGAGATGACACAGTGGAAAGAACCAGAAAATTTAGGCTGAAAAAGAACAATTCCATGTGTACGACCACTGTATTCCATGTCAAGCCGGCTTTCTGGGATTAGCTAGTCTAGTTGTAAAATGAGAGAATTTTTCTATATGTCTTTTCAAAGCTCCCTTGTAGTCCAGTAGTCTCAAACACATTGCTAGAGATCAGTACTCGTAAGTTATACATCCGTATTTGCAGACCAGTTTGAAATTGGCCAGACTCAGTTTGGAATTGAGAGAGGAATATATTATTAACCATAGCAAGGACTTACATGGAGAGCTGTCTGCTCAGTGCTTACCAGTCTCATTTCATCTTGCCAACAGTCTTCTTTTACACATGGGAATATTTAATTTACTTGCTTATCATCACATGGTTAGGAAGTAAAAGAACAAGGACTAGAACTAGGATTGTCAGAGACTCACCCTTGTATACAGCATAGTCAAAGTAGTTTGGGACTATAGGAGACTTGGTTTGGTCCCATCACCATTGTATATTGTCCCATTCTGAGACCTGTCCCTTGACTGCATTCATTGCATCTATGGAATGGGGTGTTGTCCTACTGGAACTGGAGGCTGTGACTAGATCTAAGACAAATTTCTGGGAATCTGCAATAATGTGTGAAATATCTTGACATCTAGTGCAGACAATTTATTTCTTGAATGGAAATTTGAAGGAGGAAACCATATTTTTTTCTGGAGTTTGTTTATAGCCCCTAGTGCCCATGGGACCCTGAATAAATATTATGTAATAATAAAAAATAAAGAGAATAAAGGATGTTTGTTATTATATGAGAATTATAATTGGATCTTTACATCTTAATCATGGATTAGAAAAGATTACTTGGGCTGAAAAAAAAAAAAAAGAACTCAAAAGCCAACTAATGACTGCTTAGAGTTTCCCCAGTGTATTGTGCCACACTTGACATAAGCCAGTTTATTTATTGTCACAACAGCCCTGCAAAGAAAATCATTCCCTTCAGCCACATGAGGATACTCATTACAGTAATTTTTTTGTAAGGAATATAATGGAACTATGGTACAAAGGCAGTATACACAGAATTCCTTCTTCAGCCTTTTAACCCTTACTGACACTTTGATGAGAGAAGCAGGCTATTCTAGGTGTCAATCAGTTGATGCCATCTTCATTCTTCCTTATGTGCAGCAGCAGGCAAGGCGGTACTGGGCCCTTCTTGGACATTTAAGCATAATAATTCAGGGTTCTCTTGTTGGTGCTGTAAAACTGGTTGTGAAATGATTTGATGGAGACCAAGAAGGAACCTGGAGAGCTTAGAAGCTGCTCTAGACCTAGGGGTTTTGCTCACGTCTGCCATAAGGAAAACTTTGTAGAAGGTGACAATTGTGTTCTCAAACTGAGAGAAGAACCTCAGCATGTCAAATAATGGATGAAAAACCAAAGTGTTCAGAGATCATAGTGTTGATCCAGTAATAATAGGAAAGGTCCCAACTCAAAGCCATCCTTTAGATAATTTCATTTTATAACAATGTATTAGCCACTATATTTCTGAATTTAAACTTCATAGGTTTGTTTTCATCTGATATGTGTGTGGTTGGGGGACTTCATTATCTTTTTCACTTCATCCTTTTCTCCTTTCTCCTCCCTCCCCCTTTTCTTTATTTTTAGGATCATCTGGTAATGCTTTTTAAATTTATCTGGCCAGTCCTGACATTTCCAATGGGTATAAGATGAACAGGACAGTGTAAATATAAATACCCAGTGCCACAGGGAGGAGTAGTACACGAACTTGTTGAGGAATAATCTCTAACAGCCTCTGCAAATCTGAAGCTCTGACTCGTGGATTTTCCTCCCCAATGTCAACCCTTGTTCAGAATTTGGCATTCTTTCCTTATCTGGCAAATCTTATCATCTGTTATCATCTGCCCAGGGCTAGTTCCTATTTTCTTCAAATTACTCAATCAAGAAAACTCCCTTTTTTTGGTGGGAGTAAGGTATTTCTAATTATCTGGTCCAGGAAAGCCATCTGCTGAGTTATTAGTGCAGTATTATTGAACAGTACAAGCAACATGAGGATGGTTGATGGATGCCACAGCCACTCCACCTGTTTCCAGCCCCCAACTTGTCTCTTTCCTTCTGATGGCTTAGTTGACAAATAAGAATTCTTAGAAACATTTTCTACACCTTTGAGACTTTTGTTTTATTCTCCCCTGATTAAGAAAAATCTTGTTTTAATAGTATTTTCCCACCGTAAATCATTCTCTACATAAATACTCTTTGCAGATTTTTTGAAAATTGGTGATTTATTATAGGACAATGTTAGAGCAATGTCCAGCTGTTTTAAATATTTTTTCATTAAGAAAAAAATATTTTTTCAAATTTAAATAACAATCAAAGAGATTTCAACTCATGGAATGGATAAAAACCTTAGGATTTGTTCAATTGCCCACTTATTTAAGTAAATGAAATAGGACATTGTGATCAGTGATGATAATGATCAGCTACAAATAAGGAGACTCAAACGGATCACCTGAAGATCTTTAAAATGAAGGTTCCGGTCAGTAGGTCTGAAAGTCTGCAGTTCCTACAGCCACTCAAGGATGAAACTTCTGAATGAAACTTCAGAAGTTTCATTCAACTTCTGATGAAACTTCTGGTGATGTTGGTGGGTCCTGGGCCACACTTTGAGTGATAGGAATATTTTAAAAAGCTTATTTCTCATTTAAAATCTACAGGTAGAAAATTCAAGACTGGTAAGGCACCTTCATAAGTTATTCAAGGTCCCCTCTTCTTTCACTATCAGATTTCATCATCTTGAGGGTATGTTGGTCATTCTTATGGTCCATGACTTAGCTTCTAGCCGTCATATCTAGAAGGAGCAGAATGGAAGTAATGGGATGGTAGAGGGAGCACAGGAACTAGGACCATGTCAGTATCTCTCAAGGGAGTTTTCTGGAATCTATGCCCAGGAAAATTTTAAATATATTCCATTGGCCAGAGCTTAGTCCCTTGACCACATCCAGGTGAGAGGCAAGTTGGAAAATGACACCTCTATTCTGCAAGACCGTTTGTTCAACTGAAAAGTCCCCAACCCCAGAAGAAGGAAGGGAGTAGGTAGGAATATGGTAAATGTGGTGTATCCAGCAGTTTTTAACACACCCCTGGAGATCTGTCACAGGAAATGGTTTTCCAAAGGTTACATAGAATATTACAGTTCACAGATTAATTATAACTAGCACGTGTGTGTTAGTCAGCTTTTTGTTGCTATGACCAAAAGACCTGACAATGACAACTTAGAGGAATTAAAGTTTACTTTGACTTGTGGTTTCAGAGGTTCTATTCATGTCCCACTAACTCCATAGCTTTTGGTCTGAGGTAAGGCAGAACAACATGGCAGAAGCACATGGCAGAGGAAACCATCTCAGTTTTTGATAGCCAGAGAGAAAGAGGGAGAAAGAGAGAGGTGCAATATACAAAATATAAACCCCAAAGTCATGATCCCAGTGATGAACTTCCTCTAGTCACACCCTACCTTCTTACTCATGTCCAGGGAATGGGTACCTATTGGAGGGATAGACTTATTGCAAAATAAAAGTTATGAAAATAATATATCAGAAAATAAGACAAAAAGGCAAGAATATTTTTAAAGCAGGGCATGATCAGTTGAGCTGACCAAATGGGTCTAGCTCTAACCAAGACGTTTGAGCTTGCTTTTCTTATATTGGTTCAGATCAAAGGGGATCAGTAGGTATAGGTTTTGGTGTGAGAGGATTCTTGTTTTGGTGCTTGCTTCTTGGTGTGGCAGGGGTCTTGTAGTAAACAGGTTATTTGACTTTTGGTTCTTGGTGGGTTACTCCCTCTAGGGCTGTGTTTGAATTTGAGCTGTGAGCTAGATCAAGGTGTCAATGTGAGTTGGGCATTCTCGCACCATGGAAGTTCTACCTGGAAGTTCCCCAAACAGGGCTTCCCTGTCTAGTGGCTCCAAGGTTGCTCATTTCACAGGACTCATAGATGGCTTCCTGTACTACCTGTCTACTTTTATCACCCAGTTAATCCAATCAAGTGGATTAATCCACAGATTAGGTCATAGCTCTCATAATTTAATCATTTCACCTCTGAATATTCTTGCATTATCACATGAATTTTGGGGAGATACTTCATATCTAAACCATAACAGCATGTATAAAACTTCTCAGCTTTGTAGTATATTATATTGTAGGATGTAATAGTTGAAGGTGTCTCCCCAAAAGCTCATGTGATAGACAATATAGTGATTTTAAGAGGTTAAATGATTAGATCATGAGAACTTAAACCTAATCAGTGGATTAATCCATTTGATAAGTTGATAATTTGAATGTACTGGATGATAACTGTAGGCAGATGGGGCATGGCTGAAGGAAGTACATTACTAGGGGCCTGACTTTGGGGAGTATATCTTGTACCCCTGGTTCCTTGTTCTCTCTACTTCGTTGTTGGCAGGAACTAAGGAACTTTCCTTTGCCAGGTCCTTCCACCATGATATTCTGCTTCCTCTTAATCCAAGAGCAATGGGCCTATGAAACCTGAGCCAAAATAAACTTTTCCTCCTCTAAGTTGCTTGTGTTATGTCTTTTAGTCACAGCAACTCAACTCTGACTAATACATAAGGTCATTCACTTTTTGTAACTGTTTTATATTATTATGAGTTTCCTTCCTTAGGTATGAAAATCAAATTTCAAATGGTTGAGGGACTTCATTGGTCATGATGCCCACTTGACTTCCCTCTTTAATACCGTATTCCCTGCCTCTCCCCCATTCCCAAGCCCTCTTTCCAGGTTCTATGTTTGTCTTTGCTCCATTGACTTACCATCTTCCAACATACTATCATATATACCTTTTTATTTAGCATGTTAATTATTATGGTCAGTCTTCCAGTGTGAGAAGGTGAGTTCCATGAGACTTTTGTTTTTTTCACCCATGTATCACAAGCTTCTGTTTTGGCACATGGTGGGATGCTTAGTACATAATTTTTACATGAATGAATAAATCCAATAGGTGTCTGAGGATGTCTTAATCATGTCTTTATCCTCAACCCTAGCATTCTATACTCTGTGCCACATGCACCCTCTGTTGGGGCTTCTGCTGATGTTTTACTAGAATTCCTGTTTGCCACAGGAACTCAGCTCACCCACACTTAACTTGTTTTATTCTTTGTCCTCACAATTCTCACTCAATGTGGCTAGCCAATTAAACTCTTTGCTTGTACCTCTAAATCTCTGGGGATCATAGTCCAAGGTTAATATTTCCTGAAAGGTCATACATATCACTAGAAAATTAAAACTAAGCAAAACTACCAAAATGGATATAAAACCAGTCCTTCTGTTTGACTTAGTCTCTGCTTTCAGGTTAGATTTAATTACTAAAACCTGCTGATGGGAGGATTTTTAAAGTGATTAGGTCATTGACATTGGATTCCAGTTTGGAATGTAAGAGTGAATGGTTTTGATCTCAACCCAGTCCCAGGACTACCACCTCCACCCTCTACCCTGTTTATAATCATATATTATGGTATGGTACGGGATGGTATGGTATAATGTAACACAACAAAACAAAACATATTGTCATGCTTCTATTTAGAAGCCATTACCTAGTGAGTTCATTTTGCTCAGTTAATAGTGTGACTGTGCTATTCTTTTATAAAGATTGTTAGCTTCTCCATGAGCTAGACTCAATTCAGATTTGTCATGCAGATTCAGCTAACATATTGCTATAGTTTGGATTATTTATTTACTTATTTAGTTTTTTAAAAAATGTGTTCTAATTATACATGATAGTAGAATGAACTTTGATATATCATACATAGATGGAGTATAATTTCTCATTCTTCTGGTTGTACATGATAAAGAATCCCACCAGTCATATAGTTATATATGTACCTAGGGTAATAATGTCTGATTCATTCTACTATTCTTCCTACACCCATACTACCCTCCACCTAATCTAAAGTACCTCTGGTCTTCCCTGACCCGCCCCCCCTTATTGTGAATTAGCATCCATATATCAGAGGAAACATTCGGCCTTTGGTTTTTTTGGGATTGGCTTATTTTGCTTAGCCTGATAACCCCCAGCTCCATCCATTTACTGGCAAATGCCATAACTTCATTCTTCTTTAAGCCTGAGTAATATTCCATCATATATGTGTGTGTGTACACACACACACACACACACACACACACACACCCCACATTTTCTTTATCCATTCATCTGTTGAAGGGCACCCAGGTTGGTTTCATAGTTTAGCTATTGTGAGTTGAGCTGCTATAAACGTTGATATGGCTGCATCACTGTAGTATGCTGATTTTAAGTCCTTTTGGTATAAACTGAGGTGTGAGATAGGTGGGTCAAATGGTGGTTTCATTCCAAGTTTTCTGAGGAATCTTCACACTGCTTTCTATATTGGTTGCATCAATTTGCAGTCCCACCAGCAACATATGAGCATACCTTTGTCCCCACATCCTCACCAACATTTATCATTGCTTGTATTCTTGATAATTGCCATTCTGATTGGGGTGAGATGAAATCTTAGAGTAGTTTTGATTTGCATTTCTCTAATTGCTAGAGATGTTGAACATTTCTTCATATATTTGTTGATTGATTGTATTTATTCTGTGAAGTGTCTTGTTCAGTTCCTTAACCCATTTCTTGATGAGGTTATTTGTTTTTTTTTTTTTTTTTCGTTCTTTATATATCCTGGAAATTAATGCTCTATCTGAGGTGCATGTGATAAAGTTTTTCTCCAATTCTGCAGCTTTCCATGTTACTGATTGTTTTCTTTGCTGAGAAGAAGCTTTTAAGTTTGAGTTCATCCCATGTATTGATTTTTGATTTTACTTCTTGTGTTTTAGGAGTCTTGTTAAGGAAGTCAGATCCTAGGCTGACATGGTGAAGATTCAGGCCTACGTTTTATTCTAGTAGGTGCAGGGTCTCTGTTCTAGTGCCTAAGTCTTTGATCCACTTTTAGTTGAATTTCCTGCAGGGTGAGAAATAGAGGTCTAATTTCATTTTGTTACATATGGATTTCCAGTTTTCCCAGCACTTGAATGTCCCCCCAAATCCCATGTGTTGAAAGCTTGGTCTTCAGTCCATGACAGTATTTGGAGTCAGTGAAACCTTTAAGATATGGGGCCTGATGAGAGGAAGTTAGGTCCCAAGAGGTGGGAGGGGGATATTGGAACCCTGGCCTCTTACTCTTTCCCTCTCTTTGCTTCCTGGCCACCATGAGGAAAACAAACCTCCTCTATCATGTACTTTGTTGTCACAGGTTAAAAGCAACAGAGCCAAGCAAGCATGGACTGAAATCCCTGAAATTAGGAACCAAAAAAACTTTTCCTTTTTTATTTTTATTTGTTCTTTTTACTTATACATGGCAGTAAAATCATTCTGACATATTTACACAAACATGGAATATATCTTATTTCAATTAGGATCCCTGTTGTGGCTGTATAGGACGTTGAGATTCACTGTAGCATATTCATATATGTACATGAAACATTATGTCAGATTCATTCCACTGTCTTAAACCTTCTCTCTTTTTAAGCTGACTTACCACAAACATTTATTACAGCATGAGAAAGCTTACTAATGCACATGTACTGAGTTCCTTTCATATTGCTGGCCTTTTTAATTCTCATACAACACTGAATACAAGTAGGTTGCATGAGCAGAAACAAAGTTTAAAAGGACAAATATTTTATTCAAGATCATATTACCTGTAAGTTGCAAATGACAAATAACTGCATATGGAAAGTAACTCTTACACAACTGTGTATTTGCTTTCTCTCACATATCTGAGCTTCCTCAGTCTTTGTACTTCTGTGTCTCTACCCCATCACTCAGCCCAGTGCCTTGCTTACAGAGGTCTCAATAAATATTTAATAAATACAAATATATGAACAACTTTCCTGTGGGAAATAATCCTGCTTTTAATGTGTGAGCATGGATTTGGGGCAAGCATCCTAGATCTATGTGCAGGCAGCTTTTATTTGTGCTACCACTCAGGCAAAAGTAAGTCAATTAATCTCTCTGTCTCCGTTTCCTGGCATGTAATGTGGGAATGGGCATGAAAGCCGAGAGGGTGTTGTGAGATTAATTAGTTAAAATGTATACCCTGCTATATAAATGCTAATTGCTGTCAGGAGCGTGGGGTGGATTTTCCAGTGACTTGGCTTTCCGAGGCTTTGCACATTTCCATTAGTCCTCTGTGCCACCAAGTCGCAGCCTTAAGAAACCCTTTGGCTGAGAGAAATGATGACTTTGTTGTTCCCCCATGTTGAAGGGCCAATTTAGAAAGGACTTCCACTGTGGAGTAAACTGGATAAGAAGGGGCATTTTAAACAAAAAGTAATTCAGGGTGCCAGTAATTTGCTAAATTCTCTTTGCTGTTATTAGAGACAAATCTATTTGCATAACAGCCTTTCCCTGTCTTTTCTGAGGCTGGTGCCTGCAGTGAATCATATAATTAATTTGGTATTACATGACACTCCAGCCTGTTGCCATAGATTTTATTTTTATTTGTTCATTGAATAATTTAAAAAGCTCTGACAAAATACCCTCAGGTAGCTGGCTGGAAAAACTTAAAAGCTCACAGAACAAATTTCAAATGGACAAATATCCCAAAGAAAAAGCTTAATAATAATAGCATTTTTGCTAATGCTTATGAATACTAATACAAATGCTTTCAGTCCCTATTGTAAAGGAGTCTTATTCTCTTTCTAGACATACACGTTTGATCCATGAAATGTAATGTAAAAGAGACACATAACAGATATAATTATGTCTTTTCCTTTTTAAAATGTATTCAATTTAATTTGATTGAAAACAAATTAAGTCCATGGAATCAACCAAAATCTTGGTGATTGATCTGTAATTAAATTTTAGTATGTAAGGACCTTTTACAAATCCTATTTTAAAAAATGTCTACTCTTAATTTATTAACATATTATGAAAGGAAATCACTATTATTCGATATGCAATACCAGTCGCTTTGATGAATCTCAGTGCCTTAATACAATACAGGCTTATTTTTTGCTCACATCACAGTCCCTTGAAAGTGATATGGAATTCCTAAGTAGCTCTGCCTGACACAGGGATTCAGTCTCCTTCCTTCTTGTGATTCTACTCCTTTTTAAATGTCTGCTTCTCAGGCTCTTCCTGTAAGGAAAAGAGAAAACACCAAAGATCACACAGGGGGTTTCCTGTTGCATATCCTTTCTGGACATATTCCATTAACCAGAATAAATCACATGACCCCAACCCTACTACTAGGAATATGTCATTTTCACATGGGTCAAGGAAGAGAAAACAGGCTTCATGAGCATCTGATCAGTCTTTCCACAGTCTATCCCTGGAATCACCAAAGGTCTGTTTCATAACTACTCCTCAATTGTCTGCCTGAGCACCTGCTTGTAGTTGACAATTGCATGCTAGCTTTTTCTTCCCCCCATCTCCCCTTCTCGAATTCTCATACTTTACAAAAGTAAAAACTACCCTTCACTCCTCATCTGTCTTACTATCATTCATAGTTCAGGGCTATGAAGATCTCCAAGGGCTAAGTGACACATTGTAAAACCTCCATTAATAAAAGCACTGTTAACTTCTAATAGGGCTTCCTTTTCCTCTCCAGATTTACTGGTGTTCCTGTAGCTGCAAATCATGGCATTAGACCTGTGATATGTGTGGTCCAAGTTTTTGTGATATGAATTGAGCTTTGTTGCACAGTGGTGTGGCCTAAAGGATGCTAATTTTCATTTAACAATTGCCCCGTGCCATCATCTGATTTGGGTCAACCAATTCAGGGAAGGGAGACGCCTTTGGAAACAGCATAAGAAATGTCTTTATGATATATAGAAGGTGGTATCTGATTTCATCTAGACAGCAAACCTAATGTGGTAAAGTCCCAGCCTCCATCTTCTGTCCAACTGTCTGTCTGTCTCTTACTCTTTATAATCATATACTCTGTACTTAGAAATTGAAATGACTATTATACCAATATATGCCAACACAATTTTTGGAATTAAAAAACTAAATTCAAGACTTTTTCTTAGAGAAAGGAGGTACAAATGGAATGGTTTGACATTGGCAATGACTTTGCCAATTGTATAATGAGATAGATAGTCAGTCCTTTTCCTCCTTCCTTCTTTTTATTTCTAATTATTATTTTAAAGGAAAATCATACTTAGAGATTTTTTTAAGGTCAATATATTAAAAGACCTATACCCAAGTAATTGCATTATTTGCTGTTAATTTTTTGACTCCCACTGGTAATCCTCCTCAGAGGTAAAAACTTTTGAGTATTTTATTTATTTCTTCTGGCATTTTCTATCTATACTTTGCTAAGCAATTTGTGTGTATTATTTTTTTCATTTAGTCAACAATATGCATTTTATTTTCACTTTAAAAAAATTACAGTAAATGGGGGCTAGGGTTGTAGCTCAGAGGTAGAGCTCTTGTCTAGTATGTATGAAGCACTAGGTTCCATCCTCAGCACCACATGAAAATAAATAAGTAAAATAGAGGTATTGTGTTCATCTTCAACTAAATAAAAAATTTTTAAATTACAGTAAATGAGAATTTTCTCTCTTCAGCTGCCATATCCTATTCCCTATCCATTCTTCTGTATATAATACTATTGCTTATTTGGTAAAATCAATAATTTAATAATATGTCTTTGCATATCATTCCCTAGGGAATTCTCAACTATAACTTCCAAACAAACCATCAATTAAGGTTTCACAATTATAATAT
>JAJEJO010000123.1:1450849-1473108 GCA_020662805.1 Glaucomys volans | reverse complement strand
GGGGATTAGGGTGGGGCTGACTCTCCTGATGGCACTGGAGAATCTTTCTGGGGAGCATAACAAGCAGAATCACTTCCAATGGGATGCATTCTCTGAGTTTATATTAGAGTCAAAGCAACCCTGATTATAAAGTAAGCATGGGTCATTGGCACTAATGAGGTGACTTGACCATCATGGGAGTGCAGTTGAATGCCTTAAATTTTTTAAAGAAATAACTTGCTGTTGTGGGTAGCAAGTAGTTTTTGCATTAGGAGAAAAGAGAAAGGAATTTGTTTTGAGGAAAAGTCCCTTTGTTTAGTCTGGAAGGACCATTTTAATGAGCTCTTTATGTCATGCAAATATAATGCAAAAGGCTACCGGTCATTCATTTTCGGGAAGACTGAACAGAAGTAACTCTTATGCCCAGGCTTCAGGCTGAGAGGTTGAGCATCCTATTCATAACATCAATGGGGCTTCTTTGCAGGACTCCTCCTACAAGGTCTCTGCAGGACCATTCCTCCAAGCCCAGATTCATGAATTGCTTCTTTTTTTTTTTTTTTTTTTTTTTTTTTCTTTGCAGTGCTGGGGATTGAACCCCAGGGCTTTGTGCTTACAAGGCAAGCACTCTACCAACTGAGCTATATCCCCAGCCCTGAATTGGACTTTTCTAGAGCCTGGGAGATGTTCACATTTTTTGTGTCCAGCCATTTTCTCTGGGGAGGCTGGGACTTGAGGTTGAACTATCATAGATTCGCAGTCTAGGTATCCTGTCTAGGAACACACTATAGGAACCTCAGCCAGTCCGGGCCTTTCCAGTTTGCCTTCAGCCAATAGCAACCCAAGCCTTTCCCGTCAGCCCTTAGCCAACCCGAAATATACTAGCCAATCCCCCAGACACACAATCCCGCTCAGGGAGCACCCCAGCCAATGAATTTAAAGTTGTCGATGTAGCCAATCCCAGTGCTACACCCACCCCTAAGAAGGCACTTAATCTCAGGGCCATTTTCCCTTCCTCCTTCTGCAGCTGCCTTCATCACCGGGAGTGCCACTAAGGCACTCCAAATAAAATCCCCTGGCTGAAATGTGGTTTTTGATGTGGTCCTTTTACCTAACATACTGTTAATCACACAGAAGCAGGAAATGAGTGGGCATCCAGTCAGTGAATTTCTGGCAATTCAGGGAGAGTTGAATTGTCCCCACTATTGGGAAATCTGTGGGGCATTTGCAGAGTTTGACTGTGAGCTTTCCTAAAGGCCCTTTCTAAGATCAGTTGTGGACCACAGAGTTGTTCACTACACCCAAGTCTTCAGTGAATGCTGAAAATCAGTCTGCCCTGAGGGACTCAGTGGAGAGTTAGGGAGGGCGGCAGTCCTTCCCCAAAGCTGGGATAGGCTCGTGCTGCAGATAAGCCCGCAAAAGGCAGGTGAAGACATAAATGTGGCTACTGCGGCAGCCATCAGGAATATAGACAGAGCCTGGCATCAAGATAAAGCTAAGCAGGAAGATGAACCAGAGGGATTTGTTCTCAGGGACACTCTGAATGACCCTCTGGGTCTCAGATTCCTGGCAGTTCACAGCGAAAACCAAGAGGACATTTTGAGAGAGAATCACTTCTGGGAAACAAGCCAAGGGAGCTCATGTTGTAATAGTCTGGGTATAAACAGGATGGGTTATTTCACTTTGTCACACAACATGGTTAAGCCATAGACAGGGCAACACAATGGTTGGGGTTTTGATTTTTACTGTGGTGTCCTAATGGTGACTTGAAGGACATTAAGGTCAAGAAACCACCTGTAAAATGCACACAAGAAATCTTCATTTTTGTCTTCAAAAGATCTTTGATCTTCTTTTCAGAGATTGAGTAGAACCAAAAGATCTCTACCCACAGAAATACGTTTACATTAAGATAAAGAATCAATTATAACCTAGCTAATGTACTAGAAAATGTATCACTTGTATTTTCACTGGCACTTCTAATTCCTAGAAATACAGTGTTCTTGCCTCGAGTGTAGCTATTTGAAAACAAAGGTGTGTTTGTGGGTCACAGAAAACTGTCCTTCACAGATCTTGCTTTTCACAGTAGAAAACCAGACTCACCAATTTTTTTTTTTTTGGGGGGGGCATCATTTTTCATCAATATAGAAGAGCTAAGTGGAATATGTAGTTCCTGAACAGAAATATAAACAGAATATTCTGCCACAAAAGAAATATGTCTTTCCAAAGACTGGTAAATAATATCCCTCCCTTTTCCATAATTCCATGGATCTATTATTAATTGTACAGTATCTCTTCTTAATTCCAATGTTGCACAGCTATTACAAGGTCAGGCATGAGTCAGTAGCCACCAAAACCAGAACTGACTTGAAATCAGGCCTCAGATCTAAAAGGGGACTTTGATTTGCCTCCCTTTTGCATCTTCAAATTCAACAAGATTTTGTATGATTCTCAGGTTCTGTTTTATTTACTCCTACCTAATACTGTGCTGGGGATCCAGCCAAGAGCCTCACGTGCTCTACAGTCAAGTGCACTACAACTTAGGTATATTCCCAGCCTTCTAATAGATTCTTCAAGACATTTTTTTTTTTTTTTTTTTTTTTTTTTTTTGGTACTGGGGATTGAACCCGGGGGCACTCGACCACTGAGCCACAACCCCAGCCCTATTTTGTATTTTATTTAGAGACAGGGTCTCACTGAGTTGCTTAGGGCCTCACTAAGTTGCTGAGGCTGGCTTTGAACTCGAGATCCTCCTGCCTCAGCCTCCCAAGTGCTGGGATTACAGGCGTGCGCCACCGCGCCCGGCCTTTGAGACATTTTTGAATAAGATCTGTGTAATACAGGGGGTACAGGTTCAACTTATTTAACAAGTTTCATAAGTTGGGCACTAGAGGGTTTTTCTGTTTGTTTTGTCTATTAGTTTTACAGCTTTACTGAGGTTTAACTGACATACAATAAATTGCACTTATTTAAAATATGCAAGTTAATAAATTTTAATATGTGTACACCTATGAAACTATCATCACAATCAAGGCAATCAACAACTTCCTCAATTCCCAAAGTTTCTTCATGCTACTTTGTTTGACTCAATTTTTAACCAAGGAGAATGAACAAATCCACAAGCTCTTTACAATACTACCTGCTTCAGAATGTCAAATTGCCAAGAAATTTATTTCTGAGCCTTATTTGACTTTTATTTGGACAAGTTGAATAAATATGTGCAATTTGTTGACAATGCATTCATAAATGAAGGTACAAGAAATCTGTCTTTAAATTGCACCTTCAAAGAAAACATTTCCATAGTAAACTCTATTTGTCCCAGGAAGTATTAGACTACTTGAAAGATGGAAATTGAAAAGTAAGCAATCATACTTTGAAAGGTCCCTGGTTTTCATCTCTTAAAGGTCTGCAAATTTCTCAGAAGTTAGATTTGAGTGAACAACAGATTCCTGACACAAACACTGCAGCTTCCCCAGTCAGACTGAGTGATGGAAGCAAAGTCCTAACTTCATAAGTTTTCATTTTTGGAAACCATATTTTACAACTAGTCTATAATTAAATGTTAGTTAAAATTTTTTTGATAAAAAATCTTAATTTCCAGATAAAATAATGCAACAGCTTTATTAGCACTATGGAACAAAGCTTTTCATTTCCATGGTCTCTCTCTGCCTCAGCTAGATTCCTAGATCCCTAGAGCTGCTGCTTACTAGCTGTGCATGCCCCAGCTAATAACAACTCAGTTTCTTCATCTATAAAAGGGGGTTAATGAAAATAGAATGCTCTTTTTTTTTTTTTGGTAACCGGGATTGAACCCAGGGGCGCTCAACCACTGAACCACATCCCCAGCACTTTTTTAGTATTTTATTTAGAGACAGGGTCTTGCAGAGTTGCTTAGGGCCTCACTAAGTTGCTGAGGCTGACTTTGAACTTGACATCCTCCTGCCTTAACCTCCAGAGTTGCTGGGATTATAGGCATGTGCCCAGTGAAAACAGAATTTTCATAAGGATAAAATAATAAGCAGTTGACTAATGTCAGCTGCCATTAGAGTACACGTATTGCTTTTTCTGACCCAACGATAGGCTAGAAATGAGAAACAAAAGCCTTCAATTTCAGTGTTGCTGCCCTTCTAAGCAAGTGTCCACCATTATTGATCTATAGGGGACCCTGCATATGACCAAGCAGTAAATTCTTTCCCTGGCTCATTTTAGCTTAGGAAGAAAAGAAAACTCACCTGCCAGAGAGGGAAGTTCCTCCAAACACTCACTTCCTGAGGATTGGAGGAGCCAGCTGTGAAAGTGGCCCCCCCACCTCTGGGAGGTTCCTTTGTTTTCCCGCCAGGTCCGGAAGCAGATTTCCAACTAAGTTTGAAGTAATCCCGTTGGGGGTTCAGTGGAGACAGTCCTGAAAAAATAGAACAGGATCCCTGTTGGAACATCTCCCTTGAAATGTTTTTTTACATTGTCTACTAGAATCCTGGAAACACATCTTAGTTCTGGGAGTTTATCCTAAGGAAATCATCCAAAAGGGGAAATGATAAAAAGCAGCATTCACAGGAAGGTAAATGCATTTTAACTATCCCCAGGGATCCTGATGCAGGTGATCCATAAGCCTCAGTTTGAGAAAGGCTGACGTTAACTTCACTTTGGTCCCACCCATCACTCCTAGCCGTCTGAAAAATATATTTACATTCCTTCCTATTCTTAAATCAGGACATTGTCAGGATAGAAATACTTACACCTGATTAACAGGTAAACTACAGTCTTTGCATGCATTTGATAAGGAATTTTATGATAACAGTATATGTCATAATTATGGAATGCAATAGCATGTTCCAATGAGTAACACATAATTATATTAAAACAGTATTTAGGGCAATTATATCATTTGTTGAATTGTTGTAATTTCATTAAGTATAGGTACCTATAATGGATTAAATTCAGAAATGCTTAAGTTTTACAGTGGCTCTTCTTGAAAAGTATTAAAGAGATATGGGGTTTGTATTGTTCTGCTGCATCCCAATTAGTGACTAAACTCATAGGAAACTAGAGACAATTCGCCCTGCACAACCCTCTTTGGTTCTCTTCTACCCCCAGTCTCAATTCCAAACTACTACCTTCCCTTTCTACAGGAATTGGTCACTCACTCCCTGGGCCTAAATCCCCCACCTCCTAGATACTCCCAGCTTCCCTTTGCCATGATCTCCATGCATTGAAAAAAAAAAAAAAAAAAAAACCATCTCATTCTCTCAAACCCTCCTAGATTGAACTTTGGTGTGTTCTTATATGAACTCAGCAAATGAAACATTACATGTGATAGCCCTTGAGAAAGTTCAGCACATGGACCATCAGCACCTGGAAGTTCCCCAGACCTGCAGACTCTCCAGCCCCACTCCAGACCTACTGAGTCAGGATCTACCTCTGAACAAGATTCCCAGGTGAATTCCCTGCATTTGCAAGTTTGGAAAGTCCTATTCAAATACCTAAAGTAGACCAACCTGGTTCCTTTCTTGATGAGGAAACCAAGACCCAAAGAAATGAGCTCATCGGTCTAAGGCTCCACAGCTGGTGATTAGCAGAGTCATGGTAGAACAACAACAACAAAAACTTTATTGCTAACTATTGTGCTTAACTAATAGCTATAGTTAAATACCTAACTCTGCTCTACACATTGATCTTTTAAGCCACTCAACAACCTACAATTAGGTTATTAGTGTTCCCACTTTCTAAAGCAAAAACCAAGGCTCAGATGGAAACTTACTCCAGGTTATAGTTAACCAAGCTTCAATACCAGATCATTCCAACTCTTACACCTGTGGTCCCAAAAGAGTGTTTTTTATTTCTAAGGTATCATAAACAAACAGTTGAAATGCCAGCCCATGTCAGACTAAGTATTTATTTTTGTGTTTTCAGGGTCTGTCCTTGGCCCTCCTAGCCCAGGGCCAGAATGCTTACAAACTTCTGCAGGAGACTTCTTACCTTTCCTATGTCCACCAGCTCTTGTTTTCCAAAGCAATTTACATTGTTCCATAAGCTTCCAGGCTTTCATTGGACTGAGCCTTAGATGACTGCACTGCAACTCCCATTTAAAAGCAGATTCATGGTAGAACCTGGGCAGCTCTCACTCTCCCAATACCAAGAGGGGGTGTGGGGACCCTGCAGAGGGTTGAGATCTGCACTTGAACAAAATTCCACTCCATTTATCTTCTTAGTCCATTCAAGCTACTATCACAAAATATCATTTCCTGGGTGCTATATAAACAACAGAAATGTATTGCTCACAGTACTGGCGTCTGAGAAGTCCAGAATATTTGGTGTCTGGGGAGGACCCACTTCCTGGCTCACAGACAGTTCCTCCTCACTGTTTCCTTACCTGGTGGAAGAGGTAAGAGGTCTTTCTTGGGACTCTTTTATAAGGGCACTGATCACATTCATGCAGGCTCCAGGCTCACAACCTAATCACCTCCCAAAGACTCCATTTCCTAATCCTAGCATGTTGGACGTTAGGATTTCAACAGGTGAATTTTGTGGGAGATACAAACATTCCACTTCTTCCACACTGTCCTAGTAGTGTCTTCTCCCACACTTCCATATTGGAAGCAGTCAAGGAATGGGTAGTCATATTTTCCATTTTTATACTGGCCTCTTTAACCCCTTTCTTTTCCATGTTGAACTTTGGTAAAATAGTAAACCAAGGCCCCATGGTTTCCATCTTCTCCCTTTCCCCACCCTAAATCTTCATTATAGATCACTTTCTTGCTGATCCAAACTCATCCACATTCTTTGCCTCATGTGAAACAACAATTAAGAACTACCAACTTTGGGTTCTCTAATTCTACAAAACTGTGGCTTCTGCTCCTATGAAAAAAGCAAGCTTACCAAAAAGAAGAAAAACATGAAAAATTAACCTGAACTCTTACGATGATTTCCAGATTCAAGAACTGTTTGAATTCTTGAATAAACAATGATATTCTGGCTATTTAACCTACTATTCTTTGTCTACTTAACTTCTACCTTTCTCTGGGCAATTCTCCCTAGAATAAATATTTAATTCAACATGATATATGTAGAACAATTTTTGAAGACAAAGTGAGAAAAATACAGTGGTAGTTAAGGAGCTATGTCAAGTGAATGTCTTGCAGTTACTTATTACAGAAGATCCCTATATAGATGCCTGGGTCCCCTCTACAACTCAGCAAGCAAGCTTCCTTCCCAAGCCCAAACTAGTTTGCTTTTCCCTCTGGTCTTTACACTTTAGATGCAGATCTCACATCATATTTTAAAATTACGCATTCTAGTTGGTTTGGGGTTTTGTTTGGTTGTTTGGGGGTTTTTTTATTTGTTCTAATTAATTATACATGACAGAAGAATGTATTTTGACACATTATACGTAAATGGAGTATAACTTCTCATTCTTCTGGTTGTGCATGATATAGAATCACACTGGTTGTGTAATCATATATGTACATAGGGTAATAATGTCTGATTTACTCTTTATCCTTCCTACCTCCATATCTCCTCCCCTCCCTTCACTTCCCTCTGTCTAATCCAAAGTAAGTCTATTTTTCCCTAGCCATCCCCCATTGTGAATCAGCATCCACATATCAGAGAAAACAGTCAGCCTTTCGTTTTGGGGGGCTGTACCAGGAATTGAACCCAGGGGTGCTTAATCACTAAGCCACATCCTCAGTCCTTTTTATTTATTTATTTATTTATTTATTTATTTATTTATTTATTTTTGAGACAGAGTCTCGCTGAGTTACTGAGGGTCATGCTAAGTTGCCAAGGCTGACTTCCAATTTGTGATCCTCCTGCCTCAGCCTCTTGAGTCACAGGGATCACAGTCATGTGCCACCACTCCAGGCTCTCACTGATCATAAGCATTAAGAGTCTGCATTGTGTGTGATATACTCATAGTGAAGATCACCCTGATTTATACCATGACTGCAAGATAACAAAGCAGGTAAGATAGGAAGCAGTTGAACAGATCACTTAGAATTGTATGTACACAAACAGGTTACGTAGCTGAATTTAGCACTTCTCTTCTATCTATCACTTATCTGTGTGGAACAGACATGAGCCTCGTGAAGCCTTCCAGGGTGGGGGAATACCACATGGCAGAGAGCTCAGCATTGTTAGCCTTGGCATTTCATGAGCAGTAGCCACCACTCTGCGGACAGCAAGCTTCCTCCAACGACTGCTGATGCCAATGCAGATTTTCGAGGGCTGCATATTTGCATAAGGATGTGTTCGCCATTCAGGACAAACCAGATTTCCCAGGGTTAACTGTATTTGTAATACTGCCTGCTGTCCATGAATAGGCCTGCCTCCCACGCAGCATGGCTTCCTCCTCAGCTGCAGACCCACTGGGACTTCCACCAGCAGCCTCTCAGAGCTTTCCTTCTGCAGGGTGAGAGTTGAGAGATCTCTGGTTTCCTCACTGTCTAAGTTGACCCCTTCCAAGAGAAGATAAGCATTTGATGTGACTGCAACAGGAGCACAGCTACTATCAGAAATGGGTGCCACCCAAATGTGTCCACCAAATTATTTCCATTTAATACCATTAAAATAAATGAAGTTTTTAAAATGAAACATTTCCTGGTTCCTTAATTTTTTTTCACTCACATATCCCCACATTAATCTATAAGGGACAAAAAAAATAGAATTTTAAATATATCATTTCATTTAATTTGATATTATCTCTAATACTCTCTTTTATTTTATTGACCACCTTTGTGCATTTTATTTCTTACCTTTGATGTTAAAAAAAAGAAGTTGCATTTTAACAAGCATATACTGGTTGACTGCAACAAAACCAACTGCATAATTATTGCATTAAGGCCCCCACAATAGCCCTGTGAGGAAATGCCCTCAGATTAACCCACTCATGTCAGATCACAGTATCCCAAAGGTGGCCAAACAAAATTCAGAAACTCTGTTTTCTCCTCCTGAGTTTCCAGAACTTTCTACAACTTTCTACAACATCATCATTGTCAATCTCTAAAAAATACTCTGGAAATTCACAGACCATACCAAAGGGATAAGAGTCCCTTTGATTTCTGGTTTGGGGCCCTGTTGGGAAAGAATGATACCTACTATCTCTTGGGGATAACCCCTCCTTCTGGAGTGCAAATCACTTATTTCCATATAAATCTCTTCTGGAAGCTTTAGGTTAGTAACTAAAATTATAGACTTTTTTAAAATATATATTTATTTATTTATTTATGGTGCTGAGGATTGAACCCAGAGCTTCATGCATGCCAGGCAAGCGCTCTACCTCTGAGCCACCATCCCAGCTCCTAAAATTATAGACTTTGAAGGCCATTTTCTAGTGCTATCTGGCTGCCCACAGTCCCCCAATCAGTCCTGAATGGGCTAAAACCTCCCTTCCCTTTCTCTGCTCAACATTTTCTCATCTCACCAATAAACTGCCCTCCATTCTTTTATCAGAGAAAACATTCGGCCTTTGGTTTTTGGGATTGGCTTATTTCACTTAGCATGATATTCTCCAATTCCATCCATTTACCCGCAAATGCCATAATTTTATTCTTCCTTATGGCTGAATAATATTCCATTGTGTACATATACCACAGTTTCATTACCCATTCATCAATTGAAGGGCATCTAGGTTGGTTCCACAATCTAGCTATTGTGAATTGAGCTGCTATAAACGTTGATGTGGCTGCCTTACTGTAGCATGCTGATTTTAAGTCCTTTGGGTATAAATTGAGGAGTGGGATAGCTGATCAAATAGTGGTTCCATTCCAAGTTTTCTGAGGAATCTCCATACTGCTTTCCAGAGTGGCTGCACCAATTTGCAACTCCACCAGCAGTGCACAAGTCTGCCTTTTTCCCCACATCCACACCAACACCTATTGTTGCTTATGTTCTTGATAAAAGCCATTCTAATTGGAATAAAATGAAATCTTAGGGTAGTTTTAATTTGCATTTCTCTAATTACTAGAGATGTTGAACACTTTTTCATATATTTGTTGATTGCCTGTATATCTTCTTCTGTGAAGTTTCTGCCAAGTTCCTTGGCCCATTTATTGACTAGGTTCTTTGTATTTTGAGTATAAAGTTTTTTAAGTTCTTTATAAATTTTGGAGATTAGTGCTCTATCGGAAGTATGTGTGGAAAAGATTTTCTCCCACTCTGTAGGCTCTCTTTTCACATTAATGGAGGAACTTTGGATTATGTAGAGGAAAATGAGAGGGAGGAGGGGGTGGGGCATGAAAGATGGTGGAAGGAGACAGACATTATTACCCTGCATACCTGTATGACTACACGAATGGTGTGAATCTACATCGTGTACAGCCATAGAAACAAAAAGTTGTGCCCATTTGTGTACAATGAATCAAAATGCAGTCTTTAAGAGTAAAAAATTTTAAAAAATTTAAAAAGCATAATTAATCACTTTAAAAAAATAAAAAATAAATAAACTGCCCTAACTCAGTTATACTAACCTATAATGTGAGAGAACACCAGCAGTTAATTAGGGTAGAGCCTGTGAAAACTTGGAGGAAACTCCATATTTCAATTATATTAATAAACACGCAAACGCAATCAAATCAAATGGATAAGCATTGTGTCAAGTTTTTACAGGAAGAGAATTGCATTTCACATGCATGAAAGCAACTCTCTTATAACTTACAGAATACAAGACTAAAAACAAGCACACAGGAGAACCATTCAAATACTTACTATTTGAGTTAAATTAGAATTCTCTGAGGATGGTTTCATCAAATGATTTGTGTAATTTTAATTTCCTTTCACAATCAGATTCAAATTACTCTACCTCAGGTTACATGGCTAAGTAGATGTTCCTTAAACATCAAACTCCTTAGAATAGTCATCGTTGATTTCAAAAGGCTTGACATCGACTTGAAGTTAGCCACTAGAATCTTCTGATTTTTAAAGTTATCCACTCCTTCACCTAACATTTCATAGATGTTGATCTTCAAGAAAAAATTCTCTCTGCAGCAAGAGTCTTATATCTCAAAATATTTTATGATTTAACAGCTGTCCTTGGAGTTGAAGGACAGTACCTGTTCTTTAAAGTGTACTGAATGCAGTGTGGAGTCCTGACGCTCATAGTCTGCATCCAATTCCAGTGCTTCAGCACCAAGAAATCACCCATGGAGAAGGAACTGCTCCATGAACTCAATTTTATCGTCCATCCATAAGTAGCTGTATTTCTTCAAGTAGCCTTGCTCCTCGTGAGCACTAATGGTGACTGATTGCACCCTGCCTGGGATCTCCTGGTGCATTTCCTCTAGCACATCCATCAGAGCCACATTCTTTCCTAATGGAAAAATAAAATTGAAAAAAGTGGGGCCAGTGATTTCATTTAAAACCAGGAAGATTTAGAGGTGGGCTACCTGTCAGACCTGCCACCTTCTAAAGCCTAGCCAGTATCCCACTAAGTGTAAGGGTTAATATTATAACAAGGGCTTTCAAAATGCTAAATGGTAATAGAAACTGTAAGAAAAATCACACTCTCAGTCCAATAAGGAGTATTGTTATTTAAGAGGATATGCTGTTAATTATTTGGTAGAGAATTCTTTTGGAAAGAGGAAAATCATCCATTTAATTTACCTTTCACATGGAAAGAAAATAACATGAGTTCAGCAGAACTTATGGTCATTAAGACCAGAAAATGTGCAACTAAGGAAGTCTCTATATGAGTGCAAAGTGGACTTTTTCACCATGAACATTCATGAACCATCAGAATTAGACACCAACAGTGATAGCAAAAGTGAAGGTTTCCCTCTGATAGCATCAACTCCTTACCATCTCTGGAGCTCAAGGCAGGCAGGAGAACCCTGTGGCCACTATTTCCAAAGACCTCTCCATTGTCTTTACTGGAAGCAACTCAAGACACTTCCCAGCCCTGAGCAGCAGCATACTGATAATATGAGGAAGATAAGCCAAATGAGGGGATCGCCTAGTGTTCACCATGCACATCACTGCCTTACCATCCCTACTTCCTATCTTGGCTAGAAACATACCAAACCAACCAGTGTTTTGTGTACCTTTGGTTTTCATTTTCATGCTTGTTTCAACATTACATCATTCTTAAAAAACAAGTTGGGAGAAAAAAAATGGTGAGACTTGGGTATGCTTGGGGAAAACATTCTATTTACCTTAGAGATTCAAAGATTTGTGATGTCTCTTTTTACACCAATATTAATCACTTATTCAAAACTTTCTATGCATATATACATATTCACACACACATATATACATATATGTATATATGACATATAATATATATATGAATGGCACTGTGCCAAACTCTGTGGAGATAAAATGTATAAAACAAATTAGGTTCAACATGGTGAAATGTTAGAACACAGAGATAACCTTCAACTAATGAGTTCTGGAAGGAAAGGAAGTGAAATTCCAGGCAGCTTCCTGGAAAAGATAATGTGAAGAACAGGTAGGATTTGGACGTGTGAACGTGAATATAAACCCAAACATAAATTTATACCCCAAGAATTTGTTATAGTGCTTTTATACATATTATTTCATTAAATCTTCACCACCATGAAAAAGTTTGGAAAGTGTGGCCAGGATTGGCTGGATGCCCCTAATTTCATTTTTTGTCTTCCATTCAGTGGGGCTGGACCTGAGTTAACCTGGTCAATGGGATATGGACAGTGGTGAAGGATGCCACTTTCAGGACTGATCATCAAATGTCACATCATCCTCCATTCTCTCTTATTACTTCTCACCAGCTAAGTGAAAAGAATCCAGCAGAGAATTCCAGGTAGACTTCATCATATTCATAATATCGAGGCATCCCAGGTGCAACCTACCCAGGAATCCAGCCACTGCTTACAGATTTCCTCTTCTTGCACACACACTCCCAAGCTGCCATTGACGCCTTCAAGCTCTGCAGGAACAGGAAATAAAACTTTGTGATGTTAAGCAAATGGAATTTGGGAGAAGTTTGTTAGAGTAGCTAGCATTAAGTCCCTGACTGAGACGGGGAGTTATTTATACTTGAGATGAAGGAGGCTCACAGAGAAAAGAGCAGACACAAGAGCACTGAAGGAGGAAAGCACGGTACAAAAGCAGATAAAGCCCAAGTTCAGGGCCCATCACAATCAGACCCTGCCCAGTTATCCAACCTCCTCTGAAGTGCTGCAGCCCCAGGGGACAAGCCATGTTCCCAACATGCCATGCCTACACTGGAACACTTCTGTCCTCTCCTTCTGGGCTTCCCTTTCTTCCATTGTGTCTTTCAAATATCTATTAATTTTTCAAAGTCTATGGCAAGTTATCTCATGGGTCAAACCTCAATCCCACCCTCATTACGGCAGAAATGGCAGAGGTCTGAGCCCAGAGGAGAGGGGTACAGACTTGGGTTTCCCTCTACCTAGCACGAAACTCATCAGGTGACCCAGACTTTCTGAATCTTTTTTCTTTTCTCTAAAGTGGAGTTAGCCATCATTTATTTCACAGGACCCTTGTGAAGATAAGGTGAGAAGATGAATAGAAAGGTGTCCTGGGGACACAGGAAGTATGAAATAGATATTTGTCCCATCTATTCTATAGCCCTTTATTATTCTACTTATTCATATTCTGCCCCAAAGACTCAACTCCAGAAGAGAAGGAGATACAATTCACTCAGCTAGATAGTCTGTGCCTAATGTACAGACAGGGATATAGTTAAAATTAGGCAGAGCATATATTTGGGGGAAAAAGAAGAAGAAAAAAAAAAAAAACTAAGAAAGCCTATATCCACAAAGCTTTTCCTTGTCACATAAAAGTCCAAAGATGAGAATCCAGAGCCACAAAGGTAATTCCATAGGTGCAGGTGTATCAGGACCCTACACCCCTCCAGGCTTTATTCCCTTCACCCTAAGGACGTGCCATCACTAGTACAGTCAAGATGGGCAATTGGGCTCTCGACAGCATATTTATGTTCCAGGTGGTATACAGGAGAAGAGCATGGCTCTTCCTGAAGTACACTTCCTAGGAAGTGCACGACCACTCCTGTTTATATGTCACTATTCCAAATACAGTTCCATGGCCATATCTAGCTGCCTGGGGGGCTGGAGAGGGTAGTGGTTAGTCTGTGCCTCCACATACCCAATCAGTAGTCACAGGATCTGTTACTGAGAAAGAAGACAGGATTTAAAATCAGAGGGACAGCTAGCAGTATCCATCATATTAAACACAAGGCCGTGCTTAGGAAAATGATTCTGGCAGTGATGTGGAGAATGTAACCCAAGGACAAAAGTGTATTTATATTGAACAAGAATAGTTGGGATACTATGGCAATACTTTATAAAAAGCGACCTCTTGCTGAGTGTTCAATACATGCCAGACTCTGTAAGCTCTTTATCCTTATCAGCTCATCAGCCACCTCAGTTTCTCAAGCAGCATGAGAGTGAAGATTTTAGCCAAACATTTAGCCTAACCTGGCATTTTTGGGTGGAGTAAGACAGCAAGTATCGTATAGTGGTGGGCTGACATATTTGACTCCATGGAAATGTTATAGGCCAGGCTATATGGGCAATGACTAAACAGACTCCATTTTACCCTGCAACTTCATGTCATATAGGAAATGCTTCTCCTGTGGGAACACCCTGCCCCTGTACCCATCAAGAGTTGCTTAGCATAGCAAGTTTGGCAACACAAAATGGCAATTCTTATATAACATAAAATTGTTCTCTTTTGATTCCTATTTTTCTTAGACAATGTACCATGTCAACAGCGATTATCTAGATGCTGGTAACCATTCTTTAACTTGTACCCAACTAAGGTCATTTTGACCCACTTCACCTTCTACTTATGATTTTAGATCTCATGATGTTAGTTTGTAGTTTTGAATCATAGCAACAGACACTTATGATTGATGTACTGACTTATGGTATAAGAACCCTATGGTTGGGGCTGTTCTCCCAATAGCCATTTTTGAGGCGTTGTGTGAGACAGTCAGCTGGCTGACTAATAAAGCCTCTGTTCTTAAGTTGTGCCCCACAACAGTATCTCATGATTTTGTGCATCAGAAATTTGGACCAGATAGCTGGGTGAGTCTTCTGTCCACATAGTGATGGTATTTGACTGTCAGGTGGGCTCATCTGGAATATTCCAGATGGCTTCGCTCACATGTCTGGCACCTTGGCAAGACCAGCTGGAAGCCAGGCTTCGTGAGGGGTATGGAGCAGAGTGCCTACCTGGGACCTCTACAGCATAGCAGTCAGAGTAGTCCGTCTTCTCATATGGAAGCTCAGAGTTCCAGGGAGGGTTCCAACAGACAGGAAGTAGCAGTTGTTAGTTTCTTGAGACCTGAGTCCCCAAATTGGCATAACAACATTTCTATCATCTCTATTGATCAAAGCAGCCCCCAAGCCGGCCCAGATTCAAGGGAGAAGGGCAAAGATCCCACTTCTCAATGGAAGAGATATGAAAGTATTTGTAGCCATCTTTAATTATCCACAAGTGCATTGCACTTAATTGGTACCCAATGAATGTCTGTTGAATCATTCATAAATTTGGTTTAGTTCTAGACCCTGAAACTTAACATAATTGGGAGAAACACTAAGTGGATGAGAAGGAGTTCAAGAATGAATACCCAGATTCCAGGCATAGGATCTGATTCTACATTAGGAAAATGAAAGTGGAATGTATTCCAAAACATGAAGGAGGAGAGTTAAGCACTATTCTTCCTCCTTTCCTAAACTCTATCAACAGTTTGAATGGTTAATTGCTTTTTGCCTTTAACTGGGCATTTCTCCAAGATTCAATCCAATTACTCCCTTTAGTCCTAGAGACAAGAAAACAAAGTCAGACAAGAGTGAGTTATTGCCTAAGTCTGCGCTGCCTTGGCAGGTCTTGGGTGAAGCAGGTATAATGTAGTTGCTGGGAAATGCCCCAGGGAGAACTGATTTGTTTAAAGAAACACATTACCCGACAGGTGTCTTTCCAGGGTATCCAGCAACTCCCCTTACTAATGAAGCAACGCAGCCTCAATGAGATGTTCGTTCCTGCTAGCGACATTTTTATTGACAACATGGTTCCAACAAGTTTGAAAAGTCATCTCATTGTCATTCAGGTTGAGTGGGGCCCTGAATAAAGGGATGGATTTAGAGTTGGTCTTAAAGTTTTCCACCTGATACTGATATGCATCAAGCATTTGGGATAACCCATGCAAAATCAAGTGATTGCAGTTACAATTCCCATTCATCAAAATGACACTTAAACAACTTCTGCTTCTCCTGATAATGACTTGAAAATGATAAGCTAGTGAAAAAGGGACTTAGAAAGACTTTTCCTTTCACCTCAGCTAATCGGCCACTTGCTTTGTAAGGGAGCTTTGGCTTTCTTTTTTCACTAGTTTTTGACTTAGGCTATTATAAGACTCTGCCTAGGCCAGTCAGATAACCTTAAATTTTTCCTGGGTGTGGTCAGACTGCACCAGTGTGAAGACAAATTCTTTGTACATGAGCTTCATACCGCTTCTATGCCAGGCCATGCAGGTCCTTTACAGACCATGAAAGTAGACATTAAACAGATCCAGTCTTGTAAGAGAAATAAAAGTATGCTTAAAGGAATTCAACCTGTGTATCTAATAAAAATCAGTAGCAACCTTTCCAGAAATATGATATATTGAATAATATACCTATTGTTTTCACTTGAATCCCTAAGGGCAATTTCTGTGGTACATTCACTGAAAAGAAAATCAATTCTTAATGAGTTTTGCTTAGCAAGTAGGAAAAGCATGAAAAGTTGCTGCTTATGTTTACAGAAAAGATGAGGTGTTATGGTCATATGTGGGAAGGACCGATGCAAACTTAGCAAGCCAGATAATAACTGGTCAAATCTGACTTTTACCGTAATGGCGGTGTTGTTCAAGCATGTGGCAGGCGTTGATTGGCTGACCTGTGGATGACCTTCTTTGACTGTGTAAATAAAGTCAAACAAGTGACTTTACTGGTCCTGAATGAGTGATTAGAAGTAGTTATCCAGCCCACACTTACATTTAAACAACTTCTTTGGAAAAATCTCCAACTTCGCCTTTTCTCTCATACTGAGGGGTTGGTTCCTTGACTGGAGTCCCTTGTGGTAAAGGACAAGACTTCAAGGGACCATCACTGAACCAGCTAGAAGCTGCTAAAATTCTTGGGTGGTGGAGAATGCAGACAATGTGTGCTTAACTATGAAGGCAAGATGACCGCCTAACATGTTCCTTTCCAAGAAAAAGTTGGCATAGCTCAATCGACATGACTGTCACCAAAGAAGCTCTGCATTTCCCTTGGATTTCTGGGCCTGGTTGTCCAAATTTCAACCATGTCCAAGTTTATAAAAGATTTTTCCACAGATCATCAAAACCTGCCAATTGAGACAGTGTTATGTGTTGTGGTCAAGTATATGGATCTGGCATTAAATTTTAAAGGATGAGCCCTGCTCTACTACTCCCTTAATTTGGAGCAAGTTCATAGCTTTTGTTTCTTGCTTTTGCATCTGAAAAGTAAGGAACACGGTGGTTGTTAGGATTATGGAAAAGTAACACATAAATGGCTGACCACAGTGTCTGCACAGGGTAAATGTTCAAGAAATATTAGTTATCATTATTATTATTTCAGTTGCCAGCTAATGGTCTCGAGTTTGGTTACCAAAAGTGACGGGGACTGGGAGAGAGTGCAGATCTTAACTTCAAGATGCTCTTTCACAGCCTAATTCTACTCATTGACTAAATTCAGACCCTGGCATAAAAACAGAAGTGTTTTTATGAACAATAAACATGAAATACTATTTTACTAATCACATAGTTCACCCATTAAAGTAGAAAATAACTCCTCACTAAAAGAACTTCACTTTTTTAAAAAACACACTAAAATCTGCTCCTGATCATGCACCATGATCAACACATGTCCCACCAAGTCAGGGTCTGCAACAGGCAATGAGGTACAGCTTACCAGTCCTGCTGGCAGACAGACTAAGCCAGTCTTAATTCATCAACATTCTTTGATTGGAGCTTGAATATAGATTCAAACTGATTGCTCAGGCTGGCTCAGCGCTCCTGAGCTTTTCATTCTTACCCACATCTGTCAGAGAAAATGATCCATATTTACCCCATGAAGAATATCTCTTTCAGGATGTAAGTGTGTCAAAACTTTGGACATGTCAGGATCTTTCAAAATCTGTAGGTATTGCACTTCCCAGGGAACAGCGGAAAGCTACATGTGTTCACAGCCTGATTTTAACCCTTGGACTGGAAAGGAGAGGTCTCATTATAAATCAGGAGAGAATTCCACCAACCATCTTGTACTGCATGAGAAATATTTACCATCCCCTTCAGACCCTGCTAGCCTTTGAGCTGCTCTGTGAAAGTGTGAAGGAGGGGAGTCAGGGGAACCGAAATTCAGCTGCCAACCTCTGTAGCAGAAAAGATTTATCCCTTGGAAAATGTAGGCTATCACTGTAGAGATCCACCTCTTAATGGCTTTCCACTCTGCAGAAATTGTTGTCAGGGAGACTGAAGCAAGTGCTTGGCATGCAGGGGCCATCTTGTCGTTTGCTCGCTCGGACGAAGGGAGAACTCACCGGAGGTGATTGGTTTCCACGAACCATTTATCCAGGCTCCATTCTAACCGATATGTGATCAAACATACAAAAGACCTGATCCTGCCCATTAATGACAGATTCACAAAGTGGGCCAGATGAGCCTCCAATCAACTCTCAAAGAAAATGCAGACATCCCTCCCTGGAAGTGGGATTGTTGGCACAAAACGCTGAGAATTGTTCCATAGTCTTACCCACCCTTCCTCTGAATCCCTATAGCACTCATTATCCGCCCCACACAATTTAGCACTTGATTATATACTGTCTTGTATTGTTCTCTAATTGTTTCTCCACCCAGAGAAGAGGTGGAGTTTCACAAAGACGTCATTTTTTTTTTTCCTAACATGATTTCTATAATTGTCTGTAGCTGCTTTCCTTAAACCTCTGTCTAGCCATTTTTCTTCCTTCATGATATGGATTTCAAATCTGCCTAGCTGAGGTTAAATAAAAATACCACCCCCAAAAAAGAGCTAATAGAAAAATATAAAGTACCCACACACAGAATGCATACCTAACGATGTGATATATGGAAGAAAATATTTCTATAGTTAAGAAATTCAGGGCACATTCACTTTGCCAGCCACCAAAACTCCTTAGACTAGGATGAGCACACACTTACAAGAGTCTCTTTGCACTTCTGTGTCCCCTAGTCTTTCCAACATGGAGAGGAAGTTTCTAAAATAATAACAAGGGCAGTATACAAGGACAGAGATCCAACTTACCTCTGGATTAAAGTGGGCATCACATAATTTGCACTCATTACTCTGGAATTGGTTGCCTGAAATGCAATCTGTAGGAACACCCAGGACCTCTATTTCTAAGAGGAATATATTACATCTCCTCTTATCATGGCAAACAACCAAGCATTCCATTTTCAATAGTTTTGAAAAAACAGATTTTTTTAAAACTCACTTTGTAGAGGGCAGAATCAACATCCTTGTGAAGCTTCTTGCTTATTTATTTTGCAGTGCTGGGGATCAAACCCAGGACCTTGTGCATGCCAGGCAAGCCCTCTACCATTAAGCTACAGCCCCCAGCCTAAATTCCTTTTTAAACCTGCAGTGTAGGCCCATCTTTAGAAAAGCTTTCAGCCTTTACTGGGCTGCAGTGCCTGATGACCCAAGCACACAATGTGCCCAAAACCAAGGGGCCTTGCTTGCTGGGGCAGGAGACACCTTTATGTCTCATGGGACCATTTTAGGTTCTCACTGACAAGTATTTGTGAAGTTTAATGCACTCTTTTAAAAGGGCAAAATGGTTTCTTCACAAAACTTGTTGTCAGAAAGGGCAAAGCCCAATGCCACATGAATGTCCTGATCCTCCTTAAGTCCTCCACGCTTACAAAGAAGCCAGACAAGCAAATACCTCAAGAATCATGCCCAGATCCCAGTCTTCAGGCAGAACATGTTTAAACACAGCAACAGTGAGGCTTTCTTTTATTTTTAAGGTCTTCAGGGAAAGGGAATTCCACCACCTTTTTTCCTGTTCATGGTCTATCAACTGACTGCATTAGAAACTCATTCTACCCACTAGGTGATTTGCACTTTTTTTTTTTTTAGCTTACTATCTATCTTGCCTATTAGAATTTGTGGATCATAGGTCTGTCTCTCTTAGTCTAGCACTCCAGCATCCATGCTGGCTGCATTAACAGGCATTCAATATGCAGGGAGAGGGAAACAGAGGGAAGAGGGGATAGAGAGGGAGGAGGGAAGAGTGGGTGGGGAGAAAGGAGAGAGGGCAGAGGGAAGAGGATGAAGGGAGAGAGAGAAAAAGAAGAGTGGGGGGTAAGGAGAGAGGACAGGAAGCAGAGTGAGAGGGAGATGAAGAAGCAGGGAGCAGGGGAGGGAAGGAGGACCACTAATTGTAGTTACCCTCAATTCATCTATTCTTAGCTGCCTGTTTTCCCCTGGTATTTTTTGACTCCCAGTTCTGTCCTAACAGGTAGGAATCAAAGAAGAACCTGGAAGAATGTAACTAACATTACCAAGTACTTGCTACAAGAGCCTCCTGTGTACCTATCCTTTATCCTTTATTTTTATTTATTTAGGTGCTGGGGATTGAACCCAGGGCCTTGTGCATGTGAGGCAAGCACTCTACCAACTGAGCTATATCCCCAACCCTGTACCTGTCCTTTAATACAGAGTTTCCTTTGCTTCAACTGGAAACTCCTGGTTAAGACAAATAGACACCCTGTGTCTACCTCAAGGTGGCTACCTTTGGGACCTGGGCCAAACCAGGACAGCACCTGGAACATTCTCTTCCCCCAGTCCCACCACCACTGGCCCTTTAGCTACTGCCTGCGTTGCAAACGCCAGCCTCCGGCTTTCTCTCACAACTCTAGCTCTCAAGCATTCTGGGCCCTGCTGCATCCCCTGACTCTTCAGGGGAAGACCCCATCAGGTGTGTTCCTTAGCTAGAGTTGCAGTAACAAGGTAGTAGCCTGGTGGCTTAAACAACAGAAATTTATTGTCTTGGCTTTCTGGAAGCTGGAAATCCAAGGCCAAGGTATCAGCAGGGTTAGTTCCCTCCAAGGGCTGCAAGAGAAGGAGAACTCATCCAGGCCTTTTTCTCTGGCTCCTTGTAGGCTATCTTCACATTCACATCACCATCTTCATATTCATGTTGCATTCTCCCTGTGAATTGTGTCTGTTCAAATTTCTCATTTTATTTATTATTTTTTGGTTTTTGATACTGCACCCAGGAACAGTTTGTCACTGAGCTGTCTCCAGCCCTTTTTATTTTAAGACAGGATCTCGTAAATTGCAGAGGCTGATCTCAAACTTGCTATCCTTCCACCTCAGCCTCCCAAGTCACTGGGATTACAGGAAGGAGACACTATGTCCAGCAAATTTTCCCCTTTTTATAAAGTTACCAGTAATATTGGATTAGGACCCATTCCAACTACCTCATCTCAACCTGATTACCTGATTAAAGAATTTATCTCCAAATCAGATCACATCCTAGGTACTGGTCACATTCTTGGTGGGACACAATTCAGTCTAACCAGTGAATGAACTGAAATGCTCCCAAGGACAGTTCTGCTCGTCACACCACTGCTCCTATTCTTGAATTTTAGGCTAGTGAGGTGAAAGGCAGCAAAAGGGCATACATCTGTCAATTGGTCACACACACACTCCTGCTGCTTGGGGCCAGTCCTCAGCCAGGTCACTGTCATCCTCTGTGCTTTCACCTCTCTCCACGGAGGCCCTCCAGCCAGCCAAATCATCCAGAAATTTCTACCCAACCCCGTCTCCCGTTTTACCACCCAAGCCTGCTCCTCTTTCATAGACAGAGTGGCCCGATGGGATCCACTGTCTAGTTGCAGTTCAGCCTCTTGAAGCAGCCAGAGGTACCATGTGCTTTATTGAAACACAGAACAAGCAGTATCCTTTCCTTTTTTCTTTCTTTACTTTTTTTGTACTGGAAATTGAACTCAGAAATTGAACTCGGGGTCGCTCTGCCACTGAATTATACCCCAGACCTTTGTGAAATTATTATTTATTCATTCATTTAAATTTTGAATATTTTAACCAGGAAAATAGTCTTGAGAAACTTGCTGGGTGAAGGCACCTTGGAAGAAGGCAAAGGAAAAAAAGAAAACAAACTGGCTTGCATAAAAATAATTAGGTGTTTCAGGAAGAGGGGAAAGAGGAGAGAGCCAAGCTGGACCATATGAGCAAGCAGATAAAAGGTTCTTTAGAAATAAGATT
>JAJEJO010000123.1:1355307-1450449 GCA_020662805.1 Glaucomys volans | reverse complement strand
CTGGGGATGTGGCTCAATGACCGAGTGTCCCTGAGTTCAATCCCTGGCTCCAAAAAAAACAAAAAAAATAAATAAAAGAGGGTCAGAGAGAGAGAAATAAGAATCTATGGGACTGGCATATAGCTCCGTAAAGCACTTGCATAGCATGAAAGGCCCTGGGCTCAATTTCCAGTGCTGCCTCACCTCCCTGCTCTCTCTCCAAAAAACAAAACAAAACAAACAAACAAAAAAGAATGTGGAATTAAATTTAAGATTTTTTTTCATTTCTTTAATGTAAATTCCCTTCAAATTTCTAAACCTTAAATGCACAAGTCATGTATTTTTTTAAATATATTTTTGGTTGTTGATGGGCCTTTTATTCTATTCATTTATTTTATATGGGGTGCTGAGGATCAAACCCAGTGCCTCACATGTGCTAGGCAAGTGCTCTGCCACTGAGCAACAACCCCAACCCCTCAAATTTCTAAACCTTTAGAAACATCTGCTATATATTCAAAAAATCTTGTGAGAATGGGTTTTAGCAAAAAAAAACTAAGGAAAGGAAGCATCATTTCAGGGTTAACCTGAAACCTGAAAAGACAGGAGCATAGATAAGCAAGGTGACCAAGAAACTGAACAGTTCAGCAGACAAAAGGGCTCAGGCCAGAGGTGACAAAGAGAAAAGCAAACCACTTCCCAGGAAACCCAGGGAGATGGTCAAGGGCAAAGGATGACAGGGAATGGCAGATGCTGAGATTTCATTTGAATCTCAGGGGACCAGGCAGGTCCGCTGACATGTAGATTACCAAGTAATTTGGTATTTTGGAAAGGACAGGGTATAAACTGCCTTTTTGATTGTTTTTGGGGGTAGGTTTTCAGTTTGGAGTTTTGTTGGCCAGAGATATGGATAAAAAGGGATCATTTGAACAGAACAATTTCTGGTCATACTTCCAAAGAGCCTTCATGGCCCTCGGACTTTTTTGCAAGATAAAGATGAGGCTGATGATTCTTGTGATGGAGAAAATTTTATGCACTACTCTGTGGACAAATGCCCAGGAAACTATTGCTAAGTAGCCAAATATATTTTCAAATGCAAATATGCAGAGCCAAAAGAACTATGGCCCTGGCTTTCAAACACTTTAGCAATAGATCCCTTTGCTCACACAAAGTCTTACAGCACACAGGGGACTGCTCCGGTTGAAGACATGAGCCTCGAAAATGAAGTCCCTACAGAAACCTGGGAAATACTCTTAAAGCTAATGATATTTGAGGGAGGACAGGGAACAAAGCAAAATGAAAGTTTAGGGACTGGGAATGTAGATTAGTGGTTTAGTGTGTGCCTAGTGGGAAGGGTATGCTTAGGGTAGAGTGTGTGGTTAGTGTGTCCCCAGTGGGGAGGGTGGGGTCTGGGTTCAATCCCGAGCACCAAAATAAAAAAGAAAGTTAGTTTATATTGTGTGGACACTTTTGATTTTCAGTGACAACAGTCAAGTATTGCTTTGACTAACCCTATGGTGAAAAAATGTCAAAATGGGAGTAGGTGTTGGTGGGGATTGACTAGGAAGCAGAAAAGGGCAATTTGAGATCTGAGGTGATGGTAATATTCTGTATCTTGACAGGGATTAAGGTTACATTTGTCAAAGTGCAGCAAATGTGTACTTCAGATTTGTTCATTTCATTGTTGTAAATGTTATATCCAATGGGGGGAAAAGCTATAAACAGATATTAAATTCTAGGTTATGATATGCATGTTGAAGTGTTTAAGGGGGAGTGTACAGATGTCTGCAAGTTACTTTGAAATGCATTTAAAAAAAACAGAATGGCTTGATGGATGCAGGGACAGATGGATAGACATAGGATGAAGCAATATAGCTGGTTAGGCAGAGAGCTTTCAACTTTGCTGTATGCTTCCAATTTTTTTCTAATAAAATGTTGAGGGGAAAAGATCCTTATCTTTTAGAGATGCATATTGAAATACTTATGGATAAAAGTATACAATGTCTGGGATTTGCTTCAAAATAATAGAGAAGGCACAAATGTGAGTAAGAATAGAGGAAATAGATTGGCCGAGAGTTCATAATTGTTTGTTTGTTTTTTTTGCAGTGCTGGGGATTGAACCCAGGGCCTTGTGCTTGCAAGGCAGGCACTCTACCCACTGAGCTATATCCCCAGCCCAAGAGTTTATAATTGTTGAAACTGGTAATAAGTACATTGTTTTTCTTTTTTTGTTTTGTTTTGTTTTGTTTTGTTTTGTTTTGTTTTGTTTCAGTTTGGTTTTTTGTACAGGGGATTGAACCCAGGGTTGTGATTTACCACTGAACTACATCCCCAGCACTGTTTGGGGGTTTTTTGGTTTTGTTGTTGTTGTTATTGTTTGCTGGTTTTAAGACAGGTTCTAAGTTGTTGAAGGTCTCACTAAGTTGCTGAGGCTGACCTTGAACCTGCCATTCTATTGCCTCAGTCTCCTGAGTCACTAGGATTAAAGGCACAAGTCACTGCACCTGGTCTAGATACGCTTTTTAAAAAGTTTCCTCCTAATTCTATTTTGCGACAGTGATTAAATATGTTGAAAAGTTTAGTTTCTCTAAGCAATAAATGATACATGTTCCTTCTTTTGTTCTCCATAGTAATAGGTTCCCATCTAAAAGATCAAAGTAGCAATTGTGTCTTATCAAATGTACTTAACTAAAACCGTTTAAAATAAGAAGACACAGTTCCCATTCTGAAAGGATTTCTCATGGAAGTATCTATGAGGAATTGTTTTATTAAATTGTGCCTGATGCTGGCTCCTGACATGGTGCTGGAAACAAGGTAGGAAGACTTCTGCTTCACATATGGAGCACACTACCCCAGCCACCAGCCCTCATTAAAGAAACCAAGGTCTGGGATAGGCCCTGTACCGTACCCAGTCCTATCTCCAGAACCACTGCTTGTCTCTATACTGTCTTTCTAGCAAGATGCTAGAACAATCAAGTCAAAAAGAAAATAACATCGCACTTTTAAAATTCATGAAAATAGAATTTCTCCTATATGTTCCCTATGCAATAAAGTTTAATTCAAAGCAACACCCCCACATTCTGATGTTTGGCCAAACCACCTGGGGCTGTACAATGGGGCCAGAAATACCACAAAGTCGGCTCCATGCCAAGATCTTCCATCCTCCCTGATTGCCATCAGAAAGAAAAGCCCCTTCTTCAATACTCCTTTCTCTCTCGGCACTCTCTCTACCCCCACCCTGGAAGTACATATGGTATTTCAAAACATTTCCTTATGAACTTGGGCAAACCAAACAATCCAGGCTCTGGAAAACTGGAACATTATTCCTTAACAATTCAAAACCTAAAAATAAATTAGTGTCTGTTCATTTGGTTTGAGTTTTGGATGAAAGCCCAAAGGACTTTCTTTTGCACCTGAACTGGTTTGCTCATACCTGTACAAAGGAACCACCCTTCCCAGCTGGAAATAGTACGGGTTATTGTTCTGTGAGTTGTAAGCTTTCTGGTATTATTAAAGAGCTCTCCCCTGAGGGCAAGAGATATACCTGGCTGATGCATCACTGAGAACAATGGAAATGTGTGGAGGTGGTGATCAGCCAGAAAGGACCTGATGTTCATGGGCACTGGATGGCCATGGCAGCGAGCTGGACACCAGTCTCCTGAAAGCCTGATCAGCACCCTGGTAAGAGAGCCAGAAGGCATAAAGAAATGCTAGAAGGCCATGTGGCTGCTGTCAGGTGGAGCCAATGCAGGTTCAGCCCATAGAAAATGATGGAGCCTGCTATCAGCTAGTGCTGTCTGTGCTTGGCTAAGAGAGAAGACCCTGGAGCTGGTCTGCCTTAGGTTTAGAACCTGGCTCCTCTACTTTGCAGCTGGTTGACCTTGAATAAGTTATTTGACTTCTCTGGTCCTCAGTTTCACCATCTCTAAAGTAGGGATAATCACAGCTTACATTGATCAAGCACCTTCCACAAGTACCTCTGAGAGCTCTGTATTGAATCTTCATGGCAAGCACATATATATATTACTACCCCACTTGAAGGAGCTAAGTAAATTTCACAGCTACCAAGTGGTGGAGCCCAGATGCAAGCCAGGCGATTAGTCTCAGAGCCTGCTCATTTAACCATTAGGTTCTTTTACCTCCCTTTTGGGGTTGTGCAATATAATCATCCTAAGACCTTCCAGGTCCTCAAATGGATAAAGCAACAGCTGAAGGAGCAGGTCTTATTCTCCTAAGATTGAAATAGGCAGGAACAACTAGCCTGTGACTAAGTATCTTAGTCTATTTTCTGTTGCTCTAACAGAATATTTGAGACTGGGTAATTTATAAAGGAAAGAGGTGTACTTTGGTCATGGTTCTGGAGGCTGAGAAAGTCAAGAGTGAGCAATGACTCAGATGAGGGCCTTGTCCTGCTTCCTAACATAGCCAAAGTTGGAAGGGCAAGCCAGGTGCAAGTGAATAGAAAAGAAAGCTGAATTTGTGCCATAGAAGTCATTCCCACAAAAAAGACACTAATCCATTCATGAGGGCTCCACCCCAAAGACCCAAATAACTGCAGCTAGGCCCCACTTTCCAGCCCTGCCACATGAAGAAACTAATGGGGTCACACTCAAACCACAGCACTAAGTTAGACACAAATCAAACTAAGAAGAGAAATGAGGGCCAGGGCACAGAGGAAGATGTCCAGGCGCTGCAGCTACAGAGGCCACCACAAGACACTAAGTGGGCCTGCCAGAACCTGGCAAAAGAGCACCAAGGAGGTCCATAGGAAGCGACTTAGGGGAACCCACAGGAAGCGCCTTCTACAGGGAACCCTATTATTGGCACACAAATGACTGGCAATTCTGGAAGAAATATGAATCTAAAAGTACCTAGAAGCTAGGCATTTGGTTCAGCACTGTGATATTGTAGAGGGAACATACATATATTTGGTCATTTTCCCTTGGTTCCTGTACACAACTCCTAAAACACCTGGAATCTCCAGAGTATAAAGAATGTCTTCTGAATGCCCATGAGATGACTAGTGGTTGGGACCCCAGAAAGCCTCAGGATGAAGCCTGGGTGAAGTGAACCAACCACATGATCAGAGGGTTGGAAATTTCAACCCAGGAAAGAGAGGTTGGAGGTTGAGTTGATCACCACTGGTCCATGATGTCATGGATCATGCCTACTAAAGAAGCCTTCATAAAAACCCTAAAGGACAGGGATCAGGAGCTTCAGAGAGCTAAGCACGTGGAGGTTCTTGGAGGCTAGCTCACCCAGAAGGGCAAGGAAGTGCCTGCACCTTCTCCCATACCTCACCCTATGCCTCTCTTCATTGGCTGCTTACTGGTATCTTTATGCAACCCCTTAGAAAAATCAGGGAAGTGAAGTGTTTCCTTGAATTCTGTCTTCCTTAGTGTGTCATGTGAACCCCAACTTATTCCCACTAGGTCAGAAGTACAGGCCACAGTGATGACTGGTATCTGAAGTGGGGGTGTGGCAGTCTTGTGGGACTGAGCCCTCAATCTATCAGATCTGACACTTCTCCAGGAAGATAGTGTCAGAACTAAATTGAAATAGGGGGCACCTGCTGGTGTCCCCTGGAGAATTGCTTGGTTCTGTGGGGTAAAACCACACACGTGGTGTCAAAGGCACTGGGTTGAGTGACTGTGTAAGAGAGGAGAACAGGTAAAATCATTTTGGTTTGGTTTGTGTTTTTCTATACACTTAGAGGAACCCAATCCGGAGAAGCCTGGATAAGAGTCAACAACACAGGCAAAATGCCACCCGGAAGAAGGAAGTAGAGAAAGAAGGATTAGAAGAAGCCGGGCCTGTCTGTGTCTCAGGGTAAAGCTCGGGACCACGTTCAACTGCTACTTCCGGAGTCTGCATTCCTATCTGAATATTTATTACTTCTGTCATCCCCCTAGAGAGACTAACAGCAAAGAGCCCTTAAAAATGGAAGATCTCATGCATGTGTGTTAGAGAAAGGAAGGAAGTAGAGCTGGTGTGCAGCAATGCAGCCCGCCCTGAAGACAGGAGAGGGAGTATTTGGAAATGACAGAAAGTGGGCTGAAACCCCAGGATGTGCAGGATTAAAGGAAGAAATACATGGGAGCCTGCTGAGGCCTCAGAGAGGACAGAGGAATGGCCAGAAGGAGGACTATGTATTCTATGTGAGTCCCTGGTGACTCCCACAGGCCCAAAAGAGTCTAGAAGTTTCACCTAAGGAGCACAGCACTCTGGCACCACCACACACACACACACACACACACACACACAACACACACACACACTCCCAAGGGCAGGACTGGTCTAATGGCTTCTTTTTTGGGGGGGATGGGTGGTACCAGGGATTGAACTCAGGGGCACTCCACCACTGAGCCACATACCCAGCCCTATTTTGAGTTTTATTTAAAGACAGGGTCTCACTGAGTTGCTTAGTGTCTTGCTTTTGCTGAGGCTGGATTTGAACTCTCTATTCTCCTGCCTCAGCCTCCTGAACCACTAGGATTACAGAGGAGCACCACTGCACCCAGTTTCTAATGGCTTCTTTACTTTTCCCACCCAGTCACCCCACAGTCCACACAGATCGGCCTCTGATGCGTCTCTGTCCTTCCTCTATGTCCATCTCTCTGTGGGAAACAGGAGGAAAATGAAAGGACTGATAACTTTCAGATTGGAACTCGAGGCTGGTAAAAGTGAGGGGCTGACCCTGGCAAAGCCACCACCAGGGGCAAAGGGCCATCAAGCTGTGGAGCAGAACCTACAGAGGCTCATCACCTGCCTCCCTGCCCTCCCACACTGTAGCACCCTGGCCTACTCCAGCCAGTTTTGCTGTGGGCACCCAGTAAGTAGGGTCATGATCGCCCCACACCCACCACCCTCAAACCCTTTATCAGGAGAGACTTCAGTGCCCCAAGTCTTTGTTCAGGTCCACTGCCAACTCCCCATGAATGCCCCAGGGTAACTGCAAGCTAAAGATAAGGTGGAGTGAGAAGCACAGGGACAAACCAGTTCAAGACCTCTAAGATGACAGAAGCCTCCCAGCTGCACTTGCAGAACTCAGCAGGAAGAGGCCTATAACTTTCACAACTGTCAGAGTAAAGCAACAAGTCAAACTTATCTTTTGCTAATATCAATAAACCCTGCATAGCTGGGCTGCCAAACCAATCATTCAGATGTCCTGCTGCAGCTAAACCTTGCTTTGAAGTCAGGCTTTTCTGCCTCCCATTTGTTGAAAAAGAAAAAAAAAGGTCAAAAACAATGTTTTAGAAAGAATGACAATTACAGTCATGTGGCATTTAATGATGGGGACACTTTCTGAGAAAGGCTTCCTTGGGTAACTTCATTGTGCAAACATTACAGAGTGAGTTAGCACAAACTTGACGCTATAGCCTCGGCTAGGAGGACTCCAGGCTACCCTGTTGCTCCTGGGGCCATGATGAGCAAAACATGAGATTAAATCAAGCACAAGAGAAAATGAAGCAATCACGAGACAGCTTAAACACAAGGTCCATGAGGCAACATGGCATGTGCTTTTTTGTTTTGTTTTGTGGTGCCAGGGATCAGACCCAGGGCCTTGCACATGCTAGGTAAGCCCTTTGCCACTGAATTACATCCCCAGCCAGCATGTTTATATATATATGTATATGTAAGAATACACTCTAAAATAAGATTTAAAATGTAGTATAGTAAATACATAGCTGGTGACCTAGTTGTGTATTATCATTATGAAGTATTACATACTCTGTAATTGCATGTGCTATACTTTGTATGACTGGCCGTGGCTTTGCTTATAGCAGTGTTGGAATAGACACATGAGTAATGCATGCACTATGACCTTATGATGGTTAACACATCACTAAGTAATAGGAATTGTAAAGTTCCCTTATAATCTTATGGAACTACCATAATATATATAGTCTGCATGGACCAAAATGTCATGTGGTGCATGACTGTATGCCAAAATGATATATTCCAATTTCTGGAATGAGGTGTTAAAAAAGGACCCAACTAGATAAAATATATAATATGCTGCACCTCTGAAGTGATTGTTTATATTTAGCAAACATCAGCCATTTAAAATTGATTTATAGATGATTTTAAGTGTTCTTACATTTCTAAAATATCTATAGTACAAAAGGAAAACTTAAGAATTGCCCATTTCTCTGTTAACAACAACTGTTTGAAACCAATATCCTTAGTGAATATTAATAGAATTAGAAGCAGAGATCTCAGTGATTGTTGGATAAGCATTCCCAGAAGCCAAGCAAAGAGATCTATGAAACCTAGTGTGAAAAAAAAGAAAAGAAAAAAGAAGCCTAGTGTGCAAACATTGAAAGTCTTGCATAGACAAAGCAAAACAACAATTCAACTAATACCACATGTTTATTCTGGGCAAAGCAAAAAGCATTACTTGGGGAGTCATTGCTCTCTTGGGACAAAAAAAAGTTCTGTGTTGACTCTATCCAGAGAATTATCTTCATGATAAATACATACTTTCACACAAGTTTTCATAGTCATGTGTTTCAAATATAGATCAATATGAAAGTTATGATTACTATAGGAAATAATTTTTAAAAATAACTGTATTTTTCCCCTACCCATAAACAAAGCTCTACAACCATTACCCTACCAGAGAATGGAAAAATATTATTTTCTATATAAGAACATAAGATTTTAGCTGGGCATGGTGGCACTGCCTACAATCCCAGTGGCTTAGGAGGCTGAGACAGGAGGAGCACAGGTTTGAGGACAGCCTCAGTAACTTTGCGAGGCTGTAAGCAACTTAGTGAGACCCTGCCTTAAAATAAAAAATAAAAAGGGCTGGGGATGTGGCTCAGTGGTTAAGTGCCCCTGGGTTCAATCTCTGGTACAAAAAATAAATAAATAAATAAAATTTTAGGCTAAGCTGAAATCAAACTGAACTCTGTTGTAATAAAAGGGGATTTAACATAAAATTCAAGTGTCTAGACTTTGAAGTGAAGATTTCAACCAGTTTTGTTTGTAGGCTTTATTTTTTAGAACAGTTTAAGATTTACAAAAAGTTGAGAAGAGGCTGGGGATATAGTTCAGTCGTAGATTACTTGGCTAGCAAGCATGAGGTTCAATTCCCAGCATAAGAAAGCAAAAACAAACTAACTAAAATTCAGAAAAACTGGAAGAGAGTACAAAATTCTCAAATTCCCCATACCTATTGCTAATATCTTACATTAACATTATAATGATTAATTTGAATTGTAGACTTGATTGGATTAAGATATGCAGAAGATTAAGCTTCTGGTTGTGTCAATGAGCGTGTGTCTAGGAATGAATGGCATGGGGATAGTGAACTGAAGTGGATACCCTCCTTAAGTGTGGGCAGCACCATCCAATAGGACGGGGCTTGGATGGAATAAAAGTTGGAAGAACAAGGAAGCAGCAGCAGATGCAAGCTTCATTCTTCTAGAAGGGGTTCATCACAGCCTGAGGACCTCAGACTCTTGCTCCTTCACTCTTCCAAAGCAGACTCTGCCAGTGAGTCTCCAGGGAGTTCCCAGGGAGTTTCCAGAAGCCTGTGGTCTCTGACTGGGATAGTATCATCAATCCCTCTTGTTCTGAGGCTTCAGCATCTTGAACTGTGCAGCAACTGGTTCCTCCAGCTCTTCAGCCTGCAGCTGGTCATTGTGAACTTTCCAGCTTCTGGTTGTGCAAACCAATATCATAAATCCCCTTTTGATAATCATACCTCCTGTTGATTCTGTTCCTCTAGAGAACCCTGACTGATACAAATATGGTATGTTTGCTACAATTAATGAACCAGTATTCATACATTTTTGTTAACTAACGCCTGTATTTATTCATACTTTCTGGTTTTAACCTAAATTCTTTTTATTTTCCAGGATCCCATCCAGAATACATTATATTCAGTCTGTGTGAAGCTTTAGGTTTCTCTTGGCTCTGACCATTTTTCAGACACTCCTTGTTTTGGATGACTTCCACAGTTTGAGGAGCACTGATCAGTTATCTTGTAGGATGTCCTCCTCTGGGATTATGGGGGTTGGCGAAACCACAGAGGCAGAGTACCATATTTTATATCAAGGGTAATCCTGTCCACTTGACTTACCACTGTCGATGCAGACCTTGATCGCCCAGTTGAATCTGTCAGGATTCTCCACTATAAAGTTACTGTTTTCCCCCTTTCCATTCTGTACTCTTTGGAAAGAAGTCATTGTGCAGACCACACTTGAGGAGTGAAGAGTTATGTTCCCCAACCTTTTTTCTTTTTCTTTTTTCTTTTTTCTTTTTTGCAACAGTGTCTTGCTAAATTGCCCAGGCTGACCTTGAACTCATGATCCTTCCACCTTGGCCTCCGAAGTAGCTGGAATTAAAAGCATGTGCCACCATGCCCAGTTCGTGTCCCCTCCACAACAGCAAAATATTTACAAGATATTTTTAATATTTTCTGCATTGTTTATTTTCTACCTATTTATTTATTTACATCAGTATGGTCCCTCTTAGATATTTGGGTTACAACTCAATACTACTTTATTTATTTTGCTCCAATTTTTCTAGCTTTGACTACTGGAAATTTTCCATTGGCTTCTCTCTCCCTTTGACATACTCCCCAATGTGACATTTTGTTTTGTTTTGTTTGAAGCACTTTCTTACTTTTCTGGAACTACAAAATGCAACTTATTTCTCAAATCATTGCCTTAGCAGACCCTGATGTAAGGTATCCCTAGAAGCAGATAATTAGAAGGATGTCCCTGCCTTAAATCCACAGAAAAGGGTATTTCCACATTGTCTCACTCCCTGTTGCTCACTTTGATTGAGGTTTTGTCTCTCAAACAGAGGCCATGTGTTAAGTGTCAAGGGCACAGGAAGCCACAGGACAAGAAGTGCTAGACTGTAGAGAGAGGAGCACTAATAAGATCAAAATTATCTGTGGTCACAGAGTGACCTTAGAACAGACCATGCAATATCTCTAAGCTTCAATGTCATCATATTTCTTGCAGGGCTTTGTGAAGTAATGCGTGTGAACACAGCACAGTGGCAGGTCCAGAGTTGTTACTTAAAAATGGTTGGTCTCGTCAGAGGAAGAACGAGAGAGCAAGTCCGTTCTCCAGCGTTCGCAGGCTTGGAATGAAGAACAATCCCTTACACCAGCCTCTCCAACCAGCCAGGGCTCCATCAATTCAAAACTGAACAAATGGCTCATGAATTCTAATCTATTCTTCCAGTCTCAGCTTTCTTCTTCATGCTGGGAGGCCAAATTATAGTATTTTATTATTTTGCCTCTTTTCTGTGTATTTTATTTATCTCTGTTGTGCTGCCTAGTTTTGGCATTTTTTCAAAAGCCCTACTTGTTCCTACCTGCTATTTGTATTCTTGGTAAAACCACCAATCGCTGTAACATACTCCCCCAACCTTCAAGGAGTTTTCTATATTGTATTTCTGCCACCCTGCTAGCTTCATTAATCTGGAACTGAATGCTGAAATTTTATTTACTGTGTTGATTTCAATGCTCTTTTAACACATTTATCATTTTCCAGAATCTGTTCCTGGAAAAGTGACTGCTCAAAGTGGTACCCACCAACCAACCACCAATGGAATAGCAGAGCAGGCTGATGGAATGAAGGTGAGTTGGATCAGACTTCTAACCCTACCTGAAATAGTGCTGCCAGCAGCCACCCCTGTGTATGGAGTCCCTGGAACACAGTGGAAATTGGCTTCTGCTTTTCCTTCACTAAGCTCCAAGGGCTCAGGGGCCCCTGTGTCTTCTTCACTGCTGTATCCTCACTGTATAATATAGTGCCTGACACATAGTAGATGCTCAGTAAATATTTAGTGAATGAATTTTTAGGTTTTTCCAAAAAAATAGGCACTCCAGCTTTTCTTTCATTTCCTAATAGATGCCATATTGATTATGGTCCGCCAATGATTGTCTTCTAAATATTCATTTGAGTTAGAGACTGGGAGGTAGCACTTCCACTAGGGACCCTAGAAAGGAAGGGAAGAGAACCAAGATGAATCCGAATAAAAATATCCTCTCTCCAACTTCTCCTTTCAACTTTGCCAGCCATCCATACCCCCATATTCTTCCAGACAGGCCCAGCCTTAATCTGCATCTCTTCCAAGAATTCCCAGACCCACTACTCATCTTCCCCCAACCCTATAGCATGCATGACCCATGAGGCTTCTCCACATGACAGAACATATTCTGCAGACATCTCTTGTACTGTCATCTTCTCTCTTGGAACCTAATTCTTCATGACGATGCCACTTTTCCTGTGTTTATATTTTCTCTTCCCAGCCTCCCTATAAATTCCTCGAGAGTAGAGATTGTATCCCTTATTTCTTCATCATTCTCTGTCTTTGCACCACCTCTAGCACATGGAAAGTTCTTTCTAAAGTTATCCACTTCCAAACCACTAGCCCCTAATCCCTCTAACCCTTCATAAAAGTGTAGGATAAAGGAGGATGGGAACAGAAGGTCAGAGGAGAGAGAAGGTGGAACAAGGCAAAGAATACGAGAGAATCAAAGTAGAAAGAATTGAGCAAGACCAACCCCAACAGTATGTTAGGTTAAATTTCACTGAAATGTTGAGTGAAGAGAAAGCCCAGTGCCACCAAAGGAAAAGCAACCAAGCCCTTTAGGACAGTTTTCTCCTCACCGCCTTCCTAGCATGCATTTCACTACCATGCATGCAGTAGAATCCCCTCGACACTCTAACACACTCCACCTGGATCTCCTGGAGTGGTTAGACTAAATATTGCTTGATGTAAGTAGACGCTGAACCATTTGGATCATAGAACGACAGGTTTTTCAAGCAGGAAGGCCAACAGTAGGTAAAGTCATAATTCTAAACCTGAGGTCCAATGTAACCTTTCAAAATATGTGTGGCTTTCTGGTGAATGGTATGAAAAATCTAGTGTAAGCCTCTAAAAACTTTCCTAGGAAGAGGATTTATATATTTATTTATCCCCCTTAAAGGGGCCATGCTACCAAAACATTACAGATAGCTACTCCGGGCTAAGTCCTTGATGTTACAGACCGAAAGCCTCCCACCCAGAAGGTGAGGTAGTGTGCCCAAGGAAATACCGTCGGCGGTGAGAGAGCCCCATTACGACCCAATTTTCCTGACTTGCCACTGCCATTTTTTCCTCCTGCACTTACACCCCACTCCTTTTTTGTTATAAAGAGATTTTCTTTGTGGCACTATTTGCTCTAACAGGATTTGACCTGTGGTGTTCCGGAAGCTTTGCTCTGTTACATTTTAAGTATCTTCCATTTGCCTGCTCCCCTTCACCCTATGATGCCCACAGAGATGTAATTTTCTCACTTCTCTTTTTCTATTACCACCTTATCTGGCCTTTGCTCAGCTCCCTTTTCTGCGACAGGCAGCCTGTCTCTGGGTGCCCTTTTGTCCTCCCGTTCTGATTTTATGAGAAGTATTTATTTCCATGTTTTCTGTATTTGCCTGGATGTATTCTTACCGAGCTGATGGTAAAACTCTTCTGTCTCAGCAGGAAGCTGTTGCTCACAGCAATTACGCCTGCTGTCTCCCTTTTCATTTTCCTTCAGCTCTTGATGAAATTGTGCTTCCAGAAACCCTATGAATTCGTTCTCAGACTCTTACATAACTCAGTGGATTTGGCCATTTCTTTTCCATCCATATAGTTTTTATGTTTGGTTGGGCATTTGGCTCCTTTTTTCTCCAAATAATTGGGCGGCTATTTGGTCTTCAGTTTCTCTCACACTATGGATGATCCCCTGCACCCACATGGAGGGTTGCATATGCCATCAGACTCTGCTGGTACTCGTATCATTTATTGCAGAGTAAGTCTGTGACCTTGCCAGTAGTGTTGTTTGTCAGTCTGTTTTGCTGATTTTTGTTGTTATTGTTGAGGGGAGATATTTTGTTCATTTGTTTACTCTTTGGGGGGATGGATTGTTACTTTCAGGTGCCATCCTAGGGTTAAAATTTGGAATGCGTTCTTGTGTTCCAAGTTATGTCCTTTCTACATTTAAAGAGCTTGCTCCTTAGGTAAAATTTGTGTGTGTGTGTGTGTGTGTGTGTGTGTGTGTGTATGGGATTGTGCATATGCATTTCTGGGAATGATTCCAAAGTGTTTTAGTCAGCTTTCCACTACTAGAACAAAATACCCAAGATAATAAACTTAAAAAGAAGAAAGGTTTTCTTTGGTTTATAGTTTTGGAGGCTTCAAACTATAATCAATTGGTCTCATTGCTTCTGGGCCTGGGTCAAGGTAGTGCATCACGGTAGGGAGCACATGGTGGAGGAAGCTACTCACCTCATGGCATCCAACAAGCAGAGAGGGGAAAGGTTGGGGTCCCAAACCATATCTCCTTCAAGGGCATGCTACCAGAAGACTATTAAGTAGCCCACCCCTCTTGAAGGTTCTACCACTTTCCAACAGTGCTGTGAACTAAGCCTTTTAATACATGGGCCTTTGGGGGACATTAGCCAAACCATAACATAGAGAATGTTTCATTGTGGTTGAAATATGGTTTCAACATGTTCTCTATAAATAAATCAACACTTGAGAATAAGTCCTTGATTCCACTTCCTCCACCATACCCAGTCCATCCTCCTCTGGAGGTTAAGATTCTAGTCCCACAGAGGACACCAGCAAAGTTAAGGTAGATGTCAGGCCCTTACATACCATCCTGGTGTTCAGAAGAGCCAACAGTCATGGATGGGGGTGGGGGATGGTGGGGAGCAGTGCAAGAGGAAACAGTGACTCAGACCTCTGGTGGCATTTCTTTGGGCTGTGAATTGATTTTCACTATGTGTGTTAAGAATAAATGAAGCCAGCATGGTGGCTCACGCCTGTAATCCCAGCACTTGGGAGGCTGAGGCAGGAGGATCGAGAGTTCAAAGTCAGCCTCAGCAACTTATCAAGGCTCTAAGCAACTCAGTGAGACCCTGTCTCTAAAAAAAATACAAAATAGGGCTGGGGGTGTGGCTCAGTGGTGGAGTGCCCCTGGGTTCAATACCCAGTACCAAAAAAAAATAAAAATAACAATAAAACAAAAAGGGCTGGAGATGTGGGTCAATGGTTAGGTGCCCCTGGGTTCAATCGCTGGTACCAAAAAAAAAAAAGAAGAAATGAGAGATTGACTGTAGCTGAGCCATTGGATCTTGGGACAGGAAAGGAGCAAATTCATTCCAAGCCCCACTGAAAGGCAAGGGTAACACAGGGACACGGAGGGGTAACATGGAGCTGCTGCTGTTTTTCCTGATTGGTTCAGGATATAGAGCAGGGCAGATTCCACAAGTTCAAGATGACTCTCCTGGAGGCAATCAGGCAGGGCCTGATATTCTCAGGGCCATCACTAAGGCAACTGCTTGCATCCTAGTGAACCTTGAACCCTGCAGGAGATGCCACCAAAGATCAATCAATGTATAAACTATATCTTTGCTGTCACTGAGAACACACACTGGCAATGTTTACCAGATAACATCTTGAGCTGACTGGGTCACAGTATGCAGCCTACGATCTGTACAAGCTTCTGCCAGTAAAAGGAATAGACACAGTGGAACATTAAGCCATCCTGGAAGACAGAGCCCATGCCCAATGCAACATACTCGACCTTTGCCCTTAAGAATTTACAAGATGGTGCAGCCTGGCCAGTTAACAGTACTAGGCAAATTGCATTTGAGCTGAAAGACTAAGCAAATAAATAATGATTGATGATTGCCAAAAACTTTTTTTAATTTTCTCACCCCACCCCACCCCTTTAAAGAGACAGTCACCTTCAAATGTGCTGCCAAACAAAAAATGAAGTATTTAAAAAGTCTTATAGAGATGGAAAGATCTGATAACCTTCCTTATTCATCATAAGCTGGGGCTCCTATAACAAAAGACAAGTTAACAAGAGGAAAGCATAACAAATTGATTTAATGCAAGTTTTATATGACACAGGAATATAAAAGTGAAGACCCAAAGACTTAGAAAAAACTCTTATGTTTATACTTAGGTCTGACGAAAGAATGAATGGACAGCTGAACAGAAATGGGGCTGGGCAAGAGGATCTGATCCACGGCTGACAGACTGAGGGGGCACCAGCGAGGCCTGCCCTGATTCTTCCTGGCCTCCCTCTGTATAGCATGCCTCTCTCCTGGGTATGGGTCAGGAGCCCTCTGGAATGAGGGTCTTCAAGGGAAAAGGGGGAGAGTGACCTTCCTAGGTGTTTTGACTTGGTCTGGGGAAGAGAAGATCTAGGTCTACAACCTGCCTTGGGGAAGAGGAATTCTGGTTTCTGTGACCTTTCAAGACAGTAAGAGAGACAGGAACCAGAAGGGGAGGAAAAAGCCATAGAGACCTTGCTTTTGAGTTCTTTCTAATCTTCAGAGGTCTCCACACCAAGGCTCCATACTTTAGGGGATGGTGTTCCGAACCCCAACAGTTTCCATGAAATCAGAAGGAATCGGTGGAATAGAGGACACATTTTTAGGTGCCTAGAAATTTAAAATGATTTATAAAATACTCTCTCTTCCTCTTGGACATATCCAAAACATCACCCATAGAATTCTGAGACAGAATAACAAAGCCAACATTCACCTCAGAAAAGGAAGATTCAACCTCATCCACCTTTCACAGGATGAGTGGCCTTGGGCAAGCCACAGAACTCTGGTCCTCAGGCCCAGTCCATTCAATGAGAAATCTACACTCGATCAGTCAGAACAGCCTTCCTTAATAAGGCCAATTCAGAAGAATACGCACAACAGCAGGACCTGGGCCAAAGGTGTGCCTCTGTTCACTTCAAACACAATTTGCTAATTGATCCCTATGGGGAAAGTGAAATTACTTAAATAGTTACTAATTAACTTTAGAGTGAATTTACTGTAACAATTGCTTTATGAATGGGAGAATATCAATGATAATATAATCATTGCTTTTACTCTATCAAAATGTTAACATCTGGACATTTTTGAGAAGTGGCAAGGGCAAAACTTTCTAGACTGCATCCTTATTCTTGCTTAAATTGCATCTGAGCATTCAAAAAAGTGTTCACCATCTTTACTTCATTTCCCCCCAACCCCCAGCACACACAGAGAAAAAAGCACAATTCTTACTCCTCTTTCATATCTGGGAAAACAGAGACTAAAAATAGCTTTCTAAGGACAGGGAACTGGAAGCAGAGTTAAAGTTAAAATTCATTACATGTAATGCACAGTGCTAACGTAAGTTTTTGATGTATAACAAAATGTAGTAACATCAGAAGATTCACAAATCACTAAACAGTACGTTCCAAATGGCCCATGAACGACATTACAAAATCATACATAGGTTGGAGATCCACCCAAAGCACAGGACAGATCATGGGTTTTAATATAACTGCATGTGAAAAGCTCATTGATATGGTTTCAGATTCCCTATCAAACTAGTCTTTAAGAAGCTACCTCTCAGGCTAAGGATATAGCTCAGTGGTAGAGCACTTGTCTAGCGTGTGCAAGGCTCTGGGTTCTAGTCTCAGGATCACAAAAACAAAAAAAGGAAAAAGAAAAAAGAAATGACCTCTTGCTGAATGTTGCTATCAAACATCTATATCTTCAATAAATAGCCAGGACTACCTAAAAAGACTAGTCCTCCTCTCTCTGTCTACATAACTGAGTGAAGCTGAATTTTTTTCATAAACTTCAACCAAAATGACATATCCCAATGAGGCAGGACACTGCCCCAGATTAAAAATCTGGACTAGAGCTTCTTTCTTTTGTTTGTTTCTGGCTGCCCAACCAGAAGGCCCCACTCATGCTAGGATACCCAAACATTTTTTTGTTGCCCCAAGATTCCTTGGCTACCCTAACATTAGTCAACCCCAAAGAGCAAAGTGTTGGTTTGTCATTGTTTGTTGGGGGTTTTTGTTTGTTTGTTTGTTTGTTTTGGGGTGGGTACTGGGGATTGAACCCTAACCTGAGCTACATACCCACTGAGCTACATACCCAGCCCTTTTTTGTATTTTATTTAGAGACAGGCTCTCTCTAAAACGCTTAGAGCCTCCTTAAGTTGTTGAGGCTTTGAACTGGCAATCCTCCTGCTTCAGCCTCCCAAGCTGCTAGGATTACAGGTGTGTGCCACCATGCCCACCAAGAGTTGTTTGAACCCAAGGCAATTCCTTTAAGGAACAAGGACAGGGACAAATGCTCGATAACAAACATCCATGGGAATAAGAAATTTAAATTGCACACTTTCAACTGAGCCAGGGAAATAGAACAATCAAGGGAACTCTCCAGTGAAAGGTCGTTTCCTCATCAAAATAGTATGAAAACCCTAGACAGAGAGCCACCTACGGTACACTCTTTGGGATCCCTCCCATGCTAAGGGAGCTGTCCTTGCTTGCTTCTGGCAAATCTGCTACTTTTTTTTGGTACTGGGGATTGAAGCCAGGGGCCCTCAACCACTGAGCCACATCCCCAGCTCTTTTTATTTTTTTATTTTGAGACAGGGTCTCCCCAAGTTGCTTAGGGCCACGCTAAATTGCTATGACTGGCCTTGAACTTGCAATCCTCCTGCCTCAGCCTCCCAAATTGCTGGGATTACAGAGATATGCCACCGTGCCCAAATTAGTGAATCTATTTTTTTAAAAGATAAACATTTAATAAATGTTTACTATTTCACATATTTGGTGTTTTGTCTTGCTTAATGAACCCAATGAGCCACAGTGCCCAGCTCAAATCTGCTATTTCTAATAAATCTACTGTATTCTCACCCTTCATCATCTGTGTACTCCATTCTTCTGATACATGAGGAAAGGACCCCCTGGCACTCACAGGACACTGTGTCACACCAACAGGTTAGATGCAGAAGCAGATATGAGAGTTCAGTTACCTTCTCATAAACCAAGAATTAAAGAGTTACAAAAATGTATGACAGTGCCACTCCTGTTGCACATTTTGTATTTCAGAAAATAAAACTGTACAAAAAAATTTAATGGGCTTGTTACTGTCATTTCTAAGTGAATTAATAATTATTTCTAAATTTTAATTAATATTAATGAATGAAAATATTTTAATCTTTCTAGTAATATCCATATAAACAAAATCTCTTTGGGGTTCTCCAAAATTGTTAAGAGTCTAAAGGAATTATAAGACCAAAAGTTTTGAGAATTGCAAAGAGCCAGCTGTATCAATAATGACAAAATAAACTTTAAGTATAGAGAAGTCCACTACATAGTGAAAAAAGACTCACTTCACCCAGAAGATATAATAATTCTATCTTCTATGCACAAAAAAAAGCCTCAAAATTCAGCAAATAAATAAATCAGAGAAATTGGCAAATCTACTACCTTTATAACAAAAAATGTTATCCCTTCTCTCTCAAGGATTGTTAGGTCTAATAGGAATAATGAGTGGAGATTCTATCAATCAGGATCTGGCAAAAAAGAGATGGGGCTACAGAAGCCGAGGTAGTTTCTCCCTGCCCCTCTGAAGGTTCAATTTTGAAATTTGCTGGGGGAAGGGCACGGGGCGGGGGGAGAGGAGCGTTTAGATTTGTTAACATGTGCATGCGCATGGGAAGCACATAAAACACACAACTCCAAGAAGGCCCACAAGAAGCCACAAGCTGTAGGCAATTTCTGAGGAGTTGCTAATGATTTTTAGGGGACTTGAACAGGCCTAAAGAACAAACCACTGGCCTGGTAAAAAATTTCCTCCGAGTTCTAGGTTTGGTGTTTGATTTTCAGTGTCTTCTCTAGAAGTTAATCCTTCCTGTTTAAGGAGATTTCATGACAATTGCGTTCCTTCTGGGAAGGGGACTTCCCCTTAGATAAGGGAAAGTCAGAGAAAGCTCCTCCCTGTGCTTAAGGGGAGATAGGAAGATCAGGAATGTGAGTGGGAGGAGCTAGTAGGTAAGAAGGGGAAGGGGGAAGGGAGGGAGGAAGGGAGGGGCCTGAGAGACCGAGACAAAGCAAGGGGTTTTTGTTTTGTTTTTTTGTGGCACTGGGGATTGAACCCAGGGCCTTGTGCATGCAAAGTAAGCACTCTACCAACTGAGCTTTATCCCCAGCCCAAAGCAAGGTTTTTTTGAGCCTCAACATTACACTCAGATGAGGTGAGAGGACAGTTAATGAAGAAATATTCACAAGGAATGCGTGAGGTTAGGGGACCAACCAAAGATGGATGAAGTAGCACACCTGGCGAGCAACAGGGACAGCTGACCTCCCCCGCTCCTCAAGAACGCAGTGGCTGAAGAAGGGTGCAGAAGACCTCAGTCTTTGCCCACATAGGTGGGCACGAGGGAACTGGACGACTTCAGACTCTGACCTTTCCCCTCTGATTTCCCAGGCTCCTACCCGTTACCTCCCGCTGGCTCTGGCTGGGCGGGGCCAGGAAGCCCGCAGAATGGAGTGCCAGCTAGAGCTCCAGCAGTCAGCACTAGCAGGACAAGGTGACTTAGAGAGTAGCTCAGGAGGACACATGGAAGCAGATCCAGCATAGATGAACAATTTGAGCATGATTTACAGGATTCATTTACTGGATGAGAGTAAAACCCTGGCTCCAACAATTAAGGAATATGTATTCTTCCCAAGCACGCACAGGGAACACTTACAAAAATTAACCACAGTGCTAGACTAACAAGCGAGTCTCAGCAAATTTTTAAAACAATTCAGCGATGTGAGATTAGAAATCAATGGCAAAAAGATGGAGGGAGAACCTCACTTATTCGGAAATTTCAAGAATAAACTTGTAGGGGATCAGGGTGTAGCTCAGTGGTGGAATGCATGCTTTAGCATACAAGAGGCCTGGCGTTCCCTCCCAGCACCCCAAAAAGAATAAACTTCTAATTACTCAAAGGAAAAAAAAAATAATGCAAAGTAGATATACTCAGAAACTAATGATAAAGAAAATTCTACATATGAAACTTTATGCATGTAGCAAAAATAGCACAGAAAGAGAAAAGGTTGTGCCCTTAACTCCCTATCTTAGAAAATTTAAAAACCAAGAATCAATGAGTTAAGCATTCAATTGAGGATGTCAGCAAAAAGGAAAGTGATAAAAATATAAAAGCAGAGGCAGTTAAGGGGGCACAAGCCTGAAATCACAGTGGCTCTAGAGGCTGAGGCAGGAGGATTGCAAGTTCAAAGCCAGTTTCAGCAACTTAGTAAAGCCCTAAGCAAGTTAATGAGAATCTGTCACAAAATTAAAAAATTAAAAGGGCTGGGGATGTGACTCAATAGTTAAGCTCTCCTGAGTTTACTCCCCAGTATAAATATATGTATATATATATGAAATAAATGAATGTAATAGATATATGTAATATGTATACATACATATGTGTGTGTGTATATATACATACATATGTATATATACTATATATATATATATATGCATGTAATAGAAAACAAAGATAAAAAAGAAATGAATAACGAAGTCCAGTGTTGGTTCTATTGATAAGACCAAGACTCATGATGGGGCAGATTTGGGATGAGAAAAAAAAAGTGAGCAAACCAGACAAATTAAAAGCTTCATCTGTGTATTCTTCCGCAGGACCCTTCAACCTCAGTCCCCCATTTCCAATTTCCAGCCAACCTCGCTTTTGTTTCCTCTGAACTGAAAGAGTGTGTTTGAAATTATAGCCTAAATAAGCAAAAGCACTCAAGTGAATTAGGTGACTGTGGGGTCTGGGGAAACTCTGCGGCCTACTGAGCAGTGTCTGCCTAGCCTAACCCTCTGCAGTCTGACCTTGGGTGTGTGCGAGGTCCATGCTTGATATCTAAATGAGGATAAAAACAATAGATGGGATGATGAGCGCCTGAAGTGGAGGAAGATTAGAAGGAAGGAAAGTTCCTGGAAAAAACCTGTGCAGACCTGGGAAGTTAAACAAGCAACAGACAGATGGGAGACCTGCGCAGTCCTTTTATCTATAGCCAGCTCTGTACTCGCTATTCATGAGGTGTGAACCTCCATTCAGGTGGGATTTAGGGTGCTGGAGTGCTCTCCATGGCTACAGAAAAATCTTTTTATTGTGCTGTTTGGGGAATTTTCTTTGGGTTTTTGTATTTTCCACTTTTCTTCTTCTGCTGTATAATACCTTTTCTACAGGGACCGCAAATCCCTTCACAGTGCTCAGTCATCTTTGTAAAATAGAGGCCCATTTACACTTGATGTCTCAAGATGTGTGGACCAGAAATAAAACATTCACCCAAACCATCCAAACCCCAGGGTGCTAAATTCATGGAAGACTGTGAAAGGTAAAAAGAACTGTGAACCAGGTGCAAAGACACATTTCCAGCTTTGTAACTACTGAGGGGAGACGGTTCAAAACCAGAGGTGTGGAACTGAGTTCAGCACAGGACAGAGGTCCTACAACACAGGCTAAGGCATTGCGAATCACACCATCCATCATAGATTAGTAATATTGACCCCAAACTTTGGGATCTATTTGTTGTATGTATCTCAAACCATATCAGAAGATGGAAATACAGTAGTTAATTTTCTCCTACCAGAAGCTGATTAAAAGTTCTTTCAACTCTTGAAATGACCTGTCATTAATTTTCTAAAATGCTCCATGTAGTTGGAGAAAAATCTTTACATTCCAATTTATTGGACATTCAACTCAGAACTCAACTTAAAACATCAATATTCTTCATTCAAAGAAACATCCCCCCAAAAAACTCTCATTTCTAAATTTAATGAAAAGAACAGTCCAAGAATTACATGTTCTGTTGCTTTACACACACCCATTAAAAAACAGAAATGGACTAAAATTGATTGATATTATCCTTGCAGTAATGACTTTAAAATTCTCATGCTGACCATTTGTAATCACCATAAGTAAGTGGAATGTGCGTCTCTACTTACTTAACTACTACGGAAAAAGACTTCATTGTTCCCCAGTCATTTCTTCAATGTATTTGAACTTTAACTTGAAAAAGAACTTTTCTTCTGTTTTAATATCTGCGTATGATGAGATCCCCATAGAACATTATTTCTTTTCTATATTTTTGTCTTAGATTTAGATTATTCCTGCAAATACTTAAAGCTACCTTCTATACTTTTATTTGATGATACAGAAATCAGAAGCAATATTTATAGATATTTACCCTATAAATACTACATAGAATGACTTGACCAACTGCTCCAAGGTTTGTTTCATTTTGACATCAGCATTCCCACTATCAAACCTAAGACACAGAAAAGGTAATAAAGCTCTAGTCTAAAACTTATTACGCAAGACTATAATTCTTGTGAATTCTTCATAAAAGTTACCATATGCAAAATGTGAATGTTTTCTTGTTTCCAACTATTTTTCCTCCTTTGAAACCTACCTGAGCACTATTTTCGTCAAAAATTGTAATTCCATGATAAGTTATACTGCAGATAGTTTAGAATATATGCATAGACCTGCATTTAGAGTGCAAGGGGCTCATCATATTTAAATAAAAGCACAGCTCCTATGCAAGACCAATTCTGAATTTTCACCCCAAATTGCAGAAGTCTAGCATGGAAATGATGTGGAAATGAAGTGCTCCCTGAACAGGCGTTAAGTGGGCATTACGAGGGAAGATCGTAACAGTACATCATTTCAATGGCCCCAGCCCAAAGGTGCTTGAGTCACTTTGACACAACAGAGTGTGACAGCTTCATAGGCCTAGTTTCAGGTGGTTGGGTCCAAGCCCAGTGGAAAAGAGCAAAGGAAAATGAACCAATGAGTCACTGATGGCTGTGACCCAGGCCCTTAGCCCCAGCTGGCGGAGCTGATCACTTTTCCAGATTGGGTTTGCCAACTTGACCCACAGGAGGGAGGATTTTATGTGGTTTTGCTTTAAGTAGATGATAAGCAACCGATGTGGAAAGAAAGGCAATTGGTTCACTTGGTGATTGAATCCAAACCCTGGGTAATGTTTCCAAGGGGCTTACCAAAGAAAAGGCTAGAACAGCTGGAGGGATGGCCTCTAGGGACTTGTTGCTCTGAGTTTTGCCTCATGTACCAAAGGTATGTAGGGTGAATGCCTAATAATTCAACTTTTCCTATGGAGATTAGGAATAAAAGCATTCCATCTTATGCCAGCCCAGGAATAGTGTGTATATATATCCTTCCCCCCAAAAGGAGTCCCCAAATAATAGTCCAACTGAAGTAATGAGGCAGCCATTCATGGAGGAATGATCCCATAGTATAATGGCAGGGATGGGTTGCCATATGACAACCCGGGGTTGCCCCCAGATACCTACCACCAAACTAAACACACTGGGTACCTAAGTTATGTTACACCAGTCAACCTTGGGGTACTTCTGAAGTATTGAGCTATGCACATTTGGTGGGGAGGAGTACTGGGGATTGAACCCAGGGGTGCTTAGCCACCAAGCCACATCCCCAGCCCTTTTTTTATATTTTATTTAAAGACAGGGCCTTGCTAAATTGCTGAGGATGGCTTTGAACTCTTGATCCTCCTGCCTTAGCCACTGGGATTACAGACATGTGCTACCATACCCAGCTCCATCCATGCCCTTTATCTAGTCTCCTAGGCCTGCCTTTGGATCATGTCTGGCTGGAAATGGGAGTGAAGTTGAGATCACAGAAGACAACTTCATTACCAGATTGTGAGAAAACTTCCCATAATTTGGCCTCATTAAATACCATTCTCTACTGATGATATCAATCCACCCAAAATCCCACTTCTCCGTTATATTGTTGAAAGAGTATGCTTTAGATCTAATGATAAAATTAAATGTCTAAGTGTTAGCATCAATGAATGCATTTCCAGGAAATAATTATACATGTGTATGTAAATACATACATGTACACACACAGTAGAGTCATCTAATCTCATATATTAGATTATTTTCCAAATAACTTTTTCTTTCCAAGTGGAACACTTGATTTTCATCATTTTACAACATTTCTTTTTTTAATATGTGAATACTAATACTGTACCTTAACCTTTTCTTAATATTTAGGGTTGACCTTAGAAATATAATTTAACATTCTCTCCTATAACATAGTGGTGCTCTTGGGGCCTATTAATGTACAGAGAACTCCCGTTTTTATTTATACTGAGAGACTTCAGTTCAAGGGGAAGGTTTCTTGTTACTTCCTTGCTTGTTTGAGCATTTCTGTCTCCTCCCCTAAATGAGAGATGATCACTTCTCCCTGCTGTCATGGGCCAGCCTCTGTATGGAGTCACGGGTCTCCAGAGAAGAAGAACCAACAGGGTCCAACACAATAAGAGGGGATTTATTAGACTGGCCCACATGAGCAGGAACTGAAAAGTCTCACAATGGCCATCTGCAGGCTGAAGAGCTATGGAAACAGGTAAGCTGCTCAGTCCAAGAAACCAGAAGCCTCAGAACAAGAGGGACAGATGAGGCAGCATCAGTCTGAGGCTGAAGGCCTGGAAGCTCCCTGGACAGCTGCTGGTGCTAGTCCATGTTCAAAGGCTGAAGAATCTATAGGCTAATGTCCATGGGTGATGGACATTGAAAAACACATTTACTGGAGAAGGGTTGAGCTCAGGCTGGAGCTCAAGCTTCCCCCTCTTCCACCTGTACATTCTATCCAGGCCCCCAGCCCACTGGACAGGGCTGCCCACATTCAGAGTGGGTCTTCTCCATGGCTTGCTGATCAACCTGCCAGTAGTCTCTGGAAACATCCTCAGAGACACACCCAGAAGTATACCAATTCTCTAGGCTTCCCTCAATCTAGTCAAGTTGACAACCAAAACCCATCATCACAGCCTCTAATGCTCTTCTTTACCCTCACTTTAATCCCCACCACCCCACTGGACTTTCTTTTTCTACAATGCTTGTTAGAACTACTCATTCATTCATTCATTTCTTCATTCTGAATATTTCATGAGTCTCTACCATATGCCAGGCACTGTCCTGAGGAAGGCATGGAGCACTTTCTTGTAGAAACTGCATCTGGCACCCGGCGCAGTGGCGCACGCCTGTAATCCCAGCACTTGGGAGGCTGAGGCAGGAGGATCTCGAGTTCAAAGCCAGCCTCAGCAACTTAGCGAGGCCCTAAGCAACTCAGTGAGACCCTGTCTCTAAATAAAATACAAAATAGGGCTGGGGATGTGGCTCAGTGGCCGAGTGTCCTTGAGTCCAATCCCCAGTACCAAAAAAAAAAAAGAAAAGAAAAGAAACTGCATCGGTAAGTGGATAGACATTGGTCAAGGGATCACACAAAACAACAGCACCTCTGAGGAATGGGAGACGGCTGTGGGGCAATACAGAATCTGGAACCAATCAGGAAGGTCAGAGAAGACTTTCTTAAGGAAGTGATGATTGAGTTGCTCTCCTGAAGAGTTAACTGGTGAGGAAGTGTGTGGAGTGCATAACTACCGGAGGAAAACACATGTGCAAAGCCCTGTGGGAGAATTCCCACATGGAGAATCCATGACATAGGAAGAGGACGCTGAGGCTGAGACTCAGGCCTGTGGTCCCTATTCTAGGAGCAGTGGAAGACACTAAGGAGTGGGTGAGGGATGAATGTCAAGAAATTTGCATCTTGAAGATACCACCTTGGCTACAGAGTAGAGGACAATTTGACAAAGTGTGTGCAGCCATAGGAGTCAGTGGCAGTACGTCCAGTGAGAAACCATGGTGGCAATCTCAATCCAGGCTTTGCAGTACTCTGTGAATTTAGGTGGAAAAACAAGGACATCCTTATTTTCACCAACAAATAATTGAAACTTGGTATCTCCTTGCATTAGGAACAGAGACATCAAATCACAGTAGCATTGACAGCACCTATGACCTTGTGCCAAGAAAGCACAGGTGTTTTCAGATCACGCTGTGGTTACTGCAGATCCACCAAGATATTATCTATACTCATCACTACTTGAAAATTACTGTCGTTGGTAGGCCTGCCACTAGATCATATTACATAATGCACTAATAAAGAAGCACGAGGAGTATAATAACTCAAAATTAGTAATATTTTGATAGCTGCATTTTAACATAATTGGTTTCCTTTGTAATCCTATGTATTTTATTTAATGCACTTCACAACCTTATTCTGAAAAAGGGCTTACAGGCTTCACCAAAGAGTTCACTTGTTAAAAAAAAAAAAAAATGGCTAAGAACCCCTGCAGGAGTAGAAGGTTTGAGAACTGATTAGGAGGAGATCAGAGTGCCTGACCTGAGAAGGATGGGGTGTGCATGAGTGAGGGGAGGAAGGTGCCTGCGATAGTTCCCTGGGGTCTGGCCTGTGTGGCTGGGTGGACAGTGGAGCCTTTACTCTAGAGGGAAAACACTAGACAAAGACCAAGAACATCTATGGATCAAGTGTAAGGGCTTTACCTAATAGACTTCAGGGCACTTCGCTCGGCCATTTTTTCTCACCTTCTGGTTCTCAGACAGGTTGAAGATAATTGAGAAATATTGTTAATTAAGTCAGGGTCACCATGAACACCACACACATATACACCAACAGGAATCATTATCAAGAAAATTGCAGGTTTCCACTCACAACACAATTTGCAGCTACAAAGTATTTTTAATAACCACAAATGAAACCATTATCCAAAAGGTTGTCATTTCCTCTTATTACAAGATCGTTTGCCAGAGCATTGGATTTCTTTCCTGGGGGACTTCCATTTTCATTAATACCTTTACTTAAGCAATGAATGTCATTACCCCAATCTTCCTTTTCTGGGTTCCAATCTCCTTTGTACTTATTTAAGACCAAAAACTCTACAGCAACTTCTTTAAAAAATCAGAAACAGCATTGACCCAAATCTCCTCATTGTTTCTATTCCTAAAAAGAGCACCATATTGACTTTGCCAAAACAATTAAAGTTAAATCATGAGTCACTAGCCAAACAGTTCCCTTGGTGACTTCACACAGACCTGCCAGTCATCAATTCTGTGGCTAGGGAAGGTGCAAACAGGGGCTTTAAATACAGTGATGTATCTTCATTCCAATTTACTTTCAAATATGTTTAAATCTTTCAAACATCAATTCCTTCCAAACAAAGTTTGGACTATTAGAGTTAGGGGAACTAACTATTGGTTTGCACTTGGCTATGCAGAACTCAATAGAAAAATCTCTCATTCTCTTCTGATTTTGATGTGGTTTTTTTGGTTCCAGGATTAAACCCAAGGCACTTTACCACTGAGCCACATCCCCAACCCCATTTTGTATTTTTATTAGAGACAGGGTCTTGCTGAGTTGCTTAGGGTCTCATCTCACTAAGTTGCTGAGGCTGACTTGAATTTGTGATCCTCCTGTGTCAGCCTCCTGAGTCACTGGAATTGCTGACATGTGCCACCATGCACGGCTACAGGCTCATTCTGAAACTAAACATATTGTTACCAGAGAATATGGTACTATAACTGGTCCAGATCATGCCAGATCATGTCCCTCTCTAGGAACAAACACAATGCCAGGGAGTTGAGGTCACATTTTAAACATGCAAGGCCCTTATGCATAATATATTAGATCAGCAGTTTCCCAAAACATAGTTTCTGAAGGGAGAGTGCTTAACAAAATAACAAATGTTCACCCCATTTATGTGACAATCACAACTCTATAGTATTTATCAGGTAAGTTTTTGCCCTGGTTTGGCATTTCAGATACCAGAGTGCAACTTAAATTACTTTATATCAAAGGTCCTGTTTTGGGGGCTGGGGTTGTGGCTCAGTGGTACAGCACTTGCCTAGCATGTGTGAGGCACTGGGTTTGAGTCTCAGCACCATGTATAAATAAATTAATAAAAAATAAAGGCCTATCAACATCTAAAAAATATTTTTAAAAAAAAAACAACAAAGGTCCTGTTTTCTAAAAACAAAATTGAAATTGTGTGAATCATCAATAATGTTGCTAACATGAAAAGGAATAATTCAATCATGACATTAGGTGAACACGTTTTTTCCCCCCATTTCTATCATTCTCTGATATTCTAGTAGGTCTTTGTGGAAGTAAAACAAAACATTGAGGATTTTTCCCCCCTTGTGACTTGTAATAGGCTACATTAGTAATTTTAGAGAGCCATCAATGATCTTTCCACACAAAACTAAATGCTCTAGAATTGTTCTAATTCAGCAATGTCAGCAGTGCCTAAGAAGCTAAATGAAAGTACCATAAACACGTGTCATCCATGGAGATTGTTATTTCTTTTACCACACATAGGTAACTGCAATAGTAGAGTCTGTACAAAGGTGTCTTTTCTGCTTGGTGTTGGCACCTTTATTAGCCAGCTTTGCATTACTACAATGAAATACCTGACATAGCATACTTAGGAAGAAAAAGGTTTATTTATCTCACAGTTTGGGAGTGTCAAAGTTCAAGATCAGGTGACCTCCTGGATTTGGCCTCTGGTAAGAATGGCAGATGGCATCAAATCACAGGAAGAGTGCATGTAAGGAGCAAGTATTCATACTTTGAGCCAGGAAGCAGATAAAGAAGTTCTAACTCTCTTGCAAGAACTCAGGATGGCATGAGAAATACCTTAATCCCTTTGGAAGGCAGGGTTTTAATTCACCTAAGAACCTCCCATGATTTCTCACCTCTTAAAGGTGTTACTAGCTGGGTACCGTGCGCATGCCTGTAATTCCAGCAGCTCTGTAATTCCAGTGACTCCAGAAGCTGAGACAGGAGGATCACAACTTCAAAGCCAGCCTCAGCAATTTAGTGAGGCCCTAAGCAACTCAGCGAGACCCTGTCTCTAAAAAAAATACCAAAAGGGGCTGGGGTGTGGGTCAGTGGGTAAAGACCCCTGGGTTCAATTCCTGGTATCACAAAAAAAAAAAAAAATAGATGTCACTAACTCCCTATTACTGCCTGCTGGGATCAAACCTTTAACACGTGGACCCTGGGAGTGACTCAGACCATTTCCGAACCATGGCAGTACCACAACCAGTTGAGCACAGAATCTGAACAGAGATGCTGAGGCCAGCCCAGGCCAGCCCTCCAAGCCATCATTGCCTGACATGTGAAAATGACAGGATTGAAACAGATTAACCAGCCGGGCATGGTGGCACACACCTGTAATCCAAGCGACTTGGGAGGCTGAGTCAGGAGGATCGAGAGTTCAAAGCCAGCCTCAGCAACTTAGTGAGGCACTGAGCAACTCAGTGAGACCCTGTCTCTAAATAAAATACAAAATAGGGCTGGGGATGTGACCCAGTGGCCGAGTGTCCCTGAGTTCAATCCCTGGTTCCAAAAACAAAAATAAAAAATAAAAAAAATAAAGTTCTAAAATGTCATTCTAACATAAAATAACAGCATAATGGGAACATAAAATAGCCATCTGTTTTATTGTCTAATGCCAGTTGTCAGTCTTTCTTTTTATTAGGGGGCCCCTTGCCACCCTTTGGGATTCAGGATGAGTATACTGCAGTCCCGGTCATACTGTAGACTGGGGTGTGGAGGGGAGACAGGTATGGAAACAGATCCTTAGAATGCAGTGTCTGAAAGGGTTCAAGAGACAAGGGGCCCAGGGAAGAGGTGACTGATTCTTCCTGGCAATTACCTAACAGAGGAGGTGCTATTCAAGATGGGCCTGGAAAGGTTGAGTTCAACAGATCACCTGGGCAGATGCCAAGTGTGAGGGCAGAAAATCTGGGCAGGGGAGAAGGCATGTGCCAAAAGAGCCCAGGATGTTCCCAGAAAGGACCGAGTGGGACCTGTGGAGCAGTGTTGAGAAGTGAGGCTGGGACTTCCTCTCAGCAGGGAAAGCTATTGAAGGCTTCACACAGGAGCTGGGCATGCTCAGACCTGTCTTCTGGAAAGCTCCCTGGTAGCAGTGTGGAGGGTGGATCAAGGGAAGAACACCTGTGGGCAGAGGCACCAAGCCTTGGAGAATCTCCTGCATGAGTGAACATGCTGATGAGCAGGAAAAGAGGACAGGTCCCACTCAAGAGAAGGTGTCCGGGACCTGTGAGCTGAATTACATTTTCCATATTGGATAGGAAGAACTTTTCAGCTACCCTCTTGGGTTCAATACCTAGGGGGCAGTGAAGTAACAAAATTAACAGGAGAAAATGCACACAATTTTTGTTACCTTTATATGCACAGAAAGGAAGTCAAACCTGAAAAAACAGACCTGGGGGCTTATATACCATTTTAATAAAGGAAAGGGGGTTGGGTTTCAAGGGAATATAAATCATATGGAAGTGACTAGGAGATACGTGGGAAAATTAATGGAAGATAAATGTTATTTTTTGATCTGTTTATGCAAAGATCATCTCTGTGGTGACTCCTCATTTTCAGAGATGAGAATCACTCTTCTTTTCCTTGTACAAGGGCAGAGAGGGGTAGGCACCTTCACAAAGGCAAATCTATGCCCTGGTTTTAGGCAAATAAGGGGGAGGGCAGAAAACTTCCTGCATCTCTAGATTCTCAATTGCTTTCAGTTCAAAGGAATCCTTATGCCAAAATGGCATATTTGGATGTGGAATATTCTCATCTCCTTCAAATACGTGTGTGGTTTAAGTTTAACCTCACTCCACCTTACTTTCCTTATCTCCCAAATGAGAATAAAACTTCACAGATTTGCAATAAAATCAAAACACAACAATCCATTTAAATGACTCAAGACAACAGAAAGTGCTTAACAAAAATCAATCACCATCATTTGTAATATCATAGGCCACTGTCCAATAGCCCTGAGACCCAGGGAGGAAAGCTGAGTCCACCCTACACTGATATAAGGTCCTGTGAGATGGGGCGCAGCGGGTGAGAGAACCCAGGGTGAGAGAATCCAGGGTAACCAGGAGCAGAAAAACCCGGAAAGCGAGGGAATAGGTGTGCTTTGGGTACCAACAGTAAAAGCAGCAGAAGTCAAAAATCTGTCCTCAAGGTTAAAGGCCTGGCACAGAGGCGGAAATAGGAAACAGAGCAGGAAGCTCCAGAAGATGCAGGGACTGAGGAGGAGGCCGAGAGCAAGGTTTTGAGAGAGGAAAGAAGATCCAGAACAACTGCAGCTGTCCCCAGGCTGAGAAGCCCAGTGGGTGGGTGGCCCCCAATGGGTCCCTGTGGCTTAAAAGACAGGAAGAACCTGAGCAGACACTGTTGGCAAACCCCACAGCAACCTGAGGACACTGCCCAAGAAAAGACTGCAGAACCTTGCTGTGAAGACCCTCTCCACTTACAAGAAAAGAGAACGATAAGCTTCCCCCAAACCCTCAAGGTCCTGGGGCAGCATTCAGTATTTCTCGTTGTTCTTCCCACCTGAGACTTAAGACCTGAAGGAAGAAATAACTAAACAACAACAACAAAACTCTGAATTCACTGACCAGGAAGTCAAGTCTCAATCTAAACATTTTCCCTGTATTAATCTTTTAATCCCCACAACCCCATAGATACTGTCACTGCCCCCATTTTATAGATGAGTAAGAGACGAGCTTAGAGATGGTGAGCAATCTGTTCAAGGTATCCAGCTCGTAAGACCTGGGCTGTCTGACCTCAGATCTCAACTCCTCTCCTCTACTACCTTGTGGCCTGGGTGTTGGGAAATAAGGGAAGGGGTTGAAGAAGGGAGGAAAGGGAAGGGATCTCCGACACAGGTCAGCATGCAATCATCTTTTATTCTCCATTATTCTTCATCCTTCTCTCCATTCTTCTATATCCTTCTCTCCCTTTTATTATTTAAAACCTGGGGTGCTTACCCTTTTGGTGCTTATCCTGCCGACTACGCCAGATGTTTGGAAAATAAGGGATGGGGGTGGAAGGGAAGGAGAAGGAACAGAGATCTCCTTTCCTCCCTTCCCTTTCCTCCCTTCCTTTATTTCCCTACACCTGGGGGCAGGAGGGACCAAAGCGGAGCATGAACAGAGGAGCCAGTCTCTTCCTCTGAGACCAGCAGGAAAATGGGAAGGATAAACAAATTTGGAGTTGGGGGTGAAAGTTAGCTTTTGTTACTGTCACAAAACACCTGAGAAAAATCAACTTAAAGTAGGGAAGGTTTATTTTGGCTCACAGTTCCAGAGGTTGCAGTCCATGGTCAGTTGACCCTGTCACTTAAGGCCTGTGGTAAGGTGGCCCATCACGGCAGGAATGTACGGTGGAATGAAGCTGCTCACCTCAAAGTGATCAGGAAGCAAAAAGAGAGAGAGAAACCCCTCATCCCCCACAGATTTCAAGATCTCTTTAAGGACACACCCCCAACAACCTAACCTCCATCCACTAGACCCCTCCTCTTAAGGGTCCTACCGCTTCCCAATAAATAGCACTACAGTCTGGCAGCCAAGTCTTCAAATCAAGGGTCTTTGGGAGACACTCCAGGTCCACACCAGAGCAGGGAAGAAAGAAGTTGAGACTTGGTTTCTGGGAAAGAGTTGGGGTACAGTGATTGTGGGGAAGCATAAGGCTGAGCATTTCCAGAAGGAGCCAGGTCCCCAAAAGGCTGGGAGAAAGACAAGGGATGGGTGCAGCCCTAATCCAAGCTGGGCCTCCCCAGGACAGGTGCTGCCCATCAAGTCAGAGAGGCCCTGCGTCCTTTAAGAAGACCAGCCCCAGGGCTCTGGCCCTTTCCGGTGCAGAGTTGGGGGACCCAGTACAATACCACCGGGCCCCATTCCACGGTCGAGGGCAAGTGCGTACAGGCACTTGCTGTGTACAATGTGCCCTGGTTCAGCAGCACCCGGAGCTTGTCAGAAATGCAACCCACTTGGGCTTACCCAATCAGAACCTGCCTCTTAACAAGATCCCCAGGCAATAGCTCTGCACAGGAGATGGCCAGAAAAGGACCCAACCCCGAAGATGCCCACCTGGGGCTCTACCTTCACTTTACCCGCTTTACCGCAATCCTCCTCAAGCCACAAATCTCTGGAGAAAGAAGTGTTCAAACTTGGGTCATGAATTCTCTCTCTCTCTCTCTCTTTTTTTTTTTTTTTTTGGTTCCATGGATTGAACTCAGGGACACTTGACCACGTAGCCACATCCCCAGCCCTACTTTGTATTTGATTTAGAGACAGGTCTCACTGAGTTGCTTAGCACCTCGCTTTTTTGCTGAGGCTGGCTTTGAACTCTTGATCCTCCTGCCTCAAGCCTCCTGAGCTGCTGGGATTATAGGCGTGCACCAACAAGTCCAGCACTGGGTCACAAATTCTAGCCATAATCTGCACATCAAGTTCCAAATGAAAGGTGGCTGACCCAACTGCTTCATGTTCTCTAAGAGGGAAAGGAAGGGTCCAAGTGTGAAGTCTTGTGGGGAGAGAGCTCCTGTGGATTCTGTGACTATGAGGGTGGCGCTCCCACCACCACCCAGTCTTAAGGAGCACCTTCTAGTGCCACAGGCTCTCCTAGCTGCTGAGACCATAGTGAACAAAGCAAGTAAAGATTCTACTTACAGTCTAATGAATAAAGAAAATAAATAAGTTGCTGGGCATGGTGACGCATGCCTATAATCCCAGTGGCTCAGGAGGCTGAGGCCGGAGGATCATAAGTTCAAAGTCAGTCTCAGAAATTTAGTGAGGCCCTACGCAACTCAGCAAGACCCTAAATAAAAATAAAAAGGGCTGGGCATTGGTGGCTCAGTGGTTAAGTCCCATGGGTTCAATCCCTGGAACCAAAAATAATAATAATAAATAACTAAAAATATACACTATGCCAGATGGCTCAAGTACTGAGAGGGAACATAAAGCAGGAAGGGGCATAGACAGTGGAGATTTGCACATTTAGGTATTGGAGCCCAGGCAGGCCTCCCTGAGAGGGTAATGTTAAGACCAACAGGAGGTGAGGAAGCAAGCTAGACAGTCACTGAGGGGGGAACATAGCAGACAGAGTAAGAGCCAGTGCAAGGGCCCTGGGACAGTGTGCCTGGCTTGCTCCAGGAGTGAGGAATCTTATATGGCTGCAGGAATAAACAGAGAAGCAGGAAAGGAGCTCAGAGTTAGCACAGGGCCAGATCCTCTGGGGCCTCACAGACTAGTTAAGAACTTCAGACAGGTGCAATGACCCATGCCTATAATCCCAGCAGCTTGGGAGGCTGATGCAGGAGGATCTCAAGTTCAAAGATAGCTTCAGCAATTTAGCAAGGCCTAAGCAACCCAGTGAGACCCTGTCTCTAAACAAAATATAAAAAAAGAATTGGGGATGGGTCTCAGTGGTTAAGTAAGTGCCCCTGGGGTTAAGTGCCCCTCCCCCCCCCCAAAAAAAAAAAGAAAAAGAAAAGAAAAGAACTTTTCCCACTTGTGAGGTAAGAAGCAAAGAAGAGCGGCATGGTCTGGCTTATGCTGGAATTGAATCACTCTGGTTACTCTGGCAAAGGCAGGCAGAGTGGGAGGTGCAGTTAGGAGGCTACCGAAAGCATCTGGCCAAGAGACGGTGGGAACTTGGAGAGGGTGAGAACAGCAGAGTTGGTGAGGAGGGGCTGGATTCTGAGAGGAAAGCCAAAAGGATTTCCTGGCCAGTTGAATGTGGGACAACTCCAGGATTTCTGGCCTGAGTAACTGGAGAGATGGAGTTGCCACCATCTGTGATGGGGAAAACCGTGGGCAGGGCAGGCCAAACAATCTGGAGGAGGAGAGGATGTTGCAAAGCCCTCAAGGAAAAATATGGGTTGTGTTTTTATTTCATATGTTCTGGGAGTAACTGGTTTTTCAGTTTAGTTGGAAAAAGTAGTTAGGTGTGCCTTCCTCCCCTCCTGAAAAGAATAAACTAAACTGTCAGATACCAAGTCCATGCCAGATGGCAACAGTGAGCTGGCACCACGTACGTCTGGGCTAGTACATCACCCCGAGCACAGACACAAGGCCAAGACCCCGCTGACTGTGATGGAGCCTGAGAGCCGGGTCTACCTATGGGACTTAGTACCCACCCTCAGTCTTGCTGTTCTCTGGGACTTTTCCTCTGTCCTGGTTCTCTCAGTGTGAACCTTAATTAATGCCAATTGGTGCTTGGCTTCTCCAGTAACAGCCAGGAAGAGTTTTTTCTTGCCTCCAATGCCACCACCATGGCCAGGAGAAAACCTGCCTGGCATACAACATGGCTGAGCTTGATTGGCAGCTGGAGAAAGATCTCACAGACTTGATTTGAAACCCCTTCACTTATCCCCCAAATTTCATGTGTTGAAAACTGACTCCCCAAGTTCACATGTTAATGGTAGTTGGAGATGATTGGATCATGAGCCCTCATGAATGAATTAATGAGTTATCAAGATGGTGCCTTTGATAAAAAAGTAAGCTCTCGGCCAGGTGCAGTGCTACCTGGCTGTAATCCCAGAGGCTTGGGAGGCTGAGGCAGGAGGATCTCAAGTTCAAAGCCAGCCTCAGCAATTTGGTGAGGTCCTAAGCAACTCATCAAGACACTGTATCTAAATAAAATACAAAAAAAGGCTGGGGGTGTAGTTCAGTGGTCCAGTGCCCCTACATTCAATCCCTGGTACCAAAAAAAAGTAAGTTCTCTCAGGCATGTTTGCTCTGCTTTGCCATGTGGTGCCCTCTGTTATGTTATGATGCAGGGAGGAGGCTCTCACCAGATGTTGAACACATGCCAACATCATGCTATTGAACTTCTTAGCCTCAGAACCATACGCTAAATAAATCTCTATTCTTTGTGTTCTCTAGTATTTTATTATAGAACAGAAAATAGACTAAGATGTTAACTTTTGCAAAAATCAACAAGGAATATGACAAGACCACCTGAAGGTAAAATCTGGCCATTCTCTTTTTTAAAAATGATACATTTATGCACAGCCTTCTGAAGTCCATTTTCTCATGCCATGCAGTTGCAGTGCTGGGATCCTAAAAATCATCAATTTAATGACTTCACAGATGGTGAAAAGAGTCTATAGATTAGGAGGAGTTAGACAGCTAATCAGGGACAAAGCCAAAACAAAGACCCCCACCTCCTAACTCCCATCACAGCAAAGCCTCCAGATCCATGTGGTGCAGCCCCTGAGGGCCCCAACTGTGGTGCAAGTCTGCCAGGAGATGGGACAGTTCTCCTGATCTTAGAAAGATTTGAGGCCCCTTATCTACTTGCAGCAACGGTCCTCCTGCGCATCTCACTGAAATTTTTGAAATACAGACAGTCGAGGGCTGGGGATATAGCTCAGTTGGTAGAGTCCTTGCACAAGGCCCTAGGTTCAATCCTCAGTACTGCAAAAAAAAAAGAAAAAGAAAAAGAAATACACACAGTCGAAATTATATTTGATCAGGATTTGTATGCCCTCTCTGGAAACATCCTAAATTCCTAGTTAAGACTGTGACCTGGGAGACTCAAGTGCAGCTTCTGCCTCCATGAGGTGCATGCCCTCACATGGCCACACTTCACAGTGCCTCCCCACTTTGTGTGACCCAAATGCTGTGCTTCTTGACTGGGCCAGAATGTGAGAAGGGCTAGAGAATTTTCTATCCTATTTTCTACTACTTTTAATATCAGCCTTAAAATACACCAATGCTGTGTCCTCTACATTCCAACCCTTCAGCCCCGATGACACTTCATGCTTCTTAGAAAACTTGGCTGAGAGTCATCTTGGAACTAGCAAGTTTTAATGCCAAAGGAAAGAATCCCCCAGTGACTGCCTGAGAACCCAGAGAGTGTTCTCTGTGGATGGAAAGAAAACGCATCCTCACTGGGTATCAGCCTTCCAGGGACTTGACCCATCTGAGTACTCAGATTCAGTGCAGAAGGTAGAAACTTCACACTGCGGACCATGACTGATTTGGTAAATCGCTAAAGTTGCTCCAAAGTTCTGGGATATTTGTATTGTTTCTCAAAGTCTTTCTTTCCTCAATTCAGACCCCATTTTTAAGTTTTCTAGATCCAGTTTTAAAAATCTTCTTAGGAATAAGAATAAATGCATGTTGAGGGCTGTGGGGTGGCTCAGTGGTAAAGTGTTTGCTTAGTATGCAGGAGGCCCTGGGGTCCATCTCCAGCACTGCAAAAAAGAATGTGTCGAGCCTGGTGACAAGAAGTGATAATGCTCATTCAGTTTTAATTGCATACTACAGAAGAATTTTCTAAATAGTAAAAAGAAAAAAAGTATTGAGTTCATTCTGCAAAACAAAACAGCAAATATTTATTAAATGTTATCTTATTTAAAAATGGATTCAGAGTTGAGTGTGGTGGTGCACATCTTAATAACAACAACTTGGAGCCTGAGGCAAGAGGATTGCAAGTTCAAAGCCAGCCTCACCAGCTTGGTGAGGCCCTAAGCAACTTAGAGACACCCTGTCTCTACATAAAAGAAAAAAACTTTTTTTTTTTTTGATACTAGGGATTGAACTCAGGGGCACTCAACCACTGAGCCACATCCCCAGCCCTATGTTGTATTTTATTTAGAGACAGGGTCTCACTGAGTTGCTTAGCACCTCACTTTTGCTGAGGCTGGCTTTGATCCTCCTGCCTCAACCTCCCGAGCTATTGGGATTACAGGTGTGCACCACAGCGTCTGGCTAAATAACATATTTTTTAAAAGGGCTGGCAATGTGGCTCATTAGTTAAGCTTCCGTAGGTTCAATTCCCAGTTCCAAAAAAAATTTTTTTAAACAAAAATAAAAATGGATTCACTGAGCTGGGCATGGTGGTTTATGCCTATAATCCCAGTGGCTCAGGAACTGAATCACTAACTCCAGCAAGCTCTATCAACGCATTATCATCAGAATGGTATGATGTAATGTATAGAATATGTGCTTAACAATCTACAGAATAACTCAAGCAAACAAAATGATAGACCTTTCCCTCAATGCCTTATTTCTTTATCCACCAAGGAAGCAAATGGATTGAAATGACTACAACATTTGGAACATTGGCAAACCCCTGTATCCTGGGAAGTACAACTGTAAATTAGAAGAGTTTACGTAACATGTACCTCTAAGCTCTGTGGGATTTCAACTGTAGGCAGAGTATTTCAATTCTCTGAATGGTTATTTAGTAGAAAGTTTCATCTCTGCTCTTATATTTAAGGTTTGTCCTCTGCTTGTTTGGGGGTGGAGAGTGCACAGTGTGTCCTGTCTGACTTCATATGAATACATGATCAATATTAACCCCAAATAATTCAAGCAATGTGTTCTTCATAAAAATAAGGCTTCATTACTTTTCCTACTCTGAATAAGCACACTTGCACGTGCAGGCGCGCGCACACACACACACACACACAACTGATTTATCACCCTACCTGCCAGATGGCCAATTTGGTGCCTATCAATCACCTTTTGAGACAACCATACTGTATTTTTAAGTACACATTTCTGTGTTGCTTACCCATCCTTCCATCTCTTCTGTGTTTTCAGAGGTCATAGTAAATGTCCAGTGACCAATGGCACCTGACCTGTGAATCCTCACTATTTGTTCACTGGGCACGCAGAACACTTCAAGTCCTAGCCCCTTGCAGTTGGGCAGGGCCACATGACTTGTCCTGGCCACTGGGCTGTGAAGGGAGGATGTATCATTCCTAGGCTGAAGCATAGAAACCACATGAGATGGTTCAGCACCATAAGGAGACAACACACTCCAGGTGGAACAGCCAAGATGGCAAGGCCACTGCTAAGGTAGGTTTCTGGTGACTGCGTGAAGCAGAGCCCAGCAGTCTGAGCGGACATGTAGTAGGAGCCAGACGTGGAGGATGTGTAAAACCTGTGAGCCTGGAGGTGGTTTTTGTCTAGTTCCCTGATGAATCTGGTGACTTTAGCTGGCATTGCTTCTGCACCATCTGGGCCAGGTATTTCCCAAAAAATGTTTCACCCATTCTCCAGCAAGCCTACTTTCAGACCCAGGAGAAGGACACAAATTTACTGGCAGAGACCAAGAACTCCCTGGCAGATGTCTACTCCCGAAAGAAACCCTCCCGGCACTCCTCTCTGGCTCCTTCCAGACACGCTCATGGGCATCCTGGGAAGACCACTGCTGGCAAGTCCTGTGTGGCCTGGACCCTCCTGGCAGGAAGCTCAGGCCCAGACACCTCAGAACACTATCCTGTCCTTGGCTGCCAACCCTGCCTCCTCTCCAGCCCCCTGCTGAATTCACTTCTGCCCATTTTTCCAAAAATCAGACAAAGACTTGCCTTAGTACCATTGCTGCTTTGTCCCACTGTTCATAGGTAAGCACATTTCTGCATTTTCTCTCTCCATTGAAGAAATCAGATTCTTTCCACTGCAAGCCCAGAAGTGGAATCTGAAATTCATCCCTGAGGTTACAGGATGATCTCATAGTTTATATCATCCATTCCCAAACAGGTGCTCCCAGCCAAAACTCTCGCATGCTCCACTGTGGATTTTTCAGGGTTTCTCGTCTCCAGTTTAAGCCTGCCCCCTCCTGTTATTTTAATTTAATTTTATTTTTTTGTATCAGGGACTGAACCCTAGGGCGTTTAACCACTGAACCACATCCCAGCCCTTTTTATGTTTTATTTAGACAGGTTCTCACTATGTTGCTTAGGGCCTCACCAAATTATTGAGGCTGGCTATGAATTCACAATCCTCCTGCCTCGGCCTCCAGAGCCACTGGGATTAAAGGCGTGTGCCACTGGGTCCAGCTCCTCCTGTTATTTTTAGATTTGATTTTACTCTTTATAAAAGGCAAGGAGTGGTGAGTTTTGGTAAGCACAGAAGAAAAAAAAAATTTAATTAAAAGCAGATGACAAAGACAGCTCAGTCATGGAAAATAATAAGAGCCAAGCCACCTCTGGTTCCCATCAGAGCATTTCCTCCATCAGCCACACTCAGCAGAACAGCAACGCTCACCAAGGCTCCTGTCTTTTCTAGAAGACATGTATTTTCTAGGACATTGTCAGGATCCACTAGAAAATTGCATATGCTACTCTTGCTTCACCATTCACCCTCACAGAACAAAATAGTTCAGAGCAGGAGGGAGCATCCATGACAGTCTTCATGTGAACAGGGAGATGCCCAGGACCAGGGAAAGTCAAAAGGGTGATGGAGATGCTTTGGCCCAGTGAACCACCTTCCAAATGCTGAGCCTGTCCGCTGAATCTAGCTTCACAGCTGCCTTAATGTTCAAATAAGCAGAGAGCTCTTCAGGTGAGGGACCTGGTATGTATCCCTCAAGTCCTCAGGAATGAGGAGGCCTGGCACATACAGATAAATATCCATGCTAACCACTGAGCTGTACTCATTCTTCCATACAATCTTAATGCTGGTTGCCTCCTTCCCAGTCACTTTCTGTTTGTTTTCTCTCAACCACATTTAGCCTTAAGCATACCCTAAGCTTGGACAGTTTGTTTGCTGGCCTGTTTGTTAACTCAAAGGCAGTCTAATTCTAGACTTTCTTATAAGACGTCATTTGGATTCAGTCTTCAAAGTCGCATTGTTAATTTTTTTTCTTTTTCTTTTTTTTTGGTGCTGGGGATTGAACCCAGGGCCTTGTGCTTGCAAGACAAGCACTCTTAACAACTGAGCTATATCCCCAGTCCTATTAAATGTTTTATATACATATATTTTAGATGTTGATGGACCTTTATTTTATTCATTTATTTATATGTGGTGCTGAGAATTGAACCCAGTGCCTCACACATGCCAGGCAAGCACTCTACCACTGAGCCACAACCCCAGTACCAAGTTCAGGTGTTCCTCCATCACATAACAACTCCAAGGCCCTGGTTTCTGCTCAGGGGGAACTTGCACTGTGAATGGAACGTGGCTCTCTCGTGGTGACTGCAGGGAACTCCTTGTTGTCTTCAAACTCTTACTTTTCTTCCTTGCTCTCTCTAATGTAAGAAGGCCCCACGGGGCAAGAGCGACTGCAGGAGTTGACGAGAGATGATCAACTAGGCTAAGGCAGGAAACTCCTGATGAGGATAGTTCAACTCATGTCATATGGCAGACAGAAAAAAACTTACGTTCTGGAAGCTTTGTCCCACTAACTAGGAAAATTAGAACTTCTGATTGCAAAAGACAGAAACCCAACCCGAGTTAGCATGACCAAAAGGAAACTCACCGGAAGGCTCACATGCCAATCTGGGAAGAGCAGGGATGCTGTGGACATCAGAGATGGCCAGGACCAACCAGGCACTCAGTGCACACCTCTTCCCCCACTCTCCTTCCCCTCCCCCACTGCCATCTCTGCACCTCTCTGTGGTTTGGCTTCATTTCATCCAGACAGGCTGTGTCCATTTAGTAAAACTGAGTTTGTCTTCATTCCTCATTCCCCAACTTAACTATAAGAGAAGGATTAGCTCTCTCTCCCCGATTCCAGTTGCAAATTCTCCAAGCAGTGATTCAGTTGGCCTGATGAAAGTCAAATGCATTGAGGGTATTGAGAGGCAATCACTGAGGCCCTTATAGTCACCCTAAATCACATCTATCACCACATGTGACAACGGGCAAGTGCCTTAACTTCTCTGAGCCGTGGTTTCTTCATCGCAAAATGGAAAAGCTAGTGGGAAGGGCAAAAATAATACCTTCTTCCAAGAGCTGTTGGTCGTTTTACATAGATAACCAATGTCAAAGGCTGGTATAGTGTCTGCTCTATATGAAGCATCAATAAATGTTCATTTTTCTTCCAAGGTGAGTCTTAAAGTCAAGGAAGAAGTCAGCATGTTAAAATGGAGAGGAAAATTACTTGAAGCACAGGGAATCGGATGGGAAATGCTATACAATTCAGAGTAAGAGGCACTACAGGAGTTGTTAAAAAGAGGGTAATTGAACCTTAAATCATTCCCACCCATAAATCACACACAAGATCTGTGTTCTAGAGAAAGGGAGGCTAGCATCAGCTATTGGGAACCTGGAATGTCAAGTTGACCAGTTAATCTGCAGCTTGTGAGACATTCTTTGCTATCGAGGGGAAGATTATTTCAGTCAAATAACATTTTAGGACCAATATAAAAAGAATTGTAAAAGATTTGGGTTTCAATGAAGCCTGAGAAGCCAAAGCTGCATTTGCTCCTATTCCCTTTATAACATTTTGGCGTCAGGCCAATGAACATCCCCAGCTGTGCAGCTGGATAACTTGAATTTACTACTACTTCTGCAAAAATGTTCCCTGTGTTGTCTTCCCTCATACATTTCATCCTTGAGTTTTATGAGAGGAAAAATAGACTTCATATTAGATATTTCTAGGTAAGATTATTATACCCACGGAGCACAAAATCCATAGATGGTAAAATTTCCAGTTTCCCCAAAGCTTTAAGACTTTAGTGCATCTAAGACTTGGTGTTTTTACCAATTGCATCAATTTGACTCATACCAACATCTGTTCTTGATAAAATAATATGAAATGTAATATCTTAATGGTGGCACAGAATCAAATTCTACCCTCTCCTTGTTCCTTGTCCTTTTCTTTAGTATTCCCCACAGCATCTGGTCCTCCGGTTTGTAAATGACCATGACATCTAACAATGCACTAGAATTCACCTGCCCCAGAAACCAGCTTTTCATTTCCCTAGACACCCGTGGGTTTCCCATGGCCAGGGTCACACTCTCTGTCACCTGTGGTGTGCGGAGTGTTGCACAGTTGAGCTCGCGACTTGTCAGGTTCCGTCTGTCCTTGGAGGTTTGACTCAGTCCAGACCCTGGCTCCAAAACCTCCCGGTTCCACGAAGCTCCAGTTCCAGCACACAGTCACGTCCTCCTCTAACTCTTTCTTGCAGCATTGGTACTTTGATCTTCATCAAAGGCAGCCTGGTGCTGCAATTTGATTTTACATGCTTATGTCTGTATATTTATTTGGCAGCACCCAGTACAACACCTTGCAGCCCGCACAGTAGAGGCTCCGTAAATGCGCATGTGAGTGAGGAGTGTATTGAATGTCTTTCCATACAGCCTGGTGTTTCAGTCTCTGAGGTCTGCGGCAGGCTTGCGTCTAAAAACAGCAGACTGTGACACAACCCTGTCAGTTACTTTTATATCAAATTGTCTTATGGACTGGAGAAGCTAAGTGCCACATGAGGAAATAGAATGAAACAGGGTGCCACCACAGAATGTGGTCAGCTATGGCCAGGCATAGGATGGGGACAAAGACAGAAGATGGTCCAGACCCTGGTCCAAGAACTGAGTGGTCTGCCTGTGTCCTGATCAATCAAAAAACAAACAAATAAACAAGCCAGGCACAGTAGCCCTGGCCTGTAATCCCAGCAGCTCAGGAGGCTGAGTCAGGAGGATTGCAAGTTCAAAGTCAGCCTCAGCAACTTAGCCAGACCCTAAAGCAACTTAGGGCAATCCTGTGTCTAAATAAAATATTAAAAAGTGTTGGGGATGTTGCCCAGTGGTTAAGAGCCCCTGGGTTCAACAATCCCAGGTACCAAAAAACAACAACAAAAAACCCAGCTTCTATGTTCTGGGACAAGACATATGATCTTCCTTTTTCTCCCCCCCCCAACTCCCGCCCCCAGTACTGGGGATTGAACATAAGGTCACTCTATATCACCAACCCTTTTTATTTTTTATTTTGAGATGGGGTCTTGTTCACTTGCCCAGGATGACCTCAACATTGTGATCCTCCCACCTCAGCCTCTCAACTTACTGTGATTCAGTCCTGAGTTACTGCGCCTGGCGAGGTCATCTTTTTTCTCATCCTAAGAAAATCCATATACATTTACCGGCATATATTCAGGTTCCCACGTCTTCATCAGCAGAACAAACTTCTGAAGGACTCAGAAGCATCCATTTGAAGTTCTAAGTAACCAGGCCATTGTCAGCCTGGCACAAAACCTGCCATCCTAAGGGAAACATTGCTTGCAGTCCTGAGGGCTGCAGTGGATAGGGCATCAAAACCACCAACGTGACCCTCAGAACTGGAGAGCAGCTCTCCCCTTCCACACTCCGGCATCCCCCTACACCAGAAGCCAGCATGACTGAAGGAAGGAAAAAGAGAGAAAATTTCAAAAATTAAGCATTAATGAATAAGAGCCTGCACCCACTGTCTTAAACCAGGAAATACTGAGGTATCTGTTTTTAGTTTTCCAATTTAAATTTTTCCCCAGTCCTTAGATTATCTATTGAATGGGGCTCAAAAATAAATTGAACTGGGCACAATGGTGCATGCCTGTAATCCCAGAAGCTCAGAGGCTGAGGCAGGAGGATGTCAAATTCAAAGCCAGCCTCAGCAATGGTGAGGCATGAAGCAACTCAGTGAGACCCTAAATAAAATACAAAATAGGGCTCAGGATGTGGTTAAGTGGGCGAGGGCCCATGAATTCAATCCCTGATACCAAAAACAAAAAAATAAATTGAGGTCAGTTATATTTTATAAAAGAGAAATCTCTACAATATCAATTTATTAAATAAAATAACCAGAGGCCACTGTTTTGAACTGAGCTGTATACTAGGCCCCAACAGACTAGATTAAAAATCAAAATGGAGTCACTCATGCTGAGTTTCCATCTCTTCACATCTAAACTTAGTTGTTATCTGGCCATCTGAGAAATCAGGAGACAGATAACAGCTGTATTTCCCAAACAGACCAGTTTCGATCTGCATGACAGTAAAAGTTAACTATGTTTTAATCCTTCCCAAAAAAGTAACCTGAACTAACCCAATATTAAGCAGTTATTCTTCTATTGTTCTCTCTCCCTATCCCAACGTTTCAAGGAAAATTACTTTGAAATGACCAATCTACTTTTTGTTCTTGATTTCTGTTTTGTTCAGCCCAGCTCATTTCATTCTGCTTTATGGAATGAAGTGTTGGTAAATATTAGAATCTTGAATAAAGTCAATTAAGATGTTTAAACTTTCATTTCACATTATCTACTAGAAGAGCCAGTACTAATGTCTAAGGCTGTTTGGGAAGGAAAGAGGAAAAAGTCCTGTGATATGAGAAAAGAGCACTTTCAATCCTTCTCTACTAATTATATTCTCTTTTGCTATTGTTATTTTTTAATTACCAGCTAAACCACTAGCAACTTCAAAACCCTAAACTCATATATCTGTTATTCTAACATAGGCTTGTGGGTCTGGTTTTTCACTGTTTGGTTTTTGCATTATTGAGGACTGAACCCAGGCATGCCGTACAACTGAGCCACATCCCCAGCCCTTTATGTATTTTGATACAGGGTCTCACAATGGAAAGTGATTGCACATGGCTGAATTTCAGTGGCTCGGGATGCTGAGGCAGGAGGATTGCAAGTTCAAAGCCAGCCTCAGCAAATTAGTGAGGGACTAAGCAATTTAGAAAAACCCTGTTTCAAAATAAAAAGAGCTGGGGGTGAAATGTAATAAGAAGAGCTGGGGGTGTGGCCCAGCAGAATGAGATGACAAAACCAGACCCAGTTGTAAAATGAAATTATAAGAAATCAATGCCTGGGAAAAGGGTCAGTTCCCCCCACCCTTCTGTCAGCCTTTCTTCAGGAAACCTAATTAACCAGAGGTCCCCATCTTTTGGACTGTAAATAACTATCTCTACTCTCTTTTGAAATATAAACACCCCTGCGCCAGGCTTCAGACATGAGACTGAAGATTCATTGATGCCTGTGAAAAGAGTGGGTCTCTCTTATCACTTGGCTGCTTCTGTGAACATGCTTCCCACTAGAAGCCCAGAGTGAGGCCTTCTGTCATGTAGACTAGAAATTTTATGGCACCAAATAGCCTACAAATGTTATGAGAAACTATGGACTAGCACTCAGAATTTAGAGTTTGTTCTCCTCTGGGCCCGCTGGGTAAAATAAAGTTTGATTTCTCCTTCTGTCTGAGTGCTGCTTGTTGCTTCTTGTCCAGCTGGCTTCCTGCAACAGTTAAGCTCCCCTGGGTTCAATCCCTGGTACCAAAAACAACAAACAAATAAACAATGGTCTCATTAAACTGCTGAGTCTGCCCTCAAACTTTCACTCCTCCTGCCTCAGCCTCCCAAGCAGTTGGGATTACAGGCTTGGGCTACCATGTCCTGCTCACTTGGTATTATCTTGAGACAATGCCTCCGAATGTCCCTGACGATAAGAGTCAAGAGAAGCCCCTTGACAAGACCAAGTGCAGGCTCCTCCCCGGAAGAGACTTATTCAACAGGTGAGGGTGGGACCCAAGAATCTTGTTTTGGTTTTTTTTTGGAACCAGAGATTGAACTCAGGGACACTCGGCCACTGAGCCACATCCCCAGCCCTATTTTGTATTTTTTTTAGAGACAGGGTCTCACTGAGTTGCTTAGGGCCTCGCTAAGTTGCTGAGGCTGGCTTTGAACTCGCGATCCTCCTGCCTCACCCTCCCGAGTCGCTTGGATTACAGGCGTGCGCTACCACCCCTGCAGGAACGCTTTTCTTAGCTTAAGAGGTTCCCATATGCCAACCTCTGGGCTTCAGTTCTGTTCTTGTTTAACAAGACTCCATTTTGCAGTGAACAATCTGAGGCTAGGGTACGTCAACTGATCCCAGGTCACATCTGTGAACAACAAAAGCATTCACTCTGAATTTTAAGGTTCTGGACTGGATGCCAGGGGACAGGAAAGAGACTCTGAGAGGTCAAACTAGAGGAAGCTTGGGACTCGCTGAGCCAGATCCGAAGAGATGATCCTATCATCTGGATTAATCTAGTTGCCATGTTCTGGATTTGGATAGTGAGAAAGGAATGGGGGTCCCTCTGGTGACTAGAGCAGGGGTGGTAAGGGACTCAGGGCAGCAGTCATGTACCAATATACTCGGTGGATTTCCACACTCAAACAGCTGTGCCACAAGGTCTGTGTGTAGCAAGAAAATAGCAGCCCTCGTTTAACCTGGTGCAGATGTAGAACATAAAGGATTTTTGTGGTTTTGGGAGATTTCAGAATTTTAAAAGTTCTTTGCCATCTTCCTAACTCATCCTTAATGAGGCCCCAGATGTCTCCACTGGGCACAAGCACAGCATATCTAACTGTGTCCCTGAAGATACGACTCCCCCTCCCCAGAAGTCCTTCCTGGGGTTCTGTGTGGAAGCAGGAGTGAATGATTGTCACACAGGAAGAACCTGAGTGTGGAGGCTGGAGGGTGGTGGGGGAGGGGGTATTCCTAAGAAATTGCACACATTTATCTCAGATTTCACATTTGAGCTGAGGAAAATACACTCAAAATAAACCAACAGGGGCAGGTCATTGCTAGGCAAGAAAGTCTTCATTTCAGCAACTTGAGAGAGAGCAAAGGTCATCAAGCCAGGGAGTGTTGACAGGAGGCTCACAGGAAGGGGAGAGTTTGGGACAAGCCGGGAGTCTTAGGAGAAAACAGCAAAAACAAATCATGAATTTGCCGCTTCACTGATATAAGTCAAATTGTGGAATAAAAATTGATAAGAAAAAATATGGACTGATGTAGTTAGTTGTGCAACACTATGGCAACCGCTTTGCAGAGATTTAAGGAAAGCAGAGGGCAAAAAAAAGGGAACATCCAAAGGCAGCACCCATGTCAGGCTAGGGGTGAGGGACCCTGGTCTGACCATCACGCCAAGCACCTGAGGTCTGTCAGTAGTTACAGGGCAACAATGAAAACTCAACTATTTGGATGTAAAATTCACCTAAAAGTGAAAGGTTAGCACTGTCAAGATCAAAATTAGTGACACATTTTTAGTGATGACAGCCTATGCCAACGAAATGCTCAAAGATCCTTTGTGAAGCCGTTGAATGAAACTCCCTCACCTTCTACCGTGGGGAAATGTTGAGGAAATTGCCTCAACACAGGACAGACCTCATTAACAAACAAACAAACAAAAAACCCTGCTTCTTTCGTTTTTACTTTTTTTAAGCTAAGAAAAGCGTTCCTGCAGGGGTGGTAGCGCACGCCTATAATCCCAGTGGCTCGGGAGGCTGAGTCAGGAGGATCGCAAGTTCAAAGCCAGCCTCAGCAATTGAGCGAGGCCCTAAGCAACTCAGTGAGACCCTGTCTCTACATCAAATACAAAATAGGGCTGGGGATGTGGCTCAGTGGTGGAGTGGTCCTGGGTTCAATCCCCAGTACCAAAAAAAAAAAAAAGAATAAAACTTGCAGAAAAAAAAAAAAGCTTTCCTTCCCTTGAGGAAACAGTATGTTTTTTTTCATTTCTGAGCATGAGAGTTCATCTCTCTTTCTCTAGCACCCTTTTCAATTTTTAAAGTTGTTAGGAAGCTCAAGGGGGAAAAAAACCCATACTTCAAAGAGTCTTGTAATAATTTCAGAATCGTTTTAGCTTCTTTCAGACACAACTAGATCGCATCATCATCATATTTACTTTGTGTGTGTGTGCTGGAGACTGAACCCCCGGTGCTTGTTGGAGGAGGGCTCAGCCAGGGAGCTACGTCCCCAGCCCCTGGCCATTTTCTTAGCTGCCTGAAGATAATACTAGTATGACGTGCTGAACAGGCAGTTTCTTGGCAAGAACACTTTTCAGCTACTACCCTCCCTTCCTGAGGATGTACTTAAACATGGATGATACAAACCAGAAATCCCGGTAACTGGACACACATGTACTTCACCAGGCCTCAGACTGCTGAAAGCAACCAACTAGCTAGGTGGCTCTGTGGGCCTCAGCGGTGGTGAAGAAGGTCTGCCCTATGTGCCTCAGGCCCCTGTGGCTTCTGTAAATGTCATAGGCCAGCAGGGTGGAATGCATGACAATGCATATGCTAACTATTACTAAATCCTGATGCCTCTCACTTTAGGAGGAAAAATAACTCTAAACATAACTCAGGTTCAGTATAAACACTTGTTTTCTTCCCATGCAACTGATATCACATGTGGACATGACTTTGGAACTCATCTATCTGTAACTCCATTTTTACATTTTTCTAGTCCTGATTTACATATTTTCCCTACCCTAATTTTCCTCCCTGTGGGACTGGGAATTGAGCCCAGGGGTGATTTACCAGTGAGCTATATCCACAGTTCTTTTTATTTTATATGAGACAGGGTCTTGCTAAATTGCCAAGGCTGGCCTCGAATTTTTGATCTTCCTGACTCAACCTCCCAAAGTACTGGGATTACAGGTGTGCATCACTGTGCCCAACACTTTTTATTATTTTTTATTATTATTATTATTGGTTTTTGTTTGTTTGTTTGTTTGTTTGTGATGCTGGGGATTGAACCCAGGGCCTTGTGCTTTCGAGGCAAGCGCTTTACCAACTGAGCTATATCCCCAGTCCAACCTTTTATTTTTATTTATACTAACCATTAGTTTTTGCATGGGTTCTTAGTAAACCCTTTGTGGAACAAGAGGGTTCCTACATGCTGCAAACAGAATGGATACAAAAACTGAGAGAGCCTTCTTCTTCTCAATGTCCATCTTGTTTTTTTGTTTTGCTTTTTGGTACCAGGGATTAGACTCAGGGGCGCTTAACCATTGAGCCACATCCCCATCCCTTTTTTATTTTTTATTTTGAGACAGGGTCTCACTAAGTTGCATAGGACCTTGCTAACTTGCTAAGAACTTGCTTTGAATTTGCAATCCTCCTGCCTCAGCCTCCAGAGATGCTGAGATTACAGGTGTGTGCTACCACGCCCAGCTCAAAGGCCATCTTGTTATCTTAGTTAAAGCATATGTTAAGGAATCAGTAAGCTTGCACCTTCCAGGCACCTACATCTCCAAACATTTCAAGATCATATTCAAAGGAATAAATGTGAACTAGCACTGAAATAGTAAGACTTTAACAAGACATTAAGTATTTCCCAAATCAGGATGAAGATGGGTAACAAAAACTGGGCATGGTAGCATTTTCCTGTTGTACCAGGTACGGGGACACCCAAGCAGGAGAATTGCTTGAGACCAGGAGTTCAAGGCCAGCCTGGCCAACACAGTAAGACCCCCATCTCAAAAGAAAAAAAGAAAGAAAGAAATTAGGTTAGGTTTGGTGACAGAAATTCTCAGAACACTGACTAAATTTAATTCTTACAAAAAAAAAAAAAAAAAAAAAGACCAGAAGAAAATTCTTTTTTTTTTTTTTTGGAACCAGGGATTGAACTCAGGGACACTCAGCCACTGAGCCACATCCCCAGCCCTATTTTGTATTTTATTTAGAGACAGGGTCTCACTGAGTTACTAAGGGCCTCGCTAAGTTGCTGAGGCTGGCTTTAAACTCGCGATCCTCCTGACTCAACCTCCCAAGTCGCTTGGATTACAGGTGTGTGCCACCACGCCCGGCTAAGAAAATTCTTTATTCTGTAAGTTCCATGAAAATACTTGGATGCAGTCACCTTCCAGGCTCTCCTAGGATGTGATCCCAAAACAGCATCCAGAGTTTTAACCACCATGAAATTTTCCAGGCTGTCAACATTGGAAGGAAAGGGAAGGGATGGTATCCCAAAGGACACACCAAGAAACATTCCACACCACTTCCCCTACATCTCATTGGACAGAGTACAGTTACCCCATATAGGCATGGGTAGGAAATAAAGGCACTAAAAATCAGGGAGAATGGTTATTGGGAGAACAGCAAGCAGTATCTGCCACATCTGTTTTACAAAGAGATTTTCACTAGTAAAGTACAGGGTCCAATATTAGAAATGCATTTGGTAGATTCTAGACCATCAAGTTTTAAGTTTTTACTGACTCATTTTTTTGGGGAGTGGGGATCCATTTAAAGACCCATTATCTCTCATTCACCTGGGGGTATTGAAATTAAGACATATCAGGTATACATTGTATATTACAGAAGCCTTGAAAAATATCTCTGTGAATGCACAGTTAATCTTAGCCACGTGTTTGGACATACTGACCGAAGAACTTTTTCTGTCTAATGGAAACCTGGCAAGGCTTTATACAATAAATATCTTCTTCAATAAGTACATCAGCTTTTGCAAACTTGATCCTCCTTCAAATGCTTGCAGGAAGCTATTTAACGAAACCCACAGTGAATTTTGGAGGGAAGACTTGCATCTTATAATGTGAATAATCACACTCTATACATCGGGATCAGAATTTGAAAGGTTCACTTAATTAGATTTTCCTAAAATCATCTCACAGGTGATTTTAGCAGACTAAAAGAAAACTTCTAAAACAAACTCAAAATGCAAATATCATCATGGGTCATTATTTCCCTTCTGAAATCTCATCTCATCTTTGGCTATAAAGAACCCACTAGAGAGATGGTCGGTGGGTTTTGTAACTTTCCCACAGAACTGACCTCCCCAGCTGGAGATGTGGGCTGATGCTGAATGACAGTCTTCCTTCTGTTGCTGAACATGTGTCAGGGAGAGAATTCATTGTGCAATGACACACATTTCTTATCTTTCAATGCCAAATGCTCAAAGTCTAAAAATACTGGGCCACTCAGAATAAGATAGGCAATGGTCCAATCGTGAGCTCACGCTACATCAGTGACTTCATCCTCCAATCGGGAGACATGTGCAGTTCATAATGAGTCAACAGGGAACCTAAAAGAGGCAGTTTCTTCCTTCTGGGCCTCGTCCTCACCAAACCTGGAGTGCTTGCTTGCTCAAATTGACAGGAAACATTCAGGAATCTAGATCGTTCCACTGAGCTGAAGAGAAATTGGGTTGGGGACAGTGGTTGCATTTATCTGTACACTTTATGAGTAATGGAATTGCCCAAGGGAGAGGTGCAGTTTCCAGAGCGCTGATACCATGTGAGCACATTTACCCACCCCACCGCCATTACCTCCAAGCCATAGGAAGGGAGGAAACTTCTACCTCTGGTTTCTATTTCATCCCCCTCTGAATTTTAAGGGAAAGAAGAAAATTATAAAATCAGGAGCCTGCATGTCCCCTGAGACATTTACATTTAAGCTGGACCAAGCACTACCCACATATCACAGGCAACAATTTCACCCTGGCAGGGAAATGGACTAAGTGACTTAATGGATATTTTCCATCTCTAATTTCCATGATTAAAAGAAAGAGGTTGAGAGGGGTACATGTGGAGCCTATTGTGAGTTTGCCAATGAATCCTAATTTAGATCAAAGAGAGTGTATGTGACACTGAACCATAAACACCCTAGTGTGCGTTACTTCAAGGAAGTTGTTAGTGTGTTCCCGATGGCTATTATGCGATATAGTTGCACTCTCCAGCCTGCACCCTTTAATTACTAATATAGAAGAAAATCCCATATAAGAGGGAGGAATGTAAATGAGACCTCTGCTCTTTTGAACCTTTTATGCATTTGCCAAATTAAAATTTGCTGTGGACTTTGGTTTTCCCTGATGGCTGTTGGTAGTGATCATTTGGCTCATGGGATTAAATCTGACTTTCCAAAAACTATTTCTGATCAGTGTGCAGATTTCAGACCTTTATGTATGCTTTGCACGGAGACATGGATCATCAGAACCAGATTGGGAACAACTTTGAAGTCTTCAAAGGTATGGAAGATGGAAGAAATTCTCTTTCATTCTCATCTTTCCTTCTGACAATTGTTGCTCAAGTGCAGGTTGTGGGGCAGCGATTGAGAGAGGGGCCGGTGGAGTCCAGAGGCACAATATCACACCACGTTCATGCACCACCTGCAACTTGTGCATGTGGTTCCTGGACAGAGGACCTTGCCTTAGGGACATGGATCCGGATCAGTAGGCATGACCACACTCACTTAAGTGGGGATTGCTCAGACTCAGTTTTAAAGCTTGATTTCAAATGGGGCCAACCACAAATGTCATCTTGAACAGCGCAATTTTAATGAAACTTGCTTCTCTAGGATTCTTCTGCCTTCTACCCATATGCAGGAAAGAGAGAAAAAAGAAGAAGAAGAATTGATAACAGCTTTGCACTTAAATTAAGAGCTGAGTATAGAACCAGGCCCTGTACAAAGGCAAAGATGCCTATTAGATGACTACTGAAGGTAATAAGCATTCGGTGAGATTTGCCATGCCTAATACCACATCTTCGTCAATAAAGCAAACTCCTTCTTTGCCATCTGTCTCATACTACAAAGAGATAATAATAATAAAATCATTGCTTAATGAGTAAACTAAGTAGAGGATAATTCCCCGGTAGATCCTATCGGTGTTCTTCTCCAGAGGATGCCATATTCTCAATGAGGCAGAGAACACAGGGGAGAACGCGTGACCATGCACAAACACGGACGTCTCAAATCAAAAACCAATGCAGCATATGTCAGTATTTAAAGCCCCATCAAAGAAACATCCAACTTTTCAGCTGTAACCCAAATATAAATTTTCCTTACCCTGTCAATTAGCAGATTACAAAACTTCTGTAGCAGGAAGACCGTTCTGCCAGCAAAGCCGTGGTGTTTGGAGTGGGTCCAGGTCAGACAGATGGCGTGGAAAGGGGGTGCAATGAGACATTCCCTATCTGCAAAGCCAACCGCTCTTCCATGCAGCAAATGTAACCTTTGAAGGGCCGAGCCACAAGGTGAAGAGCATCGCCCACACGGCTGGAGGAGCATGCAGATGTCTAGACGCTCCAAGGTAAACACGACAAGCAAGTCTTTTGGCTCAGGGAAGCACTTGAAGGAAAATATGCACAACATTAGATAATTGTCATTTGGCACCCTACCCACCCACCTTAAACCGATGAGCAGAAAAAGCAGTCATATCTCTTCCAAGTACAATATGACTGTTTAAATTAAGATAATAGAGAGTTCCTATGCTCTTTGGAATGCTGACCATGCTACACACAGTCATATGATGGAACCATGCAGGCAAGACAAAAGATATTTGCTATACTATTATTAAATGCCACCTGCACATGCCACAGTTGATTTGCAAAATTTGTTCAATTATAAACAGTAGTGACCCTGTTGCACAGAAAAGCTGGATCCAGCAGTTTATGGTTAAGAACATCATCGTCACATTACAGTCCACCGAACTTAAAGTAAATTAAATATGTAAACACTAATTGATAACTTAAATTTTTTTCAATTTAAGCTCCCTTTTATTAAGATCAAAGAAGCAAAACCACTTCATTAACTTAGAAATATTTTTAGGTCAATGAAAGTATTTTCGTTGATATCTCTTTAAATTAATAATGACTAAGAGTCTGAGGCTGGCCTCAAATTTGCAATCCTCCTGCTTCAACCTCTTGAGTAGTTGGAATCGCAGGCAAGCCATATCCAGCTCCCTACTCTCATTTAAAGAAATTAAAGATCCATTCTGAGAGTAACTCCCAGTACTGCTATTTCCTTTCCCTTGGTCTAGTGAAAAAGTCTATTGTCTTTTCATTCCATTACAATGCCCCCAAGGAGGAAGGCAGTTATTTGTTGCAAGTTCTAAGTCAAACTTTCTCTTCAAATGGAGAAGTAGCACCTGGTACTATGCAGTTCAATGGTAATACAAAAGAAAAAGCTGTGTTTGGATCATAATTTAGCCAGCTCCTGGTCTTGGCTGGTAGCACCAGATTTTGCACCATGTACAAGCTGGAGTCCTAGTTTTAAGAAATTCCCCCTGAAGGTGATCCTGCAACCCCAGGAGCCTGGTTCCACCTTGACACCTGTCTCCCAAGTGAGAGAAATGCAAATACAATGATGATCATGGCATTTTTGATTTTCAAGATGCCTTTCCAATCGTGGAATCCTAATTCTTTTCTGTCAGCTCTTTATGCTCAATTACAGAGGCCTGGGATTGGGGTGGGGGCGGTTGTACTGAAATAGTGTAAAAAAGAGACACTGAGACCATTATCCTGACAAAATTCAGCTGAGTTTCTTCTTTAGTTGCTTTACAAAGTGGACTATGCCTTCACACAGAGACTGGGTTTTCTTTGACATGATCTTGACCAAACAAAAGAGAAGAGAACTCAACGTCATGCTCTGTCTACAACAGCCCTGATTAAAGAGAACGGAGACCTGGGATTGCAATTGGTGCTACAAGGATTGCAAGGTTGACCTGCCAAACCTGGAGTGGAATTTTATGACTAGCACCACTGTTTTCACTTTAGAATAATCCATAAGAAAGATGATCCAGTAATTAAAACAACAATTAACTTGGTCATTAGTTTAAACTTTTCAACCCAGGCCCCTGCCCTACATCCACACCCTTTAAAGAGGGGGTGGGGCGCACAAAAGCCTCACAGAAGTAACAATTGCCTATTTTAATGTTGGCAATTTATAACTGACAATTATGTTGTTAATTGATAGTTATTTCAATGAGTTGTCATCCATGTAGATTGTTCAGATTAGCAGTGTTGTTTCTGCATTGTGATTAAGCCACTGGGAAGCTGCATAGAAACTGTTGTATTCTATTACAGATACATTCTAACATCTCAGAGGAGAAAACGGGCCAGCCCTCCTTAAAGATGCAGATGACTTTTAAAAGAGACTGGGAGTTACAAAGTCTTGTTGAAATACGATCTTTAGCAGAATGTTCGATTAATTAAATGCAATGTTTAAAGAAATTTCTTTCTATGTAAATAACATATTAATTAGGTGGGAGTGAGAGTCGGCAGCAAGGCTACCAATTGTGCCAAGGAAAATATTACTCCCACCCAGAATGAGGCTAACAGAGACCCAGGTTTTTCCCTGAAACTCTTTCGAACTTAGGACAGGTGGCTAAACTAAAGGATACACTGGGCATCTTTTCAGGACTGGAGACCAGAGCAAGTAAAACCCCAAAAGAATTTTGGCATGAAAGAAAGATATGGAAAAAATTCACAGCCCCAAACGAAACAGAGGGGGAGGGAGAGGGAGGGGGAGGGGGAGGAGGAGATATTTGACAATGTGTGACGCCCTGGGATTGATCCCTGGCACCACAGAAAACAAACAAACAAACAAACAAACAAAAACCACCCTATACATCTTACTTAAAGATGTTCCTCTATGGTGTTTTGCTTCGTTTTGTTTTGTTTTGTTTTGTTTTGTTTTGTTTTGTTGGACAGGGTCTTGCTATGTTGCCCAAGCTGGTCACAGACTCCTGGGCTCAGGGGATCCTCCTGCCTTCGTCTCTCAAATAGCTGGGACTACAGGTGTGTACCATTGCACCCTGCCCCTGTTCTATGGCTTCCAAATCTTGAAAACACAATTTGAAATTCTAACTTTTTCTACTCTATGGAAGCTTTCAGCTATAGTCGTTGTGTTATTAATAATAAGAGAAATTTTTTTGGACATCTGACGGCAGCACATGGGGAAGGCCCAACTGGCCCCTCCTCTCCCATGGGACAGTCCCAGCCACAAGGTGGAAGCTACCCAAATCTTGGGTACAGTGACCTGTTGGAACTAAACAGAATCCAGAGGTCACATCATAGAGTTTCAGAATGTAAAGCATTCAAGTTATGGAGCATCTTTTTACTTCCTTTTAAATTAAGTCGAGCTAATGAGGCTGGCAACAATTCTTATGAAACTGGAACAGCATTCTTCTTCATATCAACTGTACAAGCATTTTTTGAATCCAATTCTCTGTGGTAGTTGTATCTAGGCAACATTGTCTTCGCTCTTCCTGCTCCCCAGCCCAGACACCCCGCAGTCTGCCTCCATGACTGATTAGCACTGCTACCCCACTGTACCACCATGTGTGACTCTACCCTTCACGGAATCATTTCCCTTTCTCCTAATACTGGGACTGTAACTTTTCTTTAGATAACCAGCTTTCAATTACACTCTTCTCCACAGTTTAGGTGGGACAGTCACTGCCTCCAGACTCCGAGATGGGCACATACCTCAGGTCTAACCAGTCAGGTTATTTCAGGCCTCTGGCCACCATAAAGATCAGAGACAAGCAAAGAACCCAGTCAATTGGGTAAGAATCCACCTTAGAACTTTTCTGGAACTCCTGGGAAAGAGAAAAGAAGCCCTCTTTCCTCGAGGGCTGTTAGGTAGCAGGGAGGGAAACTTGGGGATGCTGGGCCACTACAGGTAGACAGCATGACCAGGAGAGGCTTACGAGGGACAGAGTCAGGGGAGAGGGGCGGAGACTAGTGATCAAATCACTGTAAGTTTATCCTAGGGTTGAACAAACAGGTCAATATGTTGTAAGTAAGGGGAGCCAAGTTTCTCACTGTCAGAAAAAGAAATTAAGAATATGGCAAGATAAAAGCTAGGATGAACCTTGAGATTTGGGGATTGGAATTAGAGGTTCTGTGGGAATTCATTAGGGTTTTTTTTTTTTCAATACATATCCACATAGATAATGCAGAAATAAATATAGTTGGGTATACATGTGCATGTCTACCAAGAAGGCTTTGATGCAATGACACCTCGGTAGCAGTGAGCACCCTAGTACCCAGATCTTGGCTAAACCATTCTCCAACAAAAGGAACCAGGGCTCATTGGAGAAGCAAATGATTCCAGGGCAGGAGTGGAAAAATTATCATTCTGTAGTATCTTGTAGAAAAGTTTAAAAAGGAATACAAGAGGGTGCAGTGACACATACCTGTAATCCCAGCGATTTAGGAGGCTGAGGTAGGAGGATTGCAAACTCAAAGTGAGCCTCAGTAACTTAGTGAGACCCTGTCTCCAAATAAAAAATAAAAAGGGCAGTGGTTAAAAGCCCCTGGGTTCAATCCCTGGTGCCAAAAAAAAAAGGAATAGAAGCATATGTAAGGATATGAAAGAACTCCCATTAGCCAAAAGTGGAACCATCTGAGCCCCGAAATAAATATTAGATTATTATCCATAGACTAGAATAAATATTGATGATATCAATACATTTTATGTATTCAATAATTGAACAAATAAATATAGTTATAGGAGAAGGGAGAGTTCTTTTTTCTTCCACATTTTTTATTGACATATTATATATAATGATGAGATTTGTTGTTACATATGCATACAAGTATGCACACAATATAACAATATAGCTTGGCCAATATCACTCCCAAAGAGGGAGACTAAGGAGACATTACAGCCACTATGAATGGAGCCCTTGGACTGATGCTGGAACCCACTTGAGAGGAAACACTGGTGTAGTTCAGATGGTCTTTGATTTAGTCATATTATACCAGTATTAATATCTTAGTTGTTTTGTTTGTTTGTTTGTTTGTTTGTTTGGGGGTTTTTTTGGTACCAGAATTGAACTCAGGGGCACTCAACCACTGAGTCATATCTCCAGCCTTATTCAGTATTTTATTTAGAGACAGGGTCTCACTGAGTTGCTTAACACCTTGCCATTGCTGAGGCTGGCGTTGAACTCACCATCCTCCTGCCTCAGCCTCTGGAGCCACTGGGATTGCATGTGTGTACCACCACATCCAATTTCTTAGTTTTGACCATTGTATTTTTGTCATTCAAGATGTTAGAGGAAACTAGGTGAAGGATACACAGGAGCTTTCTATACCACTGTGCAACTGAATCCATATACTTAAGATTATTTCAAAACAGTTTTGTATGTATATGTAAATGTATAAAATGTATAAATACATATATAAAATATATATATTTTATTTATTCATTAATTTTTATTTATTTATCGCGGCTATTACGTTACAACCAGATAAGCCATCACTCAACAAACATAAAATAGGAAAATTAAGATCATCAGGAAAGACCTTTTTGGAAGGCTATAGTACAGATTGAAATGTAAATGTATTTAAAGCATTCATCTGATAAAAAATAAAATTAAACATACTGATTTTAGCTTTCTGCCTTCAAAGACACATTCTCGTTAATTCAACAAATCCTTATTCACTACTAAACTATTTTGGTATATGTTTGGTCACATGCTGCATTTGCGTATGTATGCAAGTACACTATATAAACTCTTACTTGTTTCTAAAATGGATGCAAATTCCTATTTTCAGTTTTTTTTTCTTTTGGTTCATATTACTACTTCTTGATAAGTTTTTTATTTGTTCTAATTAGTTGTACATGACAGTAGAATGCATGTATACATTTTGATAAATCATACAAAAATGGAGTGTAATTTCTCATTTTTCTGATTTTACATATTGTAGGATCACATCAGTCATGCAGTCATATATGTATCTGAAGTAATGTCCGTTTCACCCTACTATCCTTCCTATCCCCATACCTCCTCCCCTCCTTTCACTCCCCTCTGATATAAAGTAATTCTATTCTTCCCCGGCCACACCCCTCACCACCACCCTATTGTGAATTAGCATCCACATATCAGAGAAAACATTCAGCCTTTGGTTTTTTGGGTTTGGCTTATTTCACTTAGCATGATAGTCTCTGATGCCACTCATTTACAAGCAAATGCCATAATTTCATTCTTCTTTAAAGCTGAGTAATATTCCATGATATATATATATATACATAGATCTCACATTTTCTTTATCCACTCATTTGTTGAAGGGCATCGAGGTTGGTTCCATAGTTTAGCTATTGTGAGTTAAGCTGCTATAAACATTGATGTGGCTGTGTCACTGTAGTCTGCTGATTTTAAGTCCTTTGGATATAGACCAAGGAATGGGATAACTGGATCAAATGGTGATTCCATTCCAAGTTTTTTGAGGAATCTCCACACTGCTTTGCATAATGGTTGCACCAATCTGCAGTCCCACCAGCAATGTATGAGTATACCTCTTCCCCCACATCCTTGCCAACATTGTCACTTGTACTCTTGAACATTGCCATTCTGACTGGAGTGAATTCAAATCTTAGTTTTGATTTGCATTTCTCTAATTACTAGAGATGTTGGACTTTTTTCATGCTTTTGTTGATCGATTGTATATCTTCTTCTGTGAAGTATCTGTACAGTTCCTTTGCCCATGTATTAATTGGGTTATTTGTTTTTTTGGTGTTTTTTGAGTTAAGTTTTATATTTTTAATATAGAGAGTGAACATAGAAGGTCATGGAAAATTAAGGGGAGTCAAGGAGGAAGAAAGGGAGGCCTGGGTCTGGTGAGATGACACAAGCATTTACCCTGAACCATAGTGGAAGGTAATTTTTTTTTCCGATGTCAATAGACCTTTTTTTTTTTTTTTGTGGTGCTGGGGATTGAACTCAGGGCCTTGTGCTTGCAAGGCAGGCTACCAACTGAGCTATATCCCCAGCCCCTGATGTCAATAAACCTTTATTTTATTCATATGTGGTGTTGCGAATTGAACCCAGTGCCTCACACATGCTGGGCAAGCGCTCTACACTGAGCCACCTCAGTCCAGGAAGCTAATTTATTTGAGGACTTTGCAGTTATTCCTAGACAAGTGTACAAACAAATGTCCAGCACCTAACAATACACAAAATTTAGATCAGTAAATTCACAAGTGAAGATGGGGGAAGGGGCTCAACAAAGAAAATATAAGCATTGCACTCTACAAAATGTCAGAAGGAAGTCAGTGGATGTTTAAAAAATAATAAAACTGAAATGTTTGTAATTATGCCTTTCCAATTGGCCCAATACTTTTGAATGCTACTTTTGATTATCAACTGAATTTACCTTTTCCATAAGGAGACCACCTGCCTAAGTAAGTGCCTGAGAAATGCAAGAAAACTCAGCCTTAAAATATCTTTGTATCAGAACATGACGTTCAGTGTTCATCTCATTTGAAGATCTCTACTAAAATATAAATACTGTGGCCCAGTTTGTAAATATTCACTCTGGTTCTATCTGGAGGAGTAACACATTATCAATATACTATTAATCATTAACTTAGCACCAATTTATTAAGTAGGTTAATTTCTGCCCCATGGTAGGGTCTTGGAGGAGTGAGGCATGAGGTAATTTTTAATGAAGGACTAGGAGGGAAGAAGGGTTTTAAGTCTAAAGGGAGGGAACTAGCTAGTGTGCTGACTTTGGGGCCCAGTTCAAGGATTTTAGGTAGAAGCAAAGAGAGTGTAGGGCGTTTTCAGCCACATCCTGTGTGGTTAACTGCCAGAGGATGATGTTGGCTATAAATCAATCAATTACCCATAAACATATCTAATCAATAAACACACAAGAGCCAGTACTCTTCTTAAATGAGAGGGGACATGACGGATCAGGCGATAGCAGTCTGCCCTCTAATACCATGGAGTAGCCCAACTCTCCTTTATTTCTAGTCACATAGGTAAAAGGGCCTGGACATGGGGGCTTCTTCTGTGATGAACAGGATGGGATGGAGTTAGGGGAGCCATTTGCTCCAGGAAACTATCATAAAATCAGATGGTGACCCACACCCACACGGGGCACATACCCCCCGGCCAGTCCTCCATGGCTGCCAGCTCCTGGGAGTCAGGCCTCCCTCTCCCATGGCTCTGCTAGATAAGGACGGTTCCCCACAAGACAGTAGACAGGGAAGGAAGAAATAGGGAAAGAAGAAGGGCACAGTCCCAAGGGTGAACCTACTAAAGATGGTTGTTCCCAGCCACAATTTCCAATAACAATATCAGATGGTTTAAGGGGCCCCTCAGATCTGGGCCACCATGCAGTCATGCAGGCTATTATTGGACAAGGGTACACATAGGAACCAAAATCAAGCTCCCCTTGCCAAGTCCTGAGTCCTGGAAGGAACTGTGTCTTCCCAGAGCACCAGAAGTTTTGCAGTGGCACCCCACATCAAAATGATTTTCAAGCCTCTTTGCCCAGGGAGGGCACAATGGAATGTGGATATTTCCTGGTTGCATACTCCTCTTCTACTTGGAGGAATGTGACATTGCCTTCGACCTCAACTGTGCATCCAGGCTGCCATCATCCCTGTCACTCTCCTGACATTTGGAGTTGCCAGAAGGCAGAGGACAGTAGACTATTCAGAAAAGGGTTTTGCAGCATCAAATTCTTTTCAGTGACAGAGCTACTGCAGCCAGCTCTCTACTGGAAACTTCTTGTGCATATTGATAAAGCAGTGGAAGTAGTTAGAGGTGAATGACAGTGGAGGAAAGAATCCTACTAGAATCCTACTCAATGAAAAATAAACTATTTACTGCAAAAAATGACTAGAGTCAAAGTTGGGGAAACCACTATGACCACTGCTGCTTTCAGGACAGTGGTTAAGTTGCAAGACTGCTTCTGACATAGTTTGACCAGGTGGAAGAAGTAAGTTAACACATTTTCTCTGTGGAGCAGTGCAGACATATTCATTCCTACGTGCTATTTCACTTACAGAGAGACTCAGAAAATCCCATCAGGCCTCAGAGAATATTACCTGATGAAGATAACAAGCACAAGCTCATTTTTGGTTTTGCCAAGCTCTTCTCTGCAGCTTTTTCTCTGCTAATAGCTATAGCTGAAGCTCACTGGGCCAGTGATCATGTAGTATCTCCCCAGGATTGTGGCCACCTCTATAGAGCATCACACATCCTTAATGGGATCTAAAGAACATCCAAAGCCCATTTTTATTGGTTTGTTTGGTTGTGTGGGTGGGTGGATGGTTGGTTTTTTTGGTACCAGGAATTGAACTCAGGGGCACTTAACCACTGAGCCACATCCCCAGCCCTATTTTATATTTTATTTAGAGACAGGGTCTTGCTGAGTTGCTTAGGGCCTCACTAAGTTGCTGAGACTGGCCAAAGCCCTGTTAAGGAAGATCAGGGGCTCATAATAAGCATATATCTCCTTGGTTTTTCCTTTCCATATTCCTAACCAATGACACAAAGCAGGTGCTGAAAACAGAAAAGGAAACCTCGTTTCAACTTAAGGCATGATCTGCCTTTAAGCACTTCCTTTCAATGGTGTGTTGCTGCCTAAAATATTTGCATTGGGTCAAGTACCCTGTGTCTCCAAATGGTCCAGTGCAAGCATTTTTCTTTGGAAGGAGAGCACACTTGTAGTCTTTTCTTCAATCATGCAACAAATATTTACTGACAGCCTTCTCTATCTACACAGTTCTTCTACCAAGCCTGGGAAACAGCCCTGAGGAGAAGTTTAGCATTCTTCTTTGTTTCATCCTCAGCTTTGCTACTCCTCCAGGAAGTCCCAACCCTAGTTTAAAGGGCCTCTCTACACCGGTGGCGCATGCCTATAATCCCAGCAACTCGGAGGCTGAGGCAGGAGGATTGGGAGTTCAAAGCTAGCCTCAGCAATTTAGCGAGGCCCTAAGCAACTCAGTGAGACCCTGTCTCTAAATAAAATACAAAATAGGGCTGGGGATGTGGCTCAGTGGTCAAGTGCCCCTGAGTTCAATTCCCGGTTCCTAAAAAATAAAAAATAAAAAAAATAAAGGGCATCTCTTGCATTCTCCTGTGACACTCTGTGCCATACCCATATGGCACTTGGCACTGAAGGGGAACGCCTACTTCCAGGGACTTCACGGGGTGCAAATGCTAGTTTACATACCTCAAAATCTCCTGTTGCTTTCATTTCAGTTGTAAAGAAACCTAAAGTATCACTTAAAACATCCATCTTAAGTGAGGGAAAACTTGATATTCAGAACACAAAATCTGGGGAAAATTAAGTCTATATCACTCATAATGGTAAGTATGGTTGTGGGTCATGAATCTGGTCTAAATCACTAAAATCTATAAAAATAGTTATAACTTGTTCATAAAACACCTCTTGCAAGACTTTCCATAAGAAACTTTAGAAGTTATTGAAACAGCAGATAATGGGGAAAGCTAATTAACTCCAGCAAAGCCTTGATAGGCTGTTTTACCATCTTAATTAGGCAGATCAAGAACACTGTCCTCCCGGACACACGCCTTCTCCACCCAGGTTTCCAATGTTGATGGGCGAAGACCAGAGTCTTCTGCCACCAGGCCTGCATCCCCCAGATTCTATTCTTTAGTTTCACTATGTGGCTTCTGATATCTTCCTGCACATTCCTGGGCCACCAGATAGAGGAATTTTAGCAAACAGATGCTATCACTGAGAATTAAGACTGTTAACAGTCCAAGTTCATGTTCAAATTTTGAAATCAAAACCAGACCTATAAAACATGGTGAAAGATGTAAAACAAAAGTGAAACTAGAGGGGAGAAAAATTATCAAAGAGTTTAAGAAAACCCTTTCATGTCTACTTTCTCTCATAAAATAAGACAACTTGGGGAAAATCACAACATCTTAGATTCAAAAAGCCTTTTTACTTTCTTCTGTTCTTTTTTTTTCTTCTCTTTCTCTCTCTCTCTCTCTCTTAAACGCTGATAATCTTGACCTTGGATCTCAGGTTTCCCAGACCCATTAGCCGTTCTGTATTACCATGGTATTTATCATCTCGCACTCTTGACAAGAGGAGAGGGGCAATTTTCAAGGACAGTGAAACATTGGCTAAGTAGTAACAAATGCCATCTGCACATCTCCAAATGGAACTAACTTTTTCAAGATAAAATAAAATAGGATTACTGAATATCTAGGCTTCATAAGTACCCATTTGATCTCACAAAATAATTCAAAGGGAGGTAGAGAAAAGGACACGTTATTAACTGTTGAAAACAGTACAAGGCATCATGGCAAATGCAGAGTTAGTAGGTTAATCTATGGAAACTGATTTCTCTGACGTTTTCCTGAATGCTCTGTTGATAGCTCCTTTTTTTTTTTTTTTTTTGTATTGTTTATTGTACTTAGGGGCACTCGGCCACTGAGCCACATCCCTAGCTGTATTTTGTATTTTATTTAGAGAGAGGGTCTCACTGAGTTGCTTAGCACCTTGCCCTTGCTGAGGCTGGCTTTGAACTCATGATCCTCCTGCCTTAGCCTCCTGAGCCGCTGGGATTACAGGCCTGCGCCACCATACCTGGCCCCAATGCTTTTTATTTTGATTTTGAGACAGGATCTCCCTAATTGCCCATGCTGGTCCAAATTGCAATTTTCCTGCCTCTGCCTACCCTATAGCTGGAATTAAAGGCATGCACCACCAGGCCCAGCTTGATAGTATCTTTTTTTCTTCTTTTTGCAGTGCTGGGGATTGAACCCACGGCCTTGTGCTTGTGAGGCGGGCACTCTACCATCTGAGCTATATCCCCAGCCCTTGATAGTATCTTTTTAATGCCTAAGAATTGCTTTAATAATCTTGAAGCAGGAAAAAATAATTAGCATATATTTGTAAGAAAAGGTGAATAGACATTGATGCTATAATGACATATCATAATAAAGAATGTCCTAAAAGCATGCCTAAAAACCTGAAGGAGGGGCTGGGGATATAGCTCAGTTGGTAGAGTGCCTGCCTTGCATGCATAAGGCCCTGGGTTCAATCCCCAGCACCGCAAAAAAACAAAACAAAACAAAAAAACCTGAAGGAGATGGTCGGGGGACATTGTCAAGGACATAGCAATTTGGTAGTTGGAAAATAATTTAGGCAGCAAGCAATGTGGTCTGCTTACCCAAACCACAGAGAAAATGTAATTAAAAGCAGGAATGGAAAATATTGTGGGTTTCACTAAAAAAAAAAAAAAAAAAAAAAATGGGTAAAGACTTTTCCTAACTATAACCTTCTCTTATTACAATGTCAGCATGGAGTATTGATGCAAAGAACATGAATCGATGGCAGATTTATCCAGATGCTTCCTTTTAAACACCTGGTATACAGATAAATAGTAAGAAAGAGATAAGTCTAGAACATGAGACTGATAAATTTAGATACTTCATCTCATTTGATAAAACACTGTACTAGTCTCCCTTTAGTCTCTTAGCTAAATTAACATGCAAGTAACAGAAGACAAAAAAAAAAAAAACAAAAAAAACAAAACTTGGTGTTAACATTTAAAAACAAAACATAAGTCTCAGTTGGGCACATTGGTTTACTTCTGTAATCCCAGCTATTCAGGAGACTGAGGCAGGAGGATAGCAAATTCCAGGCCAGCCTGGGTTATTTAGCAAGACCCCTGTCTCAACAAAAACAAACTAACAAAAAATAAATAACTAAAATAAAAGGGCTGAATATGCAGCTTTGTAGTACAGCACTTGCCTAGCATGGGAAAAGTCCTGGGTCCAATCCCCAGCAGTGCAAACGTAAAGAAAAGAAGGAGAGGGGAGGGGAGGAGAGGAGAGGAAAGGAAAGAGGGGAGGGGAGGAGAAAAGAAAGAAAGAAAATGACTCTCTTTTCTTTTACCATTTTAGTTTCTGCAACATTACAAGAGGAGCTATCTGAGAGAACACTAGGGAAATCTCCATGCCCTTTACAATAATTTATTCAACTTGGAATTTCTTTCTTCATAAAGTTCAAAATTTACTTGAGACTTTCCAGTTAACACAAGAATATAATCCCAAGATCTTGAAAAAAAATTAGCTAGGTCAGCATAACTTGCTTGTATTTAACTATCTAACACCACTAGCGCTGTACTTAGGACTAGAGGGACCAGTTATTTTTCCTCTCTTTAAGGTCAGGCTCCCTATGGGGAAGCAGCTGAGGAGAGAGGGAAGGCAAATGAGAACCAACAGGAGTCTGGCTGCTTACACACCAGCCAGGCCCCAAGATATGGGATGGGCTCCACATCCCAATCAGAGTGGAGAGTGAGAGGGTCATGCAGGGGTGCAGAATAGTTCTTTGCTTTGAGCTCAGACTGGCTATTGCAATCAATTCATATTTCTCCCTGGAATGGGAATTGAGAATAGATCTATGTTCATCATGTTGGCTTAGGACCTGACTTCCTTAATAAGACTCCTAAAGCAAAAAAAGTAAAATTAAAAATCAATAAATGGGGTAGTTTCAAACTAAAAAGTTTTTTCAGCAAAGGAAACAATTTAATTTAAAGAGAGAGCCTACAAATTGGAAAAATATCTTTACCACATGTACCACAGATAGAGCACTAATCTCCAAGATACATAAAGTACTCAAAAAACTTAACACCAGGGCTGGGAATATAGCTCAGTTGGTAGAGTGCTTGCCTTGCAAGCACAAGGTCCTAGGTTCAATCCCCAGCACTGCAAACAAACAAACAAAAACAAATAAAACTTAACACCAAAAAAACAAATAACCCAAATAATAATGGGCTGAGGAACAGGACACTTCACAGAAGAAGAAATACAATCCATCAACAAACATATGAAAAAATATTCATCATCTCTTGCAATTAGAGAAACGCAAGTCAAAAGTACTCTAAGATTTCATCTCACTCCACTCAGAATGGCAGTTATCAAAAATATAAGCAATAATAAGTGTTGTTGAGGATGTGGGAAAAATGGTACACTCATGCATTGCTGGTGGGACTGCAGATTGGTGCAAGTATTTTGGAAAGCAGTATGGAGATAATCTAGGAAATCTTGGAATGGAACCACTCCTCGGTCTATACTCAAAGGACTTAAAATCAGCATACTTCAATGACACAGCCACATCAATGTTTATAGCAGCTCAATTCACAATAGCAAAACTATAAGAACCAACCAAGATGCCCTTCAACAGATGAATGGATAAAGAAAATGTGGTATATATACACAATGGAATATTACTCAGCCTTAAAGAAGAATGAAATTATGGCATGTGCAAGTAGATGGATGGAACTGGAAAATACCATGCTAAGTGAAATAAGCCAATCCCAAAAAAACAAAGGCCAAATGTTTTCTCTGATAAGCTGATGTTAATACATGGGGGGGGGGGGGGGGGGTGGGGGGGGGGGGGGTAGGGAAGCATGAAGGAACTTTGGATTGTACAGAGGGGAGTGAGGGGAAGGGTGGAGTGGTGGGGCCGGGAAAGACAGACATTATCACCCTAAATACATGTATGAAAAAAAAAAATTTTAAAGTAATGAATCCAACAGGGATTATATTCATCTTGTACCAATATAGCCATAAAATATAATTTTTTAGAAATTTATGAAAGAGTTTAAGCGAAAATGGCTGCAAAAATCATTATGCAGCCCTGACCAAATGCACAGAGCACAGAGGTGAGCTGGAAGGAACTTGACTCTGAGGAGCAGGGGAAGGCAGTGTGGCTGGGGCCCATCAAGTCAGGGGCAGACGCCCAGAGAGAGGGTGGTGAGGTCTGTGGAGGCCCAGCCAGGCCATTGCAAAGGCTTGAGATGCTGTGTGGAGGCAACCTCAAGAGTATTAAGGAGTCTGATACTTTTAAAGATAGCTCCAGGCTGCCATTTGGAGAACAGACTAGTTGGGGTCAAGAGGAGAGTTCTAGGGAGATCATCTTAGAGAATATTACTGTCAACAAGGCAAAAAATGATGGCCACTGGCTTAGACGCTGGCAGAGGAGACCCTTTGGATTATTGACAGGCTCAATATGAAGGAAAGGAAGGAGGGAATGTGACTGGGAACTTTCACACTTCTGGCACTGGCATCAAGATACATTAGATGATGCTATTCACTGAGATCAATTCTGAAGGCCCAGGCTTAGGGACAGACTTTCAGAAATTGATATTTGAACACAAAATTTGAGGTACTTGTGCAACTTCCAGTTGAGGGACCAAATAGGTAATTCAATATCTTGTCTGTAACTCACATGAGAAGTGGAATGGAGATAGGAAACTTGAAACACTCCATATCTGAAGTGAAGGGAAATCCTCTAAATGAAAGAGATATCTGGTGAAAGAGCAGAATAAAGCCAGGCATGGTGGTGCATGCCTATAATCCCAATGGCTCTGGAGGCTGAGGCAGGAGGATCTTGAGTTCAAAGCCAGCCTCAGCAAATGCGAGGCACTAAGCAACTCAGTGAGACCCTTGTCTCTAAATAAAGTACAAAATGGACTGGGGATGTGGTTCAGTGGTTAAGCACCCCTGGGTTTAATTCCTGGTACCAAAAAGAAAAAAGAAAAAAAGAAAAAGCAGAATGAGAAGAGCAAGAAAGAACAAGTTAAAAATGTCAGCAGTTAAATATCAGGCATAAGAAAAACTAGCAAAGGCACGCATGTAATCCCAGTGGCTCGGGAGGCTGAGGTAAGTGGATTACAAATTCAAGCCAGCTTCAGGAATTAAGCTAGGACCTGAGCAACTTCGTGAGATGTAATATAAGATGTAAAAAGGGTTGAGGATGTGACTCAATGGTTAAACAGTGCCCTGGGTTCAGCCCCAGTGCCCTCCCCCCTCCCCCGGCAAAAAAAAAAGCGAGAGAGCAGAGGAAGGAAACCTAAGTGGAGCCTGGATGTCAATAGGAGGGACTGTTTGAAGAAGGGGTGACCAGCCACCTGCTCTGACCACCTTGGGTTTAAACAGAAGTGAATGTTTAGGTGGTACATGATTTAAGGAGGTTGGTGTTGACATTTTTGAGAGCATTTTCAGTGGAGTAATGGGTCAGAAACCATGTGGAAGTAAACTGAGAAGAGAGTGAAAGAGGAACTGGAAATCTCCTGGAAACTCCTTCCAGAAGCTGACTGTGAAGGTGAAGAGCAGGCAAGAGTAAGTCAAGCTAAACCTCTGCTTCACTCCCCTCCCTGCCTGCCATGGAGCACAGGAGTAGCAATCCTGCTACTAATCCTCAGACATCTATGATGAGCAGTACCTAGGTCCTTCTGCCATTGGATGCCTGACCATCTAGCAACTTGACAGAAGACACAATTTTTCTCTGCTCTTTCAGAACAAAACTAGAGAGGATTTCAAGCTTGCAGCTTGCTCTCTAGTAACTCTCAAAGTTGTGGGGGAAAGCCTGTAGAACAAGGAAGGTGTGATCACCATGGGGGAGCCAAAAAAGCCAATCTCAAATAATGTTAAGACTTTACTCAGCAGCAAGAACCTGTCTCCTGTTTCTTTGGCAATTCTTCTTGACGTTAAAAGTGCATGGGGGTATGGTGACACACACCTGTAACCCCAGCAACTCAGGAGGCTTAGATAGGAGGATCAAAAGTTCAAGGCCAGCCTAGGCATTTAGCAAGACCCCATCTCAAAAAAAAAAAAAAAAAAAAAAGGTCAGGCACAGTGCTGCACACCTGTAATCCCAGCGGCTCAGGAGGCCAAGGCAGGAGGATCTCGTTCCAAAGCCAGCCTCAGCAAAAGCAAGGCACTGACTCAATGAGACCCTCTCTCTAAATAAAATACACCATAGGGCTGGGGATGTGGCTCAGTGGTCACGTGTTCCTGAGATCAATCCCCAGTATCAAATAAAAAAATAAGTAAATAATAAGAGGGTCAGGGATGTAGCTCAGTGATAGAGCACGATTGGGTTTAATCACCAGTACCACAAAAACCCAAAAGCTGTGCAGCCAGCTCTGCAGGCAAAGGCCCACCCCTACCACCCCCACACAGCTGGCCTCCTAACAGCACACTCCTTTCCTTCCAGCCTCTGTTCCTCATCCTCATTTTAAATTCTAGGATGTGAAAAATACCTTGTAGTTTCTATTTCCGGGTTGACTGTCTCCAATGTTAGAGTAGATTTAAGGAGACTTTGGCCAGAAAGATAAACCCCATAAACAATTGTTCCTACTTTTTTTCCTCACTTGGCCTACCAAGCAAGCCTCACGTTCAGCACTACTGCCCCAGCAAGTAAGGCTCTATATTCTTTCTTTGAATGTCATAAAACGTTTATTAGGTGCCCTTTTGAATATAACCGTGCCAAGCAGCCAGAGGGCCTACACTTAGGCTGGTGCGTTCTTGGGGGTGCGATGTTCCAGATGTCACATCTGTGGACATTTAGCAGGGTTATGCTGCAGCTTTTAGAGGATCATGTTGTGGGGGTAGGGGTGAAGCTAAATCCTTTCCTTTTAAATAAAGGGAATATGTTGCTATAATAGAAAAAGTACATGAAACGAGAGAAACCAGACTGAATTTTTTTCAAGTCAGAAAGGTAATTGTAGTCATAATGCCATCAGTCTCTCCGACTATAAACCTTCAAGACAAAAATGATGAAATGATCATCATTTTATCCCAAGTGCCTAGTATATAACATGCACTCAAATGTTTGTTGAAGGAAGGAATAAATACCATTGATCCTATAAATTCTATGAAGACAGATGTGGTACTTGGAATAATCAGACAGGACTTGAAGTCAAATCTGGCATCCATACTATCTACCTATGTGGTTTTGAGTGATACTTTGCCCAAGCCTGAACTATGTAAATGGAAGCAAGGCCTGTTCCACCTATTTCCAAATGTTACACAGATCCAATAAGGTTACACATGGGAAAGACAATTAACAGGTCAGAGACAGAATGAAGAGGCCTATCACCTGCACTTCTACTTAACAATGAGTTGGTGATGTAATCAAACATTTCATAAGTGGAGTTGTAAGAACTGAAGAAACAAACCTTTCCTTTTTTTTTTTTTTTGGAACCAGGGATTGAACTCAGGGACACTTGGCCACTGAGCCACATCCCCAACCCTATTTTATATTTTATTTAGACAGAGTCTCACTGAGTTGCTTAGGGCCCCGCTAAGTTGCTGAGGCTGGCCTTGAACTCGCGATCCTCCTGACTCAGCCTCCCAAGTCGCTTGGATTACAGGCGTGCGCCACCACGCCCGGCAACAAACCTTTTCTTATTTGAGGATGATACATTGAAAATCTTATATTATCTTCAAACTGGTAGAATCTAGTAAAGAACTATGTAAGATTGCTAGACAAGCCGGGCACTGTGGTGCATGCCTGTAATCCTGGTAACTCAGGATGCTGAGGCAGGAGGATCTCAAGTTTGAGGCCATCCTTTGCAACTTAGTGAGACCCTCAAAATTAAAAAAATAAAATAAAAAGGACCGGAGATGCATCTCAGTAGTAAAGCATCCCTAGGTTCAATCCCCAGTGTAAAAAAAAAAAAAAAAAAGATTGCTACACAAAATCAGTTAAAAAAATTAATAGCATTCATATTCACCAGCACTGACCAATTTACACATTTAATTTTAAAAAGGCCTATTCCCCACAGCAGTAACAAAAACAAAGTTACATAGGAATAAATGTAAGAAAGGAGATGTAAGATCTTTCAAAGAGAATATTTTATGAAAATAGTCAAGAAGACTTGAATAAATGAAGATACAGAATGTCCACAGATAGGAAGATAACATTCTTCCTCCAAATTAATCTAGAAATTAAACATAATGACAACAAAAATCTTAACATAATTGCTTAATGGGGCTTACCAACTTAATCCCAAAGTTCACATAAAGAGCCAGGACTCAAGAATAGTCAAAATCATTAAACAATCCTGAAGGAAGGCAGGGCATGTTCTTACCAGGTAAGAACTTAAAGAACTTAAAGCCATGATATTAAGAATATGGTGTCTGCCCAGTAGTTCTGGAGACTGAGGCAGGAGGATTGCAAGTTCAAAGCCAGCCTCAGCAACAGTGAAGCACTAAGCAACTGGGTGAGACCCTGTCTCTAAATAAAACAAAAATAGGGCTGGAGATGTGATTCAATGGTCAAGTGCCCCTGAGTTCAATCCCCGGTATCCTCCCCCACAAAAAGTTTCAAAAACATGAAAACAGTCCTCTGTGTGCTTCCATATAATAAGCACAGACAACCATTCATGGTATCATTCTGATAAACATCAGATTCAGAGCAGCAGTTCTCTGAATATAGGGAGAAAAAAATGGAATGAGAGGGCTATACAGATTTGAATTATACTCATTTTGTCAGAAATAAACAAATGAGCAAAAATGGTAAGAGTATAAAAGTTGGATAACGGGGACACAGGTATTTGTTACATTTCTTGTTACATTGTTTTCTAATTTTTGTATGTTTGAAATGCTTCACTTAAAAAAAGGCAAAATACAAATACCAGCAATGTTGTTAATGTTTGCTGACAACAATATAGATCATTGAATTAGCTCATCATTGATAAATATCAGGGCAGTTGATTCAAAGTGTAGAAAGAATATTGATTTCTCTAAGGCTACTTTTATAATACTTACATGGCAGGCACTGTAGGAAATGGTTTAATGTATGAATTACTGCATTATTTATCTCCATAATTACCCTACCAAAATCATGTTATCATCCCCATTTTAAACAGTAGAAAACCAAGGTTCAGAGTGGAAAGGTAGAGCCAATTTTCACATAACTAATAAGCAGGATTATAAATCCAGATGTGTGTAAATCCTAATCCTGTGTACTTGATCACTGTCATCCTGTGAAAGACTTTACTAAACAGATCACAATAAAAAAAGTCACAGAAAGTTACCAAGAATAAAAATGAGGAAGATGCAATTAATAAAGAATTTTTAAATGATCAGGTGTGGGAAGAACTAAGTAATTGGATACATACAATCAAAAGCAACACACAATTCCAAGTCCAAAATATACAGGTATGGGCTGGAATTGTAGCTCAGTGGTAGAGTGCTTGCCTAGCATGTGTGAGGCCCTGGGTTTGATTCTCAGACCCACATATAAATAAAATAAAGGCCCATTTACAACTAAAATATTTTTTTAAAAAAATATATATATACACACAGGTAAGATCATGTGGTATAAGGCTAATGTTGCCACCAAGTCAATATTCCTTAAGACCAGACAGATACAGATACAGACATAGCCATCTGATAAGAGGTTGTCCCAACTGTAGAGGGACCTTTAAGCCTCATCAGTTTTCTTCATTCTATTGGTCCTGTAAGGCCCACCTTTTCAAATTCATCTAAGCTCTGTACTAAATTCTCTCATTGGTTTTTCTTTTTGGTATTCTCTTTTCTTTTTTTGGTACCAAGAATTAAACCCAGGGGTGCTTAACCACCAAGTCACATCACAAGCCCTTTTTTGTATTTTGAGACAAGGTCTTACTAAGTTATTTAGGGTCTCACTAAATTGCAGAGATTGGCTTTGAACTTGTGATCCTCCTACCTTAGCCTCCAGAGTCACTGGGATTAAAGACATGGGCCACTGCTCTCAGCTTCTTTTTTGTATTTTCTAAGAAACCAAGTTACCAACTATTTCAAACTATCAAGTCTTATATCATGTAGGAAATGGTTTAATGCATGAATTACTGCATTATTTATCTCCATAATTACCCTACAAAGGGCTTTATTTTAGTAACAAGTTAAGAACCTTCTAAGCTTTCTTAGGAAAAAATTAAGTGGAGGAGTCTTACAGTTAAGTTTCAAGGCTTTCTTATGGAACCCAGGAGCAGGAAATGCAGACAGGAACAAAAGCTGGAACTAAAAAATGCAGTTATCAGAAATCAAAGCCGTCATTCTTTTTCTTCTGAGGTTGGATGAAGTTCTTTTTATTCTGCCTCACATGCATGTTCCAAATGGGACCCTTCAAGGTGTCTGTTTCCCAATTCCACACTCTTAGGAGAAATCCTCTAATTGGCTCGACTTTGACCTATGTCCATCCACCTTATTCAATCTGAAAAGCTCCTCCTTGAAGGCAGCAGGAAATATTCAGAAAAGAAACGTAAATTGGATATCCTAAATACACTTCCTGTATTTGTTGGAGTCTTGGACATTAGAGAAATAAGCTGTACTTCTTTAACAATGTTTTCCAACCTTAAACCAGTAAGTGCTAAATTTTTACCTTTCAATAATGAAAGTCAAGTCTTTGGCTGGTTCTCAAAAATGCTTAAGTAGGATAGAATTCTGTATCAGGACATAATTTCTTCAAGACACTTTAGATTTAGAATTTAGATTATTAATGTTCTTTTCATATTCCACATTAAGATCAAGATTTCCTTTAATTTTGAAAGAGAAAAATCAATGCACAAACCATAATTTAACAGTGAAACTCTAAAATGCTGGTCCAGTGGCTAGAGAAAGTCTCCAGAATTAAGAAACAATGTGTGGGGGGGTACGATTTATTAAATTCCTAAATATCTCTACTATACAAGCCCAGTACTGTGCTAAATGTTTGGAGGTTTTTTGTTGTTTTGGTACCAGGGATTGAACACAGGGGTGCTTAACCACTGAGCCCAACCCTAGCCCTTTTTTATTTATTTTGAGAAAGGGTCTTGCTAAGTTGCTGAGGTTGGGCTTTGAATTTATGATCCTCCTGCCTCAGCCTCCCAAACCACTGGGATTACAGATATGTGCTACCAGACCTTGCATACCATGCAGTTTTTAAATACTATTTTAACATTCTCATTTTTATACTTATTACCCCAATATTCATCAGTATACAACTGTAAAATAATCTTTTCCTCATTCCTGATCTAGCCGATCACCTGCCCATCTTTCTTCTCTTCACCACTACTGTTCTATGCTCTCTCTATAGGCTTTTTTCAATCATGCCCTCAACTGACCAGTCTTTCATCCACTCAGCTCAATAGTCAATTCTTCATTGCCTAAACCAGCAGTCTTTTCTTGCTCTTTATCAACTTAACTTTATTACACTTGTTCGAGTATAATCTTGACACGACACTTACTATGGTCTCCTTGACTGCTTCTCTAACTTTACCAGTCCGTTTAGTGTGGTGGTTTCCCAAGGTTTAGTCATCATTTCAACTAGATTCCATCGTATTTGAAAACACTGAACTTGAACTTAATTCTTCTGCAAAAGTTCCCACCCCCCAAAATTAGTTATCATTGATAAACACTAAATTCTCAACTCCTTGCAATGACAGTCCCTCTCCAAAACTTCTTCATTCTATCACTTATAAATTCCTCTATCATACATACTCTCTGTGCCTTTGCTAATGACTCTGCCTGCATTTTCCAGACTTCTCTATGACGGATTCTCCCTTTCAATTTTCTACAGCCCATTAAATCTGCCACAAGTATATATTTATAATATATTTGATTATATGCAAATCTATCCGAACAAAGCAAGAGCCAATTCATTTGTGTCTCCAAAACACTATAGGTGAGTTCACTAAAACATCCAATTCTATTCCTAAGCTATCAACACTAATGTTTCATACTTTTGTCAAAGACTGAACACTCATTCATAGCATTAAGTAAAATACTATATATTGAAACAATTCTTTTACACTGAAAACAATTACCAATTTCAAATAGTTAAAATTGAAAAAAATAAATTGTCTACCAATAGGTAGCATGACTAACATATTACCTTAATTTTAAAACCAATGTTATTCCAAAATCATTTATGTAAAATCTCAAATTTCAAACAATGCTCAATATAATAAAAATAAATTTTTAAATACCCCAAGCAAGCAGTACTAAGAATGAAGTACAATTAAGATCCCAAAGACAGGGGCTTCAATTGTGGATCAGTGGTGGAGCACTTGCCTAGCACATGTGAGGCACTGGCTTCGATTCTCAGCACCACATATAAATAAATGAATAAAATAAAGGTCCACCAACAACTAAAAATATATATAAACATAATTTAAAAAAAAAGATACCAGAGATGCTTGCCAAATTTTAAGTGATTCTAACACAGGAATGTTCATCAGAGCAACCTGAGAAACTGTTTCAAAATATATGTACTCCACCCCAACAGGTCAAGAATGAGGCCAACCAACTCTCCACCATGTCAACTTAGGAATCGACTTTCTCAACAAGACTCAAAGAACAAAAAAGGGCCCGGGATATGGTTCAGTGGTTAAGTGCCCCTGAGTTCAATCCCTGGTAGTGCCCAGCCAACCCCAAAAAAGAATAATGGAATGGTATCAAAACTAAAAAGCTGCTTCACAGTAAAGGAAACAATCAGGAATGTGAAGAAAACCTACAGAATGGGAAAAAATCTTTGCCACCTCAGACAAGAGCAAGATATATGACCTCCAGGATATATAAAGAACTCAAAAAACCTAACACCAAAAACCCAAATAATCCAATCAATAAATGGGCAAAGAAACTGAACAGGAACTTCCCAGAAGGAATATGAATGGTCAACAAATATATGAAAAATGCTCAACATTTCTAGCAATCAGAGAAATGCAAATTAAACTACACGAGATTCTATCACTCTAATCAGAATGGTGATTATCAAGAATACAAGCAATAATATTGGCACGGATGTGGGGAAAAAGGTACGCTCATACATTGCTGGTGGGACGGCAAATTGGTGCAACCACTGTGGAAAGCAGTATGGAGATTCCTCAGAAAACCTGGAATGGAACTACTATTTGACCCAGTTATCCCACCTGTTGGCCTAAACCCAAAGGACTTTTAAAATTGGCACACTACAGTGACAGACACATCAATGTGTCACAATTCACAATAGTTAGGCTATGGAACCAACCTAGGTGCCCTTTAACAAAGGATGAAGAAAAATGTGGTACAAATACACAATAAAACATCCAAAAAAAAAAAAAAAAAAAAGAAAAAAGAAATTATGGCCTTTGCCATTAAATGGGATGGAACTGGAGACTATCATGTTAAGTCAAATAGGCCAGTCCCCCAAAATCAAAGGCCAAAGGTTCTGATATGCAGATGCTAACACAATAAGAGGGGGGAATAGAAGTTCATTGGATTAGACAAAAGGGAATGAGGGGAAGGGAGAGTGGAGGGGAAGAAGACAGAGGAATTAACTGGACCTAACTTTTCTCCGTTCGTATATAAATATACCACCACTGAAATTCCACATCGTCTATAACCACAAGAATGGGAACATAATAGAATGTTATACTACATGTGTATGTCAAATTACACTCTACTGGGCTGGGAATGTAGCTCATTCGGTAGAGTGCCTGCCTTGCAAACACAAGGCCCTGCGTTCAATACCCAGCACCCAAAAATAAAACCAACAAAAAAGTCATAAATATCTAAAAAGAATTTTTTAAAAAATGAGGCCAAACATATGGACTTAAGGCAACAAACAAAAGCCCCCTAGCACTATCTGATGAACAATGCTGGTTAAGAACTATTTCTGTGACATGGCTTCAGCTTATCTGTATATGTTTTAAATATTAAAACAGGGACCAGGATTGTAGATCAGCAGTAGAGAGCTTGCCTTATATATGTAAAGCCCTGGGTTCGATCCTTAGTACCACATAAAAATAATATAAATATTGTGTCTATCTACAACTAAAAAAAAAATTTTTTTTAATTAAAACCTTTCCACTATTTTAAAGGCCAAAGTTATTTACAAGGCATCTGTGATGTGTATCTCATTGAAAGATTTTTGTGTACTTGCTGAGTCACTTTTCAAAGTCATTAGGTATCAATCTCCAGAAAATGAGATGCTCTTAAGTGGTATTTTTTTCTTTTTTTGAGTCATACAGTGGAACAGATACTCAGTCTACTAGTGAACTGTTAAAACAAATTACTTGTATGTAAATACACTGTATACTAACCTTTATAAAACAAAACAGACAAAACACCTTTTATAGAGCATGAACTCAGAATATTCATATACACTAATGCAGATTTTGTTGACAGAGTAATTCTTCAAATATTACATGTTTAGAACATATTCAACATTTTCAAAATAGAAAAATAGAAATATTTTAAATCCCTTAAGACTTGAGGTTGAGTACTTTCTTTGTTAGGAAAAATATCTAAGATCAGTAATATATTCTTAGAGGGTGCTAACAAAATCTAAACACTTATCTAAATAATTTTCAGGACTGTTTTTCTTCATTGCATTTAGTCTCCAAATTATGTCTGGAAATTCCTGGATCACGTGCTCTATAAACTTAATATGATTTTCAGTATTACTTAGAAATATCTTTACTATTATTCCAAAAAAGTTTAATCTCCTAACTCAACGTACAGTTTGTTCAAGTGAATAATCATCTTCGCACAATCTTAAAATATTAGAAAATGGCTAAAAATTATCTAAAAGGATTTGAAGATTTAATTTCTAATCCTTATAACTTCAAAATAATCATACCTTCCTTTGATTTATTTCTATAATTTCAAGGAATCTTCTCTTTCCATATTTGGAAAAACTGTCCATGTTTAATTTGTGTGTTTAGAGATGTCCTATGCATTCAAAAATGTAACAAACAGTGTCAGATTGGGTCTGGAAAAACAACAATGGAAATCTTTATCACTTCTGAATACATGTGTAAAGGAATGATTTTTTATTTTTTCCTGTTTCTTCCTTTCCTCCCACCCTGTCTTTATCATTAGACACAAACATTCAAAAAGATCTTTCTTGAACAGATCCTGCCCATCTTGCTCACCAAAGCTTGTCTTACATTATCACTTTGAGCAGTATTTATGTAAGCTTAGGTTTTTGGATAAATCAAAATGCACTGCTTTAAAGGTAGAAACAAAAAAGGCTGCAAAATGGAATTGATAAAACTAGTATGAATTAAGGCAAGCTAAAAGTTAATAGATTTTTTTTTTTCAAAAGATGTATGTAACAAAGTCATTCTTAGGTAAAAAATTAAATTGCCAGTTTGATTCTCTACACAACTCTTTAAATAAATATACCTGTTTACAATTTCAGTATCTAAAATCGAGTATCTGAAATGGTTAAGTTAAAGAAAAATAAGTCACACAAATTTTCTTACCCCACACCACTGCAATATTTTAAATGCATAGGAATACAACAAACTCAAAAGAAAAAAAAATAGTGTTTTATTAACTACCACACTGTTATAATACACTTTAAACGTACAATAAGGTAGCCTTGAAATCTGAGGTGGTCTTAAAGATAACAAATGAACAGAATTTCAAATTTTTGAAATAGGTGAACTGCTGCAGGTATAGGTATACATTTAGGAAAATTGTATAGCTCTTACAAGACCAGCAATGTAACTTTATTTTGTACATTTTTAATTGAAAATATAAACAATAATTAAAAAATAAAAAGAAAATACAGCATAATAAAAAAAACATACGTTTCTCAATTAAATGTATTGGATACATATAAATTTTAAGGGAAGAAGCAAAAAAGGAAAATGGTTGATATTTAAGTGCAGACTGACTACCTAGAAAAAAAACTTAAAAAAATCATAAAATCTCTAGTTTTCTATCACTAATATCCATATGGTTGGAGTATTGTCACTATGGAAGTGATTTTGTTATGTTTGCATATGTTATACTTTACTGGTAATTTACATGATGGCTTTAAGGCCCTGGCAGACATATGGTTTTTAGAAACAAGATTGGATAAAAATCACTGCTAAGACGCAATACACCTTATTTTTTTGGTCCTCCAATATTCAAGAAAAGGGATAATTCACTATAACATTTTTTTACCACCCAAATGCCTCAACCTATACATTTTAAACTTTTTTAAAGATTGGTTATATTGCCCAACTTCGTTACTGAAAGAATATTAACAAGACATTATTTTGGCAAATTAAATCTTAAACATGGCTTTTCAACAGGATTTAAAAGGTGACTATCCCTAGAGTTCCATGTTAAAATGTAGTTTTCAAAATCTTACAAGAGTAATGCTTAAAATATTGTACATAGTTAACCTAATTAAAATAATTAGCTTCAAAATGACAAATTGATAAGCTAAGTAAAGCCTACACTATGTAACATTTGCTTGGAAACTTGATTTGTCAGTTATGCATAATAAAAATTCCAGTCATCAAGAAAATTACAAAAATTTTTATCATAACATGATTTCTTTCACCCACCAACTTTTTTTTTTTATCTTACAATAGATAAATACCAACATGTTCTCATTTTTACACTAAACCACACAGGATTGATGCATTTGGTTAGACTACCATTCGCATTGTTAAATTCAATTTTCTCTTTATATAACTTGGTAAAATTTCATTTCTTCTAGATTCCAAAAGTACCTACAAAACCCATGCAATTTTACCATTTTTAATATACTATGGAATATCATACAAAGTAAGGCATTTCAGTGTCATGTATAACCAAGTTACTGTCAATCCAAAAATTTTTGCACATCAATAAAAAGATATCTAAGAACTTAGGAACAATATTCTTCTCACTACTGTATAAAAATAACCACAATGAATAAGTATTTGTGTAATATTTACTCCATTGTCTCATTTCCAGAAACTGTCACAAGCTGTAAAGGTATTTCAGTGTTGGTAAGGATATCCTGATTGCTGGTGGCAGAAGTATTAACAGTTCCTATCCCTGAAACAGAACCTTGTTGAATATTTGCAAGGATAAGTGTTGTTCCTCCTGCAGTTATCAAAGTATCATCTCGCCCAGCTTCAACAGAGGCTAGCACAGTATTGCTAGAGTGAATAACTTTTTTGTTTTGATGTGTTTTAATATGTTTGGCAAGGTGATCACTTCTCATAAAGCGTTTTGAACATTCTGGACAAACAAATTTCTTCTCACCTGTTAAGAAAAAAAATTAAGTTACATAGTTTAAAAAATTCAATTTCAATATTGACATCCTCTCTCCTGAAACAAAGCCAAAACTAATGGTTGAGTGTGAAAAGCAGGGAATCTATTCAAATTTTATTAGCTTCATGAGCTGTTTCCTGAAGATTTCTCTTACGGAGTATCTCTCCAAAATAAATGTCATCTTTACTTTTTGATGAAAAGCAATCCTCAAACATACTGTATGACAGACTAATAAACCATGACAAGAATTTTATTTGAAACACCTCTGTGAAAGTCTGTAATTGTAATGTCAGTGACTTATGAGGTTGAGTATGGAAGACCAAAGTTCAAGATCAACCTGGGCAACTTAACTCAGTGGTAGAGTACAGAAGGCCCTGGATTCAATACTCAAGGTGAAAGAAAAAGAAACTAGCTAAACACAATCATCCACATATAATACTTCTCTTTGTATCTACAATACTCTTAAATATGAACTCAAGTAACAACACTGAGCACTTCCAGAGTAAAGCAAAGATGTAAGCCTGAGGTTCAAAAAGATGAAATCCAAGAATAATGGAGATGGCTACCTGACATTTCAGCTGGAACCAGTATCAGCCTGATATATGAAGATTTTAAAGGTGTTAATACATGATGCCTAAATTTAGTTTCTAACCAGAATACTATACTTACTACGAGAGAAACACTGAACTTTCATTATATCAATGACGTACTACATAAGAGGATTATGAAAGAGAAAGCAAAGGCAGACCTAAAGGAATCAAGAGTGAAATCAATCAATCAATCAATAAATCTAGTAAACAATTTTTTTCTTCAAAAATGCTTTATCCGGGCTGGGGATATAGCTCAGTGGGTAGAGTGCCTGCCTCGCAAGCACAAGGCCCTAGGTTCAATCCCCAGCACCGCAAAAAAAAAAAAAAAAAGCTTTATCCACTGGGCACAGTGTGAAGCATGTAATCTCAGCAATTTGGGAAGCTGAGGCAAGGGATGGCAACTTCAAGGCCAGGCTCAGCACTTAGGGAGGCCTAAGCAACTTAGTGAGACCCTGTCTCAAAACAAAAAGTGAAAAGGGCTGGGGATGTGGCTCAGTGGTAAAGCACATCTGGGTTCACTCTCTTAGTACTGCCCCGCCCCCCATAAGGTTTACCTATCTTTCATTTTTGCACCTTTTCTCTAGGTAGATTGGTATTAGCCGTAATGCATTAACTACAATGTAGTCTAGTCTCACCTTCTCCAAGTCAGCAAAATATCAGACTCATTTTCCTAAATATTTACATTACAAAACTTCATCTTTGTACCAAATATGGGAATGCAAAGGTTAGTAACTTGATCATCCAACAGTTCAGATGCTCCACCGCCATTACAGGACTTCTGTAATAGCCTTCCAACTTCACTCATGCTCTCTTGCTTGTATCAACACACTACCATTTTTAGAAAAATACTTCCCAAAATTTTTCTTGGAAGATTAGTCATGAGAGATGTTCCACAACAAATGGCACAATGATCAAATGAGGTTGGGAAAATTTATGCCCACTACATCACCCACTTAAAGATGCATAATGTTCATTTAGCTTTCAATTTAAAAATCTAAGAAGTACTCCCTTGTAGGTAATTTGTATCCTCTTTAACCCACACTTATTTGGTCATACACTTTTCCCTCATTTACATTATTTCCTCTTACAACTTACTAACCAAATTGCACTAAGGAAAATCTTAAGGTCTACTACCCAAGGATACCTTTCTATCTCAAGCAATAATTGTCTCTCCTTCTAAGAATATTCAATAATACAAACTATAACACAAAATCTTTTCACTTTATTATCTATTTTTTTTTTTTTGTATCAGAGATTGAACCCAGGAGCACTTAACCACTGAGCCATCCCCCGCCCTTTTTAAAAAATTTTAGAGACAGGTTCTCACTAAGATGCTGAGGGTGGCTTTGAACTCACAATCCTCCTGTCTCACTCTCCAGAGCCACTGGGATTACAGGCCTGTACCACAACGCCTGGTTTCTCTTTTAATATATTGTTTGTTGCAGTGTAATATAGGTTAATCTCATCTGGCTAGTACCTAATGAAAGATACAGGAAGTAGAACACCTAATAGGCATACTGCTTTATACTTCACTGATTATTTTGTACAGCATTTAAAGCCAAATTAAAAAAGCATGAAGCACTCAAAAGCTATTTTCTGACCAGTTTGAGACTATCCTGTTCTCCAAAAAAATCTCATTATGTAAGTAATAAACTGTTTTATACCCTGCAAAAAGAAATAAAATAAAAAATTAAAAAATAAATTATGGTAACAACAACAACAACAAAAAGCATGAAGCAAAACCAAGGACAGCTCATCTGCTTATCTAACAGAGAACTTGGATTGGAATCCAGATATAGCAGACTTCAAAATCCAACATTGCTCTCCATTTCACCATGCTTTTTCCTTCAAAACTCTCTAGAGATTATGTAATGGTATCTACTCTTCAATTCTTTAATGCTGAGCATGGACATGAATACTTTGATCATGTAATTTTTAGATGGGAGCAGGTAAAAACTATCTCTAAATTATTACTACATTAGGCTTCAGTCTGGATCAACCCTAGGTCTATCTCATGTAACAACCACATAATGCTATGTAAAAACAACTAAATAATGCATAAATATGACATAATGAATCCCACTATTACATATAACATACCAAAAAGAAAAATTTTTTAAATTAAATAAAGGGGGCTTGGGTTGAGGCTCAGTGGCAGAGTGCTTGCCTAAGCATGCATGAGGCACTGGGTTCGATTCTCAGCACTGCATATAAATAAATAAAAGTCCACTGACAACTTAAAAAATGTGTTGTTGTTGTTTTTTTAAATTAAATAAAGGAGAGTTTTAACATCAACAATGCTTTGGCTATTCCTCAGTGGAATTTCCTTCCCTTACCTCACAGATAATAACTAACAACAGAAATGGTGAAATGCCCAAATTTATCAGAACAAAAGGTTTACTCTTTGCTACAGTGTTAGGAGGAAAGAGAAAAAAACAAAATGAACTGAGAGTAAAAGTAACCAATGTCTGCATAAAATAAAGCTTAGTTTCACACTGGCTTGTTCTTTGGAAATAATGTATTTCTATTAGTGTTACTAAAGGTAAAACTGATGTAATTAATCATCAACATTAAGTTCATCAAATATTAGAGAGGATGGGAGTAAACCTCAGTGGTGCAGTGTATGCTTTAGTATATACAAGGTCCTTGGTTCAATCCCCAGCACACAAACAAAAACAAAACAAATCAAACAAAATATTAGTAACCTGTATGTGTTCTTCTGTGCCTCTGTAATTCATCACTTCGAGTAAATCTTTTGCCACAGAACATCCAGTTACAAATAAAAGGGCGCTCTCCAGAATGCCAACGCAAATGCGCTCTCAGATGTGAGGTCTTCCCATAGACTTTACCACATCCTGGTATATGACAAATGTGTTGCTTCTTTTTCCCAAGATTGGTACCTCTAAAAAAAACACACACAGAATAATATACACTTATATGAAAGTATTCAAATGGACATTACCTCTTACATCATATATCCATCCTCATGTTGTGTTTCAAAGAGAAGACATTATCAACATGAGATTAATCAGAAACCAAAACTATTTTGTATTTATTTAAATGAAAATGTTTTAAACATCATTTTACATGTTAACTTTACCTCAGAATTAAGGACTGCTATTCAAATCTAAATGTACTCAAGAATTATGCAATTATGAATATACATGAATGTACAGTAAAACGACTATTCTGTCAAAAACAATTCTCAAACACTGTGCATAAGCCCAATTCAATTAATTGTATGGGAAACTGTTTATTGAAATAGTCATGATGTTAACGTCAGATAATTTTTAAATATTTAAACCAAAATAAAAATGCACACATTTAACTGAGCACAGGCACAATTAAAAGATATATAGGTAGTTTAAACAGATTTTAAATTAACATGATTTAAGCATATTTATTCAAATAAATTAACATGATTTAAGCATATTTTTAAAATATTTGAATAGCTACACCCTATATATACATTGACTTGGAGTTAATTTTTTTTAAAATTTAGCTAAACTTATGGTCTTAACTCTCTTATCATTCAATGAAATCAAAATTATTTTTACAGCTAAATTTCTCCTGCCATAAACCATGCAAAGATATCCAAAAAAAATACATAAAAGATATAACAAAATAACATCTTTCCCATGTCATAAAATTTGACATTACATTTCAGTATTTGATACCAAGAACAGAGTTTGGGACACATGTGCTTCGATGAGTGAACAGAGGCATCTAAACTTTTTTTATTCCAGAACTGATATATGAACAGTATTAAACACTACAACAACAACAAAAAAATCAGGCCATTACTAAAATTATAGTTTTTTTTAGAAAAACATGACATTTTAGACACAACAATTACCAAAATCATATTGTATAAACTTTGCAATGTTTCTCTGAGATTTAAAAGTATATTTAACCCCCCATCTCCCATCCTCCCCCAATTTCACAGTCTAGGTGTAGCCTATAAACTTTCCATAGCCTATAAATCCTCCTGTATATAATACACCTATTGTTCTTCAAATTTTACTGGAAAAATGCATATTTCCCCACATTTATATTTTAATGTACTCACACTCAGTAGCATGTGAAATTGCCATAGGACAAACAGTGCTAAACGGTGCAGTGCTGGCTGTTAGATGCCATAGGTGTTCTGAACAGGGAGACATCAATGTGGGCTCCAGTAGTTAGAGAAGACTTCGTGGAGGAGGTGGGTAGGATTTAGATAGAAAGAAGGGAAGGCATTCCAGGCAGAGGAATAGCATAAGTAAAGACAAGGAGGAGTCATGCTGTTGTCTCAAGGGCAAGGATGTCATAATCTAACACAATTCTAGTTTCTGCTCCAGTCCACCCCCATTTTCTACAACTCTCTTCAAAGAGCTGGATCTCATGAGTGAAATGTTTTTCTGGCTCACTTGCAATGCCAAAGTCTTACTGTTTCCATTTCATTCGGCTTCTTAAAAATTTGCTTTATTCTTAAATAGCCCTAAGAAAAAGAGCAATGTTTTTGGCTAGTGGTGTACAAACCAATTTTACATATTGTGTTCACCATAGCAATTTCACAGAGAACTCAATTCAGTTCACTTGTATATTCATTATCTCTTGCCTCTCCTTTAAGATTATCACTTAGGTGAATCAATGTGCTTTTTATAAACTCAAAAGTGCTATTTCACAAACTCAGTAAAATTTAGCCTGGGAGCACTAACAAAGCAACACAACAAATCTGGGTTCTCAAAGGATCAAAAAACTAGTAGGGAAAGATTTTTCAATTGAAGGAGAAATATTCATTGTTTTAAAATGGGATAAGTATCTAAGGAAGAAAAAATAGGGCACGGCTATACATACATACTATAATTTCAGGGAAATGCTCAACACTCAAGTCCAAGCTTCCACTTTCAAAGGAAAACTGGGGCTAGGGCTATAGCTTGGTGGTAGAGCACTTGATTAACATGTATGCACTTGACTAACATGTATAAAGCACTGGATTCAATCCCCAGCATCACAAAAAGAAAAGGTGGGGGGATTTGATTCAAGATAAGATCTAAATATGTTAGATATGAATTTATGCCATGTCCTATGAAGGAAGGGAAAGGACTAAAGTGAATTTCTCAACAAACTTCAGGTAAGAAAAGATTCATACATCTTTTCTTCTTGACTGATACATAATTAGATACCACTAACATCTAGTAGATAACCTAAAAAACAATTTTAAGTTTCTATTCCTGAGTGCCCAGTGATTTAATGACAATAGGATAGTGACACAGAACAAATAATGCTAAATTCTAGGTCTCTCTTGGTTAGAGTGGGAGAAACAAGACTAAATGCTGACAAAACAGATTTTACAAATTAACTTTAAAAATATGGATCAATGCTTTTAATCCATACAAAACCTACACAAAGATAATGTCTTTAGAATTCTATTTTACTTTATCATAATCATCTCCTCCACTAGTGACTCTGAAGATTGGTTCTGTTCAATAAGTATTAGCTAAATGAATTAAGTTTTTATTATTTTTACACCTTGCTCAAACAGAGAAATGAAACTTAGTTCTCTAAGGATGAAAGAAATTAGTTCTCAAAAAAAGGCCATCTTGTCCACATTCTTTTTAAAAATTAATTTTAAGAAAATGGTTGAGGTAAAAAGGCCAATATTCTATTTTTTAAGAATCTTACGTGCCACTTATCTTTGCAGAATACTATGCAATATTTTAGACGTATATGTTAATGTTTCTACTAATTAGATGCAACAATTGTAGTTTATACAAGTGTTCCTAACACATATATGTATGTATGTGTGTATATATACATATATGCATATATGTATATATACACACACACACGCTAGCTGAATTTTGTTCAAATGAGTTTTAGAGACAATATGGTTTCCTTCTTAAGAATCTTATAAGAAGTTATTTTTTAAAACAAAGTCACAAATGTCCTAGAAAAAGTAACTAAATATTTTGGATAGCAATAGCTTTTAACAGCATAACAAGGCATCTATAAAACACTGACCAACTTAAATTTCTCGTGTTTAAAAAAAAGTTTGTCAACAAAATGATGGAACTACTTATATAACAATACATTTTGCAAACCACTGACATTAAATTGATGGCAATATAAAACTAGGAAAAAAATATTTGCACATGACAGAGTTAATACACAAATTAACAGATTCACAAAAGACAAACAATTCACAAAAGAAATTTTAAAATGGCAAAATAACAACCAAAAAAATGTTTAACCTCACCAAGTAAAACAATATTGATATATTATTTTCACCTGTCAGTTTTAAAAGATTAAATGATTAAAATTCACTGTTGTTCAGGATGTGAAAATGCAGATACTCTAATACAATGCCGGTGGAAGTTGAAACTGATACAACTTTTCTAAAGAAAATTTTTTCGACCCAGCAATTCCACTTCTGCCAATTTATACTAATGAGATATAATCAGACAAATGTGCAAAGACCTATGTGTAAGGATTTTGACAAGCCCCCCCAAAAGGAGATGTTAAATTATTACACATCATGCAACAGAATGCTACACAGACATAAATATGGTCACAAAAGTTTTCAAAATAAGAAGAGACATACAAAACAGTGAAAAGATAATGATTCTACTTTAAGATACATGTAATATCTGAAAGGATACATAACAAAATGCTACAGGGGTTATATTAAAGTAGATCAGAATTTTGGTATTTTAAAAATATTCTACATTGCTGAATTTTTAGGAAAATGTGTTATTTTAGTACATATTAATTAAAAGATTTTTACTTAAAGAATAAATAAAACAGGCCAGGCCTTGGTCTACATTAGATTTGATTTGCTTAAGTTTCTCTAAAATGAGAATAAATTTCAAAGTTGTTATTGCCTATCCAGAACTCCACTTTTTTAAACAAATAAATGTAAAATAACTGATTACAATAAATGCAAACACCTAAGAATGAAATGCAAAAGCAGATTCACTCTGAAAATAATACAGTATAATGGTAAAAGATTTGGAGTAAGTAACTGTGTTCTCGAGTCCTTCCACCTCTCTCTACCTCACTTATAAGACATGCTGGAATATAGTAAGTTCACAATGTTAGCAGTTATTTTTATTATTATTGCAGTTATATTTATTATTATTATTATTATTGGGCTGGCCAATGTACAAATCTGTTAATAAGACTAACCCAGAGAGGCAGAGAGAGATGATTGAGATTGTCAGATAAACTGTGTATATTTATATACACATTTCTATTTTATACTATATTTTGTCACTTAAACAGTACTTGAGTAGTGTGCTAAGACCTTTTCACTATGACTGAGGATTTGTTTAGTATGGCTTTACAGTTCTACCAGGTTTGTTTGTGTATTTCAAAGCTATACAAAAATGCACTATGAATATTAGATCTGCTTGATGGAAACTTCATATTAACAAGAAATATATCCCCATCTGTCCACTCGATGCCTTCCCCTTAATCCCATCTTGCCTGATACCAACATTGCTATCCAAGTTTTGTCTTTGTCAACATTTGCCTAATAAATCTTTTTTCATCCATCATCTTCAACATAACTGCATCAATTATTTAAGGTGTTCCTTATTATGAGTCACAATCTCTCAGTTAATAAGCTTAATTAGCACCCACATTTGACACAAATACTAATGGTTTTGAGTTTATTTAGTTTTAGTTTATTTATTTAGTTATTTATCAGTATTTAGTTTTTAAAAAACTAACTTCAAATACTACAATGGCATTTTTTTAAAAAATTCCACCATTAAGGCCTTTTTTTCCCATTTGTGTTGAAAATGGAAATGTTTGCACTTATCAACTATTTCTGAATTTTCTATCTAATAAAAACAAGAATATTTTTATAACTAATTCTCAAGCTAAGAATTAATTTTTTTTATTGTATTAAGTAAAACCCATTGCTAGTTTGCTACCAGGATTATTTCTGATATGGGTCAAAAAATTGCATCTGTTACATTTTTTTAAAAAAACTAAATAACTTTAAAGGCATTCAGACCTAAAAATTCAATGTCACATATTTGTTTTCTAACTTATGCCACACTCACAGTCACACACCAAAAAATGATCATGTAATGAATAATTTTCCAAATTAAGTGACATGGCATGCAGTATTTTAAAAAATTAGGGATGGTGATATTAGTACTCTTAAAAAAGAAAACAAAGTAGTATGGTTCATGTATGCATACCTCCCACCGCCTTCTTTACAGTTGGGACAGGTGCAAGCTACCCTCCGCAGTCTTTTTCCTTCTTGATGTTGTTGGTCCCCTTCTTCATCTACCACCTGTACTCTTAAGTGTGTTAGATCATTGGTGTTCAATGTAGAATCACCAGTGAGCTGCCAATCTTCAGGATCAGGTTCTTCTTCCTTGATCCTAATATCTGAAGAAAAAAAACAAATGCAAATGAGAAGCAACCCACTGGCCCTGAAAGAAAGCATGAGATCTAAACTCCTCTAATTGAATATTAGGTTAAAAAAATTAAATAAATAAAATAAAATAAGCAATAAAACCAAACAAAAACTACCTGTTTGCAGAACATAGTCACTGTTCTTTCTTGCTTATTCCTTTCAAAATAATTTTATTCTAAATATCAAAGATAAAGCAAAAATGGGAATAAAGCCAGCAGGACAGCTTACTTCTTAACAAATTCAAGAATGAAACTTCAGTTATAGTTGTTCAACTAGTCAATAAACCCAATGATCAATGTAGACTAGAACCAATTTTAATGCCTTTAATCTCTCATAACTTATATACATTCTGCCTATCTGAAGGTAATATATGGAATGCAAAAGGCAGCATTCACTTGAAACTGTTGCTCACAAACTTAAATTTTGAGCCGGGTGTGGTGGCGCACCCCTGTAATCCCAGCACTTGGGAGGCTGAGGCAGGAGGATCACGAGTTCGAAGTCAACTTAGGCCCTAAGCAACTCAGTGAGACCCTGTCTCTAAATAAAATACAAAATAGGGCTGGGGATGTGGCTCAGTGGTGGAGTGCCCCTGGGTTCAATCCCCAGTAGCAAAATAAATAAATAAATAAATAAATAACCTTAAGTTTTAAAAAAGCCTAAGTTTTTAAAAGTCATCCAGTACTAAAATTATCTATAATGTCCATGGCATTACTATAGAAGGACATGTAGTAATATGAGACAATTTTCATTTTTGAGGAGTTTTATAATAAATCATACTGGGGAACAAAATGAGCATGTAATAACAAAAGAATGGATACGGCAGGAAGCTGTTTCTCAGCAGCAACAATTAATAATACAATAATGTAACAATACTTCATTTTCTAAGTGAAACTAAGAACTGATCAAAGTATTTTCTTTCATCTCAGAAAACTGATTTAAAAAAAAAAATAATAATGATTTAGAACACAAAATGTAAGCAACCTCCACTGGTAAAACAAATTCCAGCAAATTTTTAATATAAAACTAAAAATATTTAGATCTATATTAGTCACTAATAATAAGGGCAAAAACAGCCTTAAAAATCGAATATGCTGGGCTGGGATGTAGCTCAATGGCAGAGCGTGTGCTTAGTTCTTGTGAAGACCTGGGTTCAAACTCCAGCATGGTTCCCCCACCCACAAAAAAAAATCAAGTGTGCCAAGTAACTTCTGAGTTCACATTAATGAAAATTAGAACATACAATCAACAATAAAAAAAGCATCAAATATCTTTAAACTAATTTATTTTATCAGAGTAACTACTCTACGAATCAAGGGGGAAAATGAGATAAAAGGGGATTTTAGCTTAGGCAACCGAGTTGATGGTGATGCCATTCAATGATATAGAAACTACTAGATAAGGTCCAGGTGGAAAAGGAGAGTTGTTAATTCCAAACTGAAGATCGCTGAGTTTTAACTATTTGTGAGATACAGAAGTAAAGAAGCTAGAGCTATAGGTTTAGAGCACAGAAAGAGGTTTATGCTAGACACAGTTGGGGATTTTCAGTATGCTACAGCGTCCATCCAACATTTAAGGGATGAGAAGAGAGTAGCCAAGAAAATGTGGTAGCATAAAAGGAAAGAATGTGTTTCAAGAAAGATAAGAAATAGACAACATCAAATGCTGTAGATAAGTCAATAAAGAAACTGACTAGTAAGAAGTGACAGTAACAGACAACTTTTCATGAAGTTTGAGAAAAAAGAAACATATCAGCTGAAGCTAAAAGGGAACACGAGACCAAAGGTGTTCTGTTTTAAAGATAGGAAAGACAAACCTTTAAAGCTTATGAGAAAGATTCCGTATATAGGGAGAATGAATTTCTAGTCAAGAGATGATAATCTAGAGCACTTACAGGTTTAGCTGAGGGAGCCCAGTCACCTTTTCCTTTGTTGGATGAAGGACCCAAACGGTAAGAGCACATTCATTCATCTAACTGATATTCATAATTATCTATTATGTAACCAGATATAGAATGAATTTTATTTGATGGCTAGGAATTAAGGGGCGATTGAAAAGATCTACTCTGTCATTTCTATATTCTCAGAGAAAAGATGAAGTGGGAATCAGATATGAATAAAACTACTTCCAGAACGCAAGTAAATCTTAAACTATGTTAATTTTTTTATTTTTATTTTTTTTTTGGAACCAGGCATTGAACTCAGGGACACTCGGCCACTGAGCCACATCCCCAGACCTATTTTGTATTTTATTTAGAGACAGGGTCTCACTGAGTTACTTAGGGCCTCCCTAAGTTGCTGAGGCTGGCTTTGAACTCGTGATCCTCCTGACTCAGCCTCCCAAGTCGCTTGGATTACAGGCGTGCGCCACCACGCCCAGATCTAAACTATGTTACTTTATAATCAGGTACTCAACCATATCATTATGATGGAAGACTGCACAAATATTGCCCAGTACTAGCTATTACAAGTTGAATAAAAGCATAAGGGTTATCACATATGTAGATCTGGATAAAATGAGGAATCTTATCAAATATTTTAAAAGCTACTCATTTTAGTTTCATTTTCAATGTTCTTTTTATTCAACATCATTTGTGATAAGATGGTAGAAAAAGGGGGTAAAATAGTAACATCAGGAATGGATAAAAAGCTGGGCACAGTAGTGCCCAACTGTAATCCCAGTGGCTCAGGAGGACGAGGAAGAAGGATTGAGAGTTCAAAGCCAGTCTCAGCAATTTAGCGAGTCCCTAAGCAACTGGGTGAGACTGTCTCAAAATGCAAAAAAGGGCTGGGCAATATGGCTCAGGGTTGAGTGTCCCTGCATTCAATCTCAGGTACCAAAAAAGAATGGATAAAGATCTTGGCATGGTGGCAAACGCCTCTAATCCTACCAACTCGGGAGGCCGAGGCAAAAGCTCAGGGCCAGCCTCAGCAACTTAGTGAGGTCCTAAGCAACTTAGCGAGACCCTGTCTCAAAATAAAAAATAAAAGGGTTGGGTATGTGGCTCAGTGGTTAAGAAACCCTGGGTTTGAAAAAAGAAAAAGAATGGATAAAGAGCCAGGCACAGTGGCACATACCTGTAATACTAGCAACTCAGGAAGCTGAGGCAGGAGGATCCCAAGTTCAAAGTCTGCCTCAGCAACTCAGCAAGGCCCTAAGCAACTGAGTGAAAGACCCTGTCTCAAAATAAAAAACGAAGTGCCCCTGGGTTCAATCCCCAGTAATCTGCACCACCCCCACCTCCCACCAAGAAAAGAATGAAGAAATCTAGACAGGACCTATATAAGAAGAAAAGAAAGATTTAAAGACAGCATAAGAAACAAAAGAGCAATTGATGAGAGGGGAAAAGAATGAAATGCAACCTGACTGAGGAGATGAAGATATTTTAGGACATTCTTGTTATTACTAAAACCTACAAAGAACATGTTTGAAGATTGAGTCATAGAAATGAATACTTACAACTTAAGTTTTCTTTCTTACTGCATCTGGATAAATGGCAAGCAAAAAGAACTTAACAGATCCAAATTGAACAAATCTTGTCCATCCCCAAAAATCTTTGAAAAAGGAATCCCATGAAATTAGAAGGGAGAATCGGAGGGTAGAGGAAGGGGGAGGTAGAGAAAGAACTGAAGAATAAAATTGAGCAAAGTATGTTATGTGCATGTACAAATATGTCACAAAGAAACCCACTATTCTGTGTAATTATTATGCACCTATTTAAAAAAACTCCTTGTATCAACCTAACTACTCCAACTATCAACTTCAAATAAGTATTGTTAGTCCATCCCCAAGCTCTCATCTCGTTCCAATCCATCTTCTACTCAGCTTCTGAAATTTTCTTCTAAATAAGAATCTAATTGCTTTACTTCCTGATTGAATATATGCACTAAACTTCTATTTTCTACAGGATCAAGTACAAACTAATTAACTTGGTATTCATTCTGGCTCTACCCTGCTCTTCCAACTCTAAATATTAAAAAACTGAAATTCTCAGCATTTTTATAGAACATATGCTTTTTCAATGGCACACCCTTGCATGAGCTATTCCTTTCAACTAGACTGTTCTCTATTCTTTTTGTTCTTCACCTAAGTAAACTCTATCTCTACTTCAAGACAGGTCAAAAGTCATTCCCCTTTACACACGTTTACGGTAAAATTAATTATATTTATGTGCTCCTACATCCCTTTGGATAATAAATGCTTCAATCAATAATGCTCAGAAAATATCATCTGACTTAAATGAACTACCTTCTTTAAGGAAGAATTTCCAATATAGGTAATAATCTACATAGGAAAATTTTGTTCTCTACTTCTCTATGTGCAAGTAAGAATTTTATAAGATTAAGAATCACTGGGCACAGTAGCACACACCTGTAATCCCAGAAGTTCAGGAGGCTGAGGCAGGAGAATTGCAAGTTCAAAGGAAGCCTCAGAAACTTAGCAAAGCCCTAAAGCAAAGTAGAGAGTCCCTCTCTCTAAATAAGACATTAAAAAGGGCTCAGGGAAAGCCGGGCGTGGTGGCGCACACCTGTAATCCAAGCAACTTGGGAGGCTGAATCAGGAGGATCACGAGTTCAAAGCCAGCCTCAGCAACTCAGCGAGGCCCTAAGCAACTCAGTGAGACCCTGTCTCTAAATAAAATACAAAATAGGTCTGGGGATGTGGCTCAGTGGCCGAGTGTCCCTGAGTTCAATCCCTGGTCCCGCCCCCCCCCCCCCCCCCAAAAAAAAAAGAGGAGGGGGGGGGGGTGTTGGATCACGAAGGGGCAAATGATGGGGTTAAGAAAAAAAAAAAAAAAAAAAAAAAAAAAAAAA
>JAJEJO010000123.1:1291482-1355207 GCA_020662805.1 Glaucomys volans | reverse complement strand
TTATGCGGCTCTTGTCTTTATGAACAATCCAATAAACGTCTGCTATTTATCTAGTGCGGGGGATCTGCGTCGATTGATTGCCGTGTGCCCCCCCCCCCCCCCCAAAAAACGGGCTCAGGGTATGGCCAAGTGCTTAAATGCCCCTGAGTTCAAATCCTGGTACAAAAAAAAAAAAAGAAAAAGAAAAAGAAGAAAAAAAAAGATTAAGAATCAACACCAATAAAGAGGACCACAAAGTGCTCACTAAGACAATAAATTATTTATTGCCCAAGAAGTATTGCCAACAATTTCCAATCACTGTATTTATTCATATGCATTTGGGTATTATTTTTGAATTGTAATCATAAATTAATGTCCATAATACCTCCCCTTTACCAAATGCATGCCAATTTAAGACAAATACAGGATAAACATCCCTATCCAAACTGCAAAATCTGAAATGCTCCAAAATCCAAAAAAATTCAGAGTTGGAACATTACAGATTTAGGATGCTTGAGTGGTAACACCTATGCAAATATTACAAGATCCAAAAAAAAAATCTCCAAAATCTGAAACACCTCTGGTCCCAAACATTTTAGATACAGGATACTCAACCTGAATCTTAAGTTTTCAGTACCAGTCAGTCAAGTTTACATCTTTTTCAGTATCTTTGTGTAGATAACAAGAAAAAATTTCTTACTGTGCTGTATTAGTGTCCTAAATAGTACCTAATTATTCTGAAATCTGTTGGATCAGGAGAAAGGAAAATAATAATACATCAAAATGGTTCATAAAAGTATGAGAAGTACTAAACATTATCAGTTACCAGGAAAATAAAAATGTAATTCACAATGAGATAATACTACCTTGTCCACCAGAATGACTGAAAACTTTTAAATAAATAGACACTACTAATTTTAGAAAAGAAGTAGAGCTAGTAACACTAGGATTGTACGCTGCTGGTGGGTATGTAAATTCGTAGAATCACATTGGAAAATCTTTCATCCATAATCCATATCTTCTAAAGTTGAATCTCTCTCTGTACTATACAGTTCAAATACTTTCACTCCTAGGGATATACGCAACAGAAATGCATACATGACACCAAGAATGTATAAAAATGACAACATTATCTGTAACTAGGTTATATCCACTGTAATACTATATCCATGATGTATTCATCTGTATAATGGAACATGATAAAACAATGAAAATTAACAACTGACATGCAATGACAAGTGTGAAACTAATTTTGAACCAAAGAAGTCACCCATCTATACACACACTCTGTATAAATATATACACATAAAAATACATGCATATCTCCCCCTGCATATACAAGGAATAGGATCACATGATTCATGTAAACTAAGAATTCCATTTACATAAAACTCAGAATAGGCAATGGTTCCAACTACAATTCTGTAGGAAATGCAAAATCTCTGAAGACAGTAAAATAAAATAAAGAACAAGATAAAAATCAATGGTTTCCAGGAGAGAAGGGAGAGATGAATAGATAGGGCAGAGAGGAACGTTAGGGGAATGATAATACTCACTACAATACTATAATGGTGAATGTATATCATCTATTTACCCAAACCCACAGACTGCACAACACCAAAAGTATGGAGAGTATGAGTTTTGGGTGATAATGATGTGTCACTGTTGGTTTATCAAGTATAACAAACACACCACTCTAATGGGAAATGTTGATAATGGAGGAAGCTATGCATGTGTGGGAGCTATGCATATATACAAAATATATCTGTTCCTCCCTTTCTATTCTACTGAGAACATAAAACTGCTCTTAAAAAATTAAAAATTTTGGCTGGGGATATAGCTCAGTTGGTAGAGTGCCTGCTTTGCAAGCACAAGGCCCTGGGTTCAATCCCCAGCACCGCAAAAAAAAAAAAAAAAAGTAAAATTAAAATTTTCAGAGAAGGATAGAGAACTATATGGTGACAGAAGAGTGGTCACTTCCTACTTCCTAATTCTGAGAGGGATAATGGAAAGAAATATTTCTTTGTTGGTAATATACATTTCTTGATCTGGAACTGATTTTTTGATCTGTGTATTCATTTTAAAAATCTAATCAAATTACACAATTTGATTTATAAATTTTCTGGATATTATGCTTCAATATAAAGACTATTCTATTCTAAATAAAACATTTTGTATCAATCGAAATTACTTAGGAATTATTAGGTACAAATTCTTTTGCTGAAATGTGAACACTAAAAATTTAAAATGACTGAATATAATCTTATTCTCAACAAATCTATGAGCAGCTCCATTCACAGTTCTACACTGTAAGGAGAAAGTAGTTAATAAGAGTTAAGTTCATGCCTTTATCAAGTCAACTTTCTAGTTGGGAGAAGACAGAAAAAATAAACAAATACACAGTACTTGAGCAATGATTAATTGTTTTGGGGAAAAAAAGTATTTTGGATAAGAAAGGAAAGGAAACGACAGAAGGAAAGTAGTAGATGCTACTCTTTTATTTATTTATTTAAAAAACTTTTTTTGAAACAGGGTCTCACTATGTTGCCCAAACTAACCTCAAATTTGTAATCCTGCCACCTGAACCTCCTGAATAGCTGGGATTACTGGCAGGTACCATTGCACCCAGGCAGTAGTGGCTATTTTAAATAGGGGGGACAGAGAAAGATTTTACTAATGTGGTGCCATCTGACCTGAAGAAGGTAATAGACCAAATGTGGTTAAAAGCAGAAAGATAAGCAAGTTGGATGTAAGTTTGGTATATTCAGGGAAAAGTGAGGCAGCTTGTATGGCTAGCTAAGGTGACTTGAATATAGAAAAGCAGTATAAGATCACAGAGGTGATCTTGGAATGGAAGGTAGGGAACAGATTCATGTTAGGAGCCATTGTGTATTATCTTCGAGATCATTATAAGGACTTTACATTTTATCCTAAGGGAAGCCAAGGAGGGATTGAGAGGGGTGATATAATTTGAACTGAATTTTATTAAAATAAATCCAGAATTGGATCACTCTGAATATTCTACAGAAAGACCATGGGAGGCTAAGGCAAAAGTAAGGATACTAGCTGAGTGTGGGGACACAACACCTATAATCCCTGCTACCTGGCAGGCTGAGGAAGGGGAATTAAAAAAAAAAAATGAAATTTTTAAAAATAATGATTAAATTAAGAAGCTGCTGTAAATATTAGAACACAAGATAATGATGGCCTAAAACTAGGGTGCTGATGAGGAGGTAGTAGAATAAGTCAGGAAATATTGTAGCCAAAGTTGTCTGCTAACAGATTTGGTAACAGGTTATTGTATGATGTGGGAGAGAAAGAAGTTAAAAAGACACTTTGAAAGTTTTTGTCCTGAATCACTAAAAATATGGAGTTGCTGTTAACTGAAACAGGTCAGAATATAGGTAGAAAGTTGTAGGGAAGGGAGCCTATTTTGGGATATGAACATTTATTTTAAAATGCCTACTGAATACCCAAATGAAGACAATGATCAGGCAGCTGATGGATCTAGAGTTTAAGTAACAAACTGACCTGCCAATATTAATTTGCTTATCATAAGCATAGATAGTTGATATTAAGAATCACATGGAACACAAAGTAAATAGAAGGAAAACCCTGGGGTGATTCAAAATTAAACAGAAAGCCAGATGTGATGGGGTACACCTACAATCCCAATGACTCTGTAGGCTGGGGTGGGGTGGGAGGATTGCCAACTTTGAAGCCAGCCTCAGCAATTTAGCAAGACTCAGGAGGATTTCAGTGATAAAGCACCCCTGGGTTCAATCACCAGTGATCCACCCATTCAAAAAAAAAAAAAAAAAAAGTACAGGAGATTAAGAGTGGAAGGGAGCCGGTGCATGCCTGTAATCCCAGCAGCTTGGAAGGCTGAGGCAGGAGGAGTGCAAATTCAAAACCATCCTCAGCAAAAGTGAGGCGCTAAGCAACTCAGTGAGACCCTGTCTCTAAATAAAATACAAAATAGGGCTGCGGATGTGGATCAGTGGACAAGTCCTCCTGAGATCAATCCCGGCACCAAAAAAAAGGAATGAAAGTGAGGAAGGAAACTGGTGCTCAGAAGTTATTTCAAAAATCATTTGAAGAACCTAACCATGTTAAATGCTTGATAAGTAAAATGAGAACCAAGAAATGATTCTTGGATGTAACAATATGTTAATCACTAGCAATCTTCACAAAAGCTGTTTCAGTGAAATACGGAAAAATCTCTGCCTAAAGTAGATTCAAGAAAATGGAAAGTATAGCTGACTCTTTCTGAGAGTTTTGTCATGACATCAAGAGCTATGTAGTTTGGATCTTAAGTGTCCTCCAGAGCTGCATGTGGTAAAAGCTTGTTCCCCACAATTGCACTATCTGGAGGTGGAAAAACCTACAAGAAGCAGGGCTTAGTGAGAGGTCTTTAGGTCACTGACGTATTCCTTGCAGAGAATTATGGGACCCCTTCTTTCTTTTTTCATATCCCAGGCACGAGGTATTCCTGATCACAGAACCCAACACTCCAAAACTATAGGCCAAACTAAAACCTCTCCTCCTAAGTTAACTGTATCAGGTTATTTGTTACAGTGACTGAAAGTTGACTAATAAATAGAACAAGCACTGCAAAATGGCATGAAATTTCCAAAGTCCACAAAAGTAGATTTAATGCGTGAGTGTCTAAAATATTGTAAACTAGCCTTTATATCGAATAGCAATACCTGTACTATATACACAAGCAGTACAGAAAATGAATATGCTCGTTTAAATTTGACTTTGGGGGGGGGGATTCCAGAACATCAACCATGGCCCCCCTTCTCCAACCCAGGAGAAGTCTGTATGACTACTTTTAAATAAAGCCTGTTTAATATGCTAAAATAAATAAATAAATTTGACTTTGGGTATTTTAGGAAAAATAAGCTTTAAGTGCAAAAACTATAACTGACAGAAATTCAAGAATATCTGTACAACACATTTTAGAATTTATAAATTAACAGGTCTGGTCTTTTATTATGAAAAAATATTTATTTATTCATTTATTTATTTATTTGCAGGGGTGGCGTACTAGGGGTTGAACCCAGGGGCACTGAACCACTGAGCCACATCCCCAGCCCTTTTTATATTTTATTTAAAGACAGGGTCTTGCTAGTTGCTGAGGTTGGCTAAAGCTCATGACCCTCCTTCCTCAGGCGCCCATGCTGCTGGGATTACAGGCATGCACCACCAGGCCCAGTTATTATGAACATTTTCTATCCCAAAATATTTGTTTCCTTTTCATCTGGCCTGGTATGTCACTAATAGTATCTCTGTCCCATGACTATAGTTGTTTTCAAGGCCTACCCATACATAAAACAAGCGTGTGAAAGGGCAAAGGTTGCCTGGTGATACAGCTCAGCTGGTAGTGTATTTGCCTCTCATGCACAGGGCCCTGGGTTCAATCCCCAGCACAAGAAAGAAAAGGAAGGAAGGAAGGAAGGAAGGAAGGAAGGAAGGAAGGAAGGAAGGAAGGGGAGGGGAGGAGGAGGAGGAGGAAGAGGAGGAGAGGAAGAAAGAAAGAAAGAAAAAATCTTGCACACCTGGATAAGGACTGAATAAAGGGCAAGCACTTCAAAATGATGAAATCCACAGAGAGGCGTACAATATGGTTACAAAGACAAGATTAATTTTCAATATTATTTAAGCATTAATAACTCAGAGCATGCCTAGATTTCTATTAAAAAATGTTATCAGAAAAACATCCTAAATATCTCTACCTAAAACTAGTTGCTAATTACTTATCAAGAGAGTTAATAGAATATTTAAGGTAAATTCTTAACTGTTTTATCAAGTCTGGAAGATACATTCTTAATTTAAATAGCTAACACTAGATAAATATGAATTACAGTACTGTTGATAAAATGAGCCATTCTCCTTTATCAATAGTGTATCATTAGAATTTTGTTGTTATCAAAGTCTTTCATATTCTCTGCCTTCAATTTCTTAAAGCACTGATGAAATTACATTTGATTCTTAAAGTTTATTTTATTTAAATTTCCCCTTAATCGGTTCCACCTGCCAAAAAAAAAAAAAAATCACCTAAATAGAATTATGGAATAGTCCTTTGCAATTCCATATATTGTTTAATAAGATTTTCATTAACTATTCAGATTCCTATGGATGTTTCAGACCTACTAAAAAGTCATTTTTACCAATTTCCTTTTCAGAGGAAAGTTATACACACAGTGAAAACTGACTTTCATGTCTAATGCAAAGAAGTTAACACCTTATGGGCAGATTTTAAAATTTCATTTTATTTTCTTTCCAAACATTATCAAAAATATATTTACTGGGACAACCAGTTCTATGTCTATTCTTCACAGGTGAATGAATTCTAGTCCTTTCTATTCTTTTCACTAAGTCAAAAAACAAATATATGTATAAAATACATATATAAAATTAATCTTATTAATCTTTCATATTTTACAGAAGTTCTCCAGATTATCTTCAAAGCTTTTCTATCCATTTGGAGATTATAAATCTAGGAAATACAATCTCCTATAGTATACACACACATAAATGGGCATATCAGGAAATAACTAATGTTCTAAATACCTTAGAGAAGATCCCATTCTATGGTCTTACCAGAAATATATGAGAAAAAGACTAGGTGGCCTGCAACTAATACACTGTATATAGTGAAAGATTAACTTTACCTTTTTAAAGTGAAGTACTAAATAAATCTATTAAGGGAACAATATTCTATCAGATGACAAAGGAAGATGATATCTAAAAGTAAGGTTTACTACTTTCAGGCATTCTTCTAAACATTTAACATATACTACACCTCATTACATGCACCAAACCATTTTGCAGTTAATTTTTTTCTAAAAGATAAAATAAAGGGGTTATATTCACCTGAAGTCACAAAGTTGAAATGGATGAAGCCAAGACATAAAACAACAAAAAAATTATACAAAACCATATTACAGATTATTACTAAAGATCAGTTACTTACTAGGGCCTGTAAGCAGCATTAAGTCATCTTCCCCTACATATATAAATATATGTGATTTTAAATTATAGTGGGATCAAACAGTTTTAGTGTCTCTAAAATCCAGGAAGGATAAAGAAATTTTAGTATATGTGTACAATGGAATATTATGCAACCTTTAAAAAGGAGATATTGTTTCACATGCTACAGTATGGGTGATGAAATGTCAGTCACATAAGGACAAATGCTCTATGACTTCATGAACATGAAAACATCTAAAACAGTGAAAAAAAAAATCATAGAAACACAAAGCAGAAAGCTGCCAAAGACTAGGGAGAAGAGCACAGGGGAACTGGTATTGAATATCAGCTTTGCAAGATGAAAAATTTCTAGAAGTCAGGCACAGTAGTGTAGGCCTATAATCCCAACTACTCAGAAGGCAGAGGTAGATGGATCACCAAGTCTGGGACCAGCCTTAGCACACTTAGCAATACCTTGTTTTGAAGGAAAAAATAAAAAGGGCTGGGAATAGAGCTCATAAAGCACTCCTGGGTTCAATCCCTAGTACCAAAGAAAAGTTATAGAAATCTATTTTAGAATAGTGTGAACATACTTAACACTACTGAACAGAGCACTTAAAAAATTGTTTAAATGATTAATGTTTTTAAATTTTTTTAACTTTTAAGTTAAAATGTTTCATTAACAAGTATAATTTTAAAAAATTTTAAATTAAAAAAAAAAAAAAACTGAGGTATCTGCCCTGATGCTTTCCACTTCATAGGACTTTAATTTTAGGAACCCCACAGAACAAATCTTCAATGTCACAGCTAAGAAATTCAGAATATCTATGACATCAACATTGTAAGTTATTACAGACAGTATTCTTTCCTAAGGCATCTTCCCCTCCCCCACAAACTTCAGGGGCTAGTTTTTCTTTCTCCTTCAGATGATAAAAGAGGAGTAGGAGGAAGAAGAGACTTTAAAGTTACTTTGAAGATTTTTTTTTTAAAGTTGTTCCTCCAAGTTAAAATGATATGAAAAGAATGACAGCTCCCAATAATTCCTAACTGCTATCCTAGAAACATAAAGTGATAAGCTTCAAGCAGCTATCGCAAATCACAACTCTCACTATTCAAATCCTAGTAGTACTAAACATTTATCTTTAAAGTAGATTCAATTTTAGAGATAACTAAAGATGATCTGAAGCTACACTATTATGAGTAAAGTTAAGTACTCAAACCAGAAGATACAATACTGCTTTTGATTCAAAACAAGCCAGGACTATAACTGAATCCTATTAAGAGTTTACTTCCCTTCCCACTCCCCAATCACCTGATCTTTGAAAAATTCTATCACTAGAATATGCAATTGTCTTAAGTCAAAGAACCTGAGGACAAAAATAAATAGTTGTTTTAAGCTGCCTCCTGTTGCAAGACTACAGCTATTGTTATATGAGATTTTGTAACCTCACCTCTCATAGCCTTATTCTCAAGTTTTCTTGCTTTCCCCCCAATGAGTATGTTCTCCTACAGGTTCATATATTTTGTGTTTACATTAGTCACCAAAAATGCAAAAATGGCTTCCACATGAATTTTTTTACTAATTTATTTTAAGTGAATGCTGCCAGAAAACTCTTTCAAACTGGATGAAGTTACCTCTTAAAATATTCCAAAGCAACCAGGCATGGTGGCACACACACCTACAATCCCAACAGCTTGGGAGACTTAAGCAGGAGGATCACAAGTTCAAAGCCAGCCTCAGCAACTCAGTGAGACGCTAAGCAATTCAGTGAGACCCTGTCTCTAAAAAAAATACAAAAAAGTGGCTGGGGATGTGGCTCAGTGGTTCAGTGCCCCTGGGTTCAATCCTTAGTACCAAAAACAAACAAACAAAACAAACCATGACAGACTGCAGGTAAGCTTTTTAGATACTACACGTAATTCTTGTAATTTAAAATAATGGCACATAACATGGTATTAATCCACTTTCTCAAATTTAAATACCGTGGGGTTTCAAAAATTTAAATCAAACTTTGGAAAAGAGTATTATTTAATATTTTAATGTTTAATTATTTTTATATCACTTCAAAAATACATTGGAAACTTCTAAAATTAAAAGGCTTTAGGACATGATTTATTTAGAATAGCATGAGTTACTCAGGATAGTTATAAGGTAACTTATGGTTATCATATTCTAAACAGAAATATGTCCTGAATTAATTACTCATTTATCTATTTTCCTTAACAGGAAGCCCAGGATATTATTTAATCTTCATCTAACAACTCCAATTTCCACCTATCTCAGCCTTACCTGGGGTTACAAGCAAGCATTATCATGCCTGGCTTAGAACACTGCACTTTTTTAAACTATCTAAAATTGTAGATTTTCTATTTATTTTTATATACTTGTTTTTCTATCTTATCCCAAACTCCAGTGATATCTTTTCTCTCCAGCTCCAAGTCACCATTCCCATTACCCTGTCTAATCTACATCTTCCATATCAGTTTTACATTGTGCAATCTGCCAAGATTTTTAAACTGATCTGAGGTCACTCCCAAGAAACCTAACACCCACACACATCAAATGAAGATGGCCAGAGTAGCTAACACCTGCTTCAGCAGACTCTCAAATTGTTGCCTTGAAGGACATTATGCCAACACAAAGATGAATAAATGGGGTTCCAGGTCATCGTATAAATCCAAGCAGCCCCATTAAGATCAGTTTTATACACTGGAGATTTACCAGAGATTTTTTTTTTTTGCAGTGCTGGGGATTAAACCCAGGGTCTTGGGTTTGCCAGGCAAGCACTCTACCAACTGAGCTATATCCCCAGCCCCTTTACCAGAGATTTGTTTGAGGAAAGGGTTCTGCACTAGCACTGGACTAAAATTATGGTATTGCCATTTGTTGCCATGGCTAGGGTGGAAGAAATCACCATCTGGGGTCTTTCCCCCTCATTAAAAAAATACTGCCTTTAAACAAACCAAAACAGGGGTTGGGGATTTAGCTCGGAGGCAGAGGGGGGAAGAGGAAAAAAAAAAAAAAAAAGAAACACCAAAAGATTTCCCTTCCTTAAAACTGTGTTAAAAAGGCACATTATTTTCCCTAAGGATTTCAAATACTTTCTGTAGATCAAAAACAATAGTAATGTGGCTTGATATCACCAGAAACACAAAACAATGCTTTAAATAATTCACTTAACCATACTGTACGTACACAGCCTTGACTAGTAACTTCTAGTTATAAGCTTCACCTTTTATCGCGTCTTCTATGTAATCACCTTGCCATATTACCTTCGTAAGAGGGTTTTTAGTCAATTGTGTAGGCAACAGCAAGGAATGTAAACAAAAGGCTGAATCTTGCCAGTTTTAGAATTTGTACATTTTTCTTTCACCCTCGAATTTCAATGTACTCAATTCAAACATTAGCAAGCACCCAAAATCATATCATATCCAAACATATCAATCAAGATTGGTGAGGTTGGGGGTTGGGGATATAGCTCAGTTGGTAGAGTGCTTGCCTTGCAAGTGCAAGGCCCTGGGTTCAATCCCCAGCACTGCAGAAAAAAAAGAAAAGAAGATTGGTGAGGTTATGGGGCTGGGGATGCACAAGGCCCTGGGTTCAATCCCCAGCACCAAAAAAAAAAAAAGAGAATTTTTTTTTGGTGAAGTTGTGCTATATAGTTAACGAACAAACCCAAAATCTCAATGGCTTGACACAACAAAAGTTTATTTCTCATTAATTGTGCATGGCCAATTCAGGTTGGCAGAGGAGATCTTCTCCTAACAATCCCTCAGGAACCTAGGTTCCATTTGACAATGCTTTCAAAATTACCTTACCAAGGAAGGTTAAGAGTTTGCAGCAAATCACATGCTACTCAAACTTTTACTCACATTTACTGGTTGCAAAACGGCACATAGCCAAGCCTAACCTGAAAAATTACAGAAAAGGGCAATCCTATCATGTGCTTAGACCATTTACGAACAATCTTGACTCTCAAGTTCCTTGCTGGTCCAATGTTCTTTCCACATACAAAATATAACTATCAGAAGATACCTGCAGAAGATAACCCAAATATTCCATCTAGTCACAGTATCAAGGTGACATGGAAATAATCTCAGTACCAAAAAAAGAAAGAAAGAAAAAAAAAACCAGCCAATTATTTTCTAGCTCATCTCTTTCTTATAATACCTCACTGAATGAAGCCAATGGCAGCTAAAATACAATTTGTTTTCCAAGCTTATTTCCTCAAGCTTCAAATACAGTGGGTACATTACATACCTTATTGCATTTAAGTTTTACCAAATGCTTCTCCTCTGTATCCCATCTTCCCAGACTCGAAAATCAGTTTCCCTGCTATTTGATCCTTAAGCCAATGCTAGAGCTGATTTTTTTTTGTTAGAGCACACTACTCCTTGTATCAGATCTTATTTCAGTCAAAACAGACTTTATATGGCACAGTCTAATGAAAATATGCCAGTCACAAAGTAATTTCAAATTTTCTAGTAGCCACATTAAAAAAAACAGTAAAATTAATTTTAATACTGTTTCATTTAACCCAGTATGTCCAAAATAATTTAATCCCATAATCAATATAAATATTAATGAGATAGTATTTTACATTCTATTTTTTTATCCTAAATCTTCAAAATTCCATTTGTTGTGGTTTTTTTTTTTTTTTCCTTTTTGTTTTTGTACCTGGGATTAAACCTAGGGGACTTGATGGGATTACAGGAATGTGCTACCATACCCGGTTCAAAATTACATTTGTATATTTACACATCAATTCAACCTAGGCATATTTAAAGGACTTAGCATCACAGATGGTGGCTACCATATAAGACAGGACAGGGCAAAATTATGTTTTGTTTTGTTTTTTCCCCCGGTGCTGGGGATTGAACCCAGGGCCTTGTGCTTGCAAGGCAGGCACTCTACCAACTGAGCTATATCCCCAGCCCCAAAATTATGTTTTAATAGCCCCTGAAATCACAGTGGCTGAAAACAATGCTTTATTTTTTTAATTCGCCTCCATAAGTCAGCTCAGGGAAAGCATGCTTCGTCAGTTATAGATCAACAATAATGAAACAGTAGCCTATTTCTTTAACTAAAGCAAGCTACATGGCTACACCTAACTTGGGTGTTCCCAGGAAGAGAACCAAAAATATTAGGTAGACACAGCACTGGTGATTATCATATTCATTTTTCATATCACAATTTATAACTTTCGAACTATGTTTTCAAGGAATTTCTTTTTTTTTTTTTTTCCAAAATATGGAACGTTTCACGAATTTGCGTGTCATACTTGAGCAGGGCCCATGCTAATCTTCTCTGTTATCGTTCCAATTTTAGTATACGTGCTGGCGTAGCAAGCACAAGGAATTCCTTTTTTAATTTTCTTTTTTATCCCTCAATATAACCTGCTTTAAAAAGCAATAAAGGAAGCCGGGCGCGGTGGCGCACGCCTGTAATCCAAGCGACTTGGGAGGCTGAGTCAGGAGGATCACGAGTTCAAAGCCAGCCTCAGCAACTTAGCGAGGCCCTAAGCAACTCAGTGAGACCCTGTCTCTAAATAAAATCAAAATAGGGCTGGGGATGTGGCTCAGTGGCCGAGTGCCCCTGAGTTCAATCCCTGGTTCAAATAAATAAATAAGCAAGCAAGCAATAAAGGAGCTCAGTATGGTGGCACTTGCCTGTTGTCCTACCTACTTGGGAGACTGAGGCAGGAGGCTAGGAGGATCCCTTGAGCTCAGGACTTTGAGACCAGTCCAGAAAGGGCAATGCAGTGAGACCCTGTCTCAGGAAAAATAAAGCAGAGTATTGGGGGGTGTGGTATGTAGCACTCACCTAACATGTTTATGGGTTCAATCCCCAAAGCCACAAAAAAAGGAGGGGGACACAAAATTTTGAAATGTTAGGAATCAAACTATTTGAGTAAACTGCTTTTACTACTAACAAGATAAAATAATAACTGTAGGACAAATAAAATTTCTTTACTATGGAACATAATTTTCCCTTCAACAATGTTTCTGAAGATTTTGGAAAAAGCAATTGAAAAGATGTGAATAAAGCTTAAATACTATTACTTCATTGTGACAAACGCATACTTTGAATCCTCTTTAAAACTTATCTTACCAAGATTTTCTGAGTGGTTACTGTTGCTGAAACAAGTGCAGACAAGAAAAATTAGATAGGAAGAGGAAAAGCCACAATTACTCCTCAAAAGTGGGATGAAATAAGGCTAAAGACATTTTTACTGACTTTCAAGAAGATTTCCTCTTACAGCTTTATTATTAACTTCCTGCCATTTAACGCTAAAAATCAACTGCCTACTTAGTTGCCCAAAATGTTAAAAAGCAGTTATCTAGAACCACAGGCAAAGCTTTGGTTTCACAGGTCTAAAGCTAAAATCCCTTTCTCCTAAAAAAATGAATATTTACATTCTACTCCATCTTCACTTGAGCACTCAAAGAATCATGGGAGCTGAGTGCTGTAGCTACAGTAGTACAGCACTTGCCCAGCCTACAGCAGGCACTTTGTTTTCTAGCACCAAGCAAAAAAGTGAACTCCTTCCCACAAAAATCTTTGTTTTAAAGCTGGGTGTTCCTCCTTATTAAAAATCAGTTTAGGATAAAATAAACTATTTGGGGTTTTTTGTTTCTGGTTCTGGGGACCGAACCCAGGGGTGCTCTACCCCTGAGCTATATCCCCAGCCCTTTTTATGTTTTAAATTTTGAGACAGAGTCTCACTAAATTGCAAAGGTGGGCTTTGAACCAGGAATTCTGTTTCAGTCTCAGATTACAAGTATATGCCACTGCAACCAGCAAAATAAGCTCTTTTAAATATAAGCAGAGGTAATAGTATCTAGAACTTATAGGTAGTTCACATAGATGCTTTTCTGATGGATAATAAGATAAAACCAACTCAAAACTATAACTATCCACTGATTCCAAACTAAATTTTCTAATGCCAGATGTCAGGGGAAAGAAAAATCCTATAACCCAAAGAAATATTACCCACTAAACATTTATTACCCTAACAAAAAAAAATCTTAGAAATGACAGAAACTGTGCACACTTTTCTGCATGTTTTATTGATGTTTATTAACATAGTAGTTACGTACAGTTCCCACTCTAAATTTCCCCAAACATCTACCTTTTATTAACTAACTCCCATGCTGTTTGTGAACTCTCCCAACTTCGATGGGGTCTATAACTTCTCTCCTACACAATTCCAGTCTCACATCCTGAGCTCGTCTCTATTTATACTATAAACAGTCCTTTCAATCTAGTATCACAAATCCGATCAATTAAAACATACCACTTGGCCACTCCCCCAGTTACTCTTTAAACTCAGTCGGTGATGTGACTTTTTTTTAAAACAGTAGATACATCTCTCATTCCCATTAACTAGTCACTAATCCTATAAATTCATTCCTTGAAATGTCTAGCATTTTACTTCCTTACTTTCATTAGTTTATCCCTGTTATTACTGAAGTAGCCTTCTACCTTCCTCAGTGCTTCTTTCTTCCCATTACAATCTATTATTATGTCTTCTCAGTACTGATTTATTCATGTTATTCCTCTTCAAAAACTTTCAATAGCTCTTTAACTGAACTAAAAATAGTAAAATTCTCATAGCTAGAGTCAGTATTCCACACTTATCCTATCTACTCAAATGAAATGTGCCCTATCAACCACTAGTCACCAAACAGCCTCAACTGTTATTCATGTCAATTATAGTCCCCAAAGTAGTTCTTCATAATTAACCCAATGACATACTACTAATCTCTTGAGATGTATAATCCAAAATAAGAAAAAAGGTGTTGCTTGGAGCTTCCTTAAAGGATCAGATTTATTTTTCAATGAATGTCTCAGAAACTTTGATATGCTAATGAACATTTTCACAACTTATTTAATAATACCTATTTAACCTCTTATAAACTATTTTGGGGGAAATATTATTAAGTTGTCCCCTGATTATTCAATGTGCCTATGCACACTGACAATTCTTTCTATCTTGTTAGTAAATATCTTCTCCTCATCTCTATCTACACAAATATAGACACCCCCCATTCCAGCTCTCCCTTCTCATGAAGTCCCCACTGACAAATGAAGCACTCTTTGATCTCCTCTGAACTACACAATTATCTGCATCATGCAATTTAATTAATTTATCACATCGATTTATACTGTCAATTATGCACTGATTTATAGTGATGATTACTGTCCCATATTTCTGCCATTAATACCCCAACAAATCAGAAAGCCTTTTGAGAAATGAACATGTACATACTTCTCTTTTATAGCACTCAGTTAAAAAAAAAAAAAGTACTACTTATTTGACTGAATACAGTTTCACTCAAAGAAACTTGTTCACCTTCACTCAAGTTTTTGAGCATTCTGCCTTTGGCCAAAATATAAGAACAAACAGCATTTATAAATTGCTTTTCCCTTCACTTGTAAGCAACACCAAGGACACCTCACTACAGTTTAGTGTAAGGAACCAATCCCTGAAATTTATCAACTACTGTCTTTGTATTGTAGGTGATGAAAGCAGCAGCAAAACAGTCTATCTTCAAGGCTTTCACAGATCCATAAAATCCTTTCTACTTGAGAGCCAAGTAAGTATTCACTTTGCCCAAGCTGTTACTATGAACAAGGCCCACTAACCCAAGCCATCACAGGGAATTTCTGGCACCCAAAGTCCAATATACTACTAGCATGCTGTTTCTGTTAGAAAACTATTGTAATCCAAAATTTCCACTCATCAAAAAAAAATGTTTTTCAAAAACTTTTCATTTCAAACATTTGCAAAAGCTTTTTTATTACATAAGATCTCAAATATATACAAAAGTAAAACAGTATTTGACAAACCCCAATATACCTATCGCCCAGCTTCAACAAACTAGGGCAATTCTGTTTTATCTATAAGCCAAAGTACTTCCGTGTTTTTTTTTTAATCTCAGATATAACATTTCATTCACAAGAATTTCAATATGTATTACGCAAAGACAAAAAAAGAACTTAACATTTTTAAAATCTTTCAACATGTTATTCTTTCAGCACATAAAATCTAAAAAGTGTTAAAAGAACTCTGAAACCAGTCAATTCTACTGAACTTCCTCATATGAAGACAAGACAATCTAAAACTTATTTAGCTTCTCTTAGTACCTTCCCCCTCAAGTTTATACACTGGTTTCTAAAATAATTCTAAGTCAAGGGTCTTTGTAAAAGCTATAAATTTAGGGGCTGGAACAGCACTTACCTAGCAAGCACAAAGCTCCAGGGTTCAATCCCCAGCACTCTCCCTGCCCCCCAAAAAGCTAAGAAGACCTAAGGGATTAAGGAAAGAAACTAACCTATTAATTACACTTTACATCTTTTCAATTTGTGCCTTGTGTCATTATTGCCTATTCAAAAAATGAAACTTTTTTCTTAAATTGTAAATGAACTGGTAAGAGAAAAGATCAGAGGGATAGAAAACAGACTAGACATTATAACAACAGCCTAGCAGACCAGTAAGAGCCAGTTTAACAAAATGAGAATGGATAGAAAGAATAGATCACAAAAACATGGCAGAGAGAACGTTTTACTAGAGTAGAAAAGAACCAACCCTGTACCTAACGCCCAGTAGCACACACTAACTGGAGAAAAAATACAATGGTGCTAATTATTCAAGTAGGAATCCAATACTACTGCAATTGTTTCACATCTCAATTTCCAAATTTTCTCAGAAGACCATTTCATACCATCTCAAACTTCTATGCCCAACCTCTACTATACCTGTGGTCCTATATTTCATCTTGCTTGCCTCCTTCAAATCTGTTATCCATTTTACCTTTACAGCATCAATTTTCCTGTCTTTATTGAAACATTCCTGGAAAAACCTACCCTTAACCAAATCCACCTCCAGTTACAATCTTTTTTTTTTAACCCCCCCCCCCCATTAAGTCATCATTCTCCCCAGGGTTTCCTCCCCTGCACTCCACTGAATCCACTCGTTGAGGGCCTTGGACAACCATCAACCTTGCTCTTATCTCCCATTCTCTATCATTTTACATATTCTGCCTACAATGTATGAAAGTTCCTCCCACCGCCTTTCTTAGGTAGTTTATTAATTTGGATTCCTGGATGTCACTCTCTCCAAGAAGCTTCTTCTGTTTCTTTTTCTGGCTCCTTCTCTACCCACCCTCTAAATGCTGGCAATGCCCTGGGACTCGGCAACCAAAATTTTCCTCAATTTTGGATTATTTTAAGCCTCAGTTGCTGAATTTCTATTTGTTTGTTTGTTTGGTTTTTCCACAAACCTGCAATGTCATTTTTATTATAGTCTCTAAACTCTTAAAACTTTGAAGCTTGACTTTTATTTCCTAAACCACAGCAAACAGTTGTTTGGGTTCACATTTGATAATTAATTTTTGCATTTGTTCCAATTGCCTATTCTGGATTGTTTCTACTGGCTCTTACTTCTGTCTGATCTCCTCATAAGCCTGTTGACCTTTGGTTCTGTGTTAGACATCTCATTTGAAAAATCTGGAGAAATATTTTCAGGCTGAAAATGGTACTATTTTTCAACCTCTATTATATTCCTTGCTCACAAAAGTTTAAGTAATTCAGAAACCAGCTGCACTTCAAAATCCCTTGGAGATTTTCCTAGGCCACATACAGAGCAATTAAATTAGAATTGGGAGGTGGGTGAACACAAGTTGTTAGCATTTTTTAGAAGTTCCCTATGAGATTCTACCATGCAACAAAAGGTTAAGAAGCTGTATGACCTGAATGATTTCATCTTGTCACATCTATATACATTAATGACACCCTACATTTTATCTCCAACCAAACTGAATGCCAGATTCTGATACCGTACATATCCAACTATTTCTTTAAACACTCTACTATGTATATGTAATAGAAATTTCAAATTCAACAAAGTCAAAACAGAGTTCTTAATTCCCTTTTTAACCTACCCTTTCTCAGATTTTCCTTACTAATAGTCTAGCCAAAGTCACTTTCCTCTTTTTCCTACATTATTCTCTCAGCCTTGTGCTTACTCTGCCTCAGGGATCTGCTCCTGACAAGGGACACTAATATTATCTCACAAAAGGAGAAGCCCAAAACTTTAAAAGTCTGGAACAGAGGTCATTTTTATTAAGGGGAACTTTAAAGAGACAAACTCCATAGACCTGATGGGGGGAGGGGTGCTTTATCAAATATTTCAGAAAACTGTTACATTAATTTCATACTTATCAAAAATGCAAACCAAGTAAGTCAAAGTATTCAGCATTTTCATCTGGGTATACTATGCCTAGCACAGACAAAAATGCTTTATGCTGGAAAAAATAATAATTTATCTCTGGATCCCCTGCTTCTTGACCTATAAGCCCTATCACTGAAGCTACAATCCTAACCCCTATCTCCCTCTCTTGTCCATTAAATAGCACACAAAGAAAAAAGTTTTCCTAATATCTAATATTCCTAAAATGAAAATTTCCTAGTTTTTATTTCTAAATAGGCTGTGTACTATCCAGCATTTTCATTCTCATTTGCTTTAACTTTACTTTCTTAACAATAAAATTTTTCCCCCAGTATGGGTACTGAACCCAATCCAAGGGTGGTCTACCACTGAGTTACATATCCCCAGTCATTATTCTTTATTTTGAGACAAAGTCTCACTAAGTTGCCCAGGCTGGACTTGCTATCCTCCTGCCTCAGCCTCTGAGTAGCTGGAATTATAAGCATGCACCACCATTCCCAGCTCCTTGTTCTTTTTTTCTTTTGGAACCAGGGATTGAACTCAGGGACACTCAGCCACTGAGCCACATCCCCAGCCCTATTTTGTATTTTATTTAGAGACAGGGTCTCACTGAGTTGCTTAGGGCCTCGCTAAGTTGCTGAGGCTGGCTTTGAACTCGTAATCCTCCTGACTCAGCCTCCCAAGTCGCTTGGATTACAGGCATGCGACACCACGCCCGGTTCTCCTTGTTCTTTAAAATCGGAAAAAAATTCAAACTTAATGTCCTTCTGGAGTATTTCTTTATTTTATCCCCTTTCAGACAACCATTCAAGTAAACTGCATTACCACTTTAAAAAATTCCATTTTATATTTAATTCAGACAGTGTTTCTATTTTGATAACAGTTGATGAAATCACCTTACTAACAATGCTTTTTAAGAGACTCTTAATTTAAACACCAACCATCCACAAAAATCACAAATTCTGGAGACATTTCTAACATGTATCAAACTCCATAACACTAACCTAAGTAATCTTTAAAAACTATTTTCAAACATTTTTTAAAAAGAACTTTCAAATGCTTCAGACTGTCTTCAGAAGTCTGTCATATTACCAGTAGTTTTGGTCTGAAGACTTGTATGTGTATGTACTTGGGGACTGAATAAAGGTCTCACACATACTAAGCACACACTTCTCCACTGAGTTACACCCCCAACCGAAGACTCTCTTAAATTTTTTATTTATTTCTTTATTTTTTTTTATGTGGTGCTAAGGATCAAACCCAGTGCCTCACATGTGCTAGGCAAGCATTATGCCACTGAGCCACAACCCCAGGCCTTAAATTCTAAAAAATTAGAGGTTCCCCAAAACTTTTGTGTAGGATATACACATGTGTATACACACATACATATATGCATATATGTGTATTTACCATATTAGAGGTACTCATCATATTAGAAATAAGAAATCTTAAATTGTTAAAATTCATTTAAAATAAATCCAATAGAGTACTTGCCCAGCATGTATGAGGCCCTGGATTTGCTTGACACCACTAAATAAATGACTCCATAACATGTTAATATAAATTAGCATTTTATGAAACAGCTGCCAAAAACTGCTTTATAATAAGAGAAACCACGTTTCACATTTTCACAAATCTCTGTTAGTATCTAGGTTAAAAGAAGACAAAATTCTCAGATCCACTTCCACATTCAATCTCTTGCCATACGTGCTTTGGGATGAACCATATGAAGATATCTAGTCTCACAAAAATATGCAGCTGGAAAAGGGAGAAATAATTTAATAGCCTTTTAGGCAATTGGTTTTCTTTGATACCATACCACACCAAACTTGACAAGTGGCAAGTCTGCTGAATATGGAATCTGGTAATTTTTCACATTTTGTTGTTGATCTATCTTGTACTTTGAATGGCTCTTTTACCCATGTATGATAACAGGTTCATCATCTAAAAGCTATGGACAGCCAGGCAGGTTGGTGCATGCCTGTAATTCCAGCAATAGTAAGGCTGAGGTAGGAGTTAAAGTTTAAGGACCGTGTCTGAGACCCTGTCTCAGAATAATTAGAAAAAGGGCTGGGAATATCACTCAGTAGTAAAGCACCCCTGGGTTCAACACCCAGTACGTACATATTTACATATATATATATATATATATATACACATATATATATAAAATAAAAAATAAAAAATACTGATTCACTGAGCTTTTCACATAGACCTTCCAAGTGTTGGTATATCTCATTATAATATCAAACACATCCTATTTATTAATATCCCCATCCATCTCATCAGAAAAATGTTAAGTACTAAGAAGCTAACAAGCTCATAGTAACAGATTTGAGTTAGTCAAAATTCTAATTTTCACTGGAAAGCCTGTATTTTATCACTAGCAAGAAATATTGCAGGGTTCAAATGACAAGCTTCCTTCATTTATTTTTGCTTAATTATTTGTCACTTAATACCTCAAATCTCAAAAACAATAGCTCGTCAGTCATTCTTACAAGTAAAAACAATGTTTCAGCTTATAACACACAAGATTGTATAACTGGGGAAAGTACTTTCTTTTCAAAGTCAATTATCTTATTTTGGTATGCAGTAGAAATGCTTTATTAAAGCATTCTTCCCTTTACCTCACAAAGAATTTTTTTTTTTTTTTTTTTTTGGAACCAGGGATTGAACTCAGGGACACTGGGCCACTGAGCCACATCCCCAGCCCTATTTTGTATTTTATTTAGAGACAGGGTCTCACTGAGTTGCTTAGGGTCTCGCTAAGTTGCTGAGGCTGGCTTTGAACTCGTGATCCTCCTGACTCGTGATCCTCCTGACTCAGCCTCCCAAGTCGCTTGGATTACAGGCGTGCACCACCACGCCCAGCTCACAAAGAATATTATATAGACATCAGTAAGAACTGCAATTCAAAACCATAATGAGATGCCACTTCACAACAATAGGGTGGTTATAATAAAAAACAGTCAATAACAACCATTGATCGGAATTAGAGAAACTGAAACCCTCCTACGATACTGGTGAAAACACAAAATGGTGCATTCTTTTTGGAAAAAACTCTTAGCAATTCCTCACAGAATTACAACAGAATCCAGTACCTCATCCCTAGATATATATACCCAAAAGAATATCCATGTCCACACAAAAAAATAAACACAAATTTTCACAGCACCATTATTCATAATAGCCAAAAAGTGGAAACAATCCAAATGTCCATCCACAGAAAAATAAAATTTGATAGACAAAGGAATATTGGGTCATAAAGGGAAATGAAGTACTGATAAATGCTGTACCATGAATGAAGCTTGAAAACATGCCAAATCTAAGAAGCCAGACACAAAAGGCCACATATTATATACAATTCCACTACTGTGAACTAATAAGCAAATCCAAAGAGACAGACAGACACAGTGGTTGCCAGAAGCTGAGGTTGTTGGGGGGAGGGAATGACTACTAATAGGTATGGGTTTCTTTTTGGGGTGATGAAAATGCTCTAAAATTAGATAGTGATGATGGTTGCACAAGTCTGTGACTATATTTAAAAACTACTCAATTGTTTAAGGGTGAATTTTATGTGAATCAGAATCCAATAAAGCTACTATTTTTTAAAAGATATACAGCACTAAAGGGTTGAGATTTGGCAAAAACAACTGTTTTTATTGATTCATGTATGTCATTCTTCAATGAAACAAATTTTTCTTTAACTGCAAGTGCACAGTCATGAAAAAATACTAGTAGTTTGGTCCTCCATCAGTGAAAGTGTGAACACTGGAGCAAAAAAAAAAAAGAAAAAAATCAAGTAACTTCTTAGTATTACTATGAAAAGTAGTTTCACATAAAGGACCTCTGAAAGGGTCTTGGGGTTCCTCAACTGTCCACAGACCACACTTGAAGAACTGCTGCTCTAAACCCAGACCAGAAGGTACAAATGCAATTAAAGGATTTCCAAATACAGATTTGAGACTCTAGGGCAATTCCAACATTCTAAGCATATGTCCCAAATTTCTCAAAAGAAAAAGGATCTGGGCGTGGTGGAACATGCCTGTAATACCAGCTGTTTGGGAGACTGGATCACAAGTTTGAGGTCAGCCTCGGCAACTTAAGTGAGAGAGATTCTGCCTCAAAATATAAAAAAATAAAGAACTAGGGATGTAGCTCAGTAAAGTGCCCTGGGTTCAATTCCCAGTGGTGGTGGGAGGCGGGGATTGAGGTCTAGAAGGTATCCTAAAGTTACCACACAGCTAGCTTATGACTGAGACAGCTACACAGGTACTCTATTCTATGCTAATCTGAACAACCAAATATAATGCACCCAACGTTTAAACCAAATCACACCAAGGCCGAACAAGACACACTAACTGCAAAATTAAATTTTATAATGCTTGACAATACCAGATGTCAAAACAAACATAAAACTGTTGTAAAGAAAAACTACAACTATAATTGGTGTAACAGAAAAATGAAACCTTAACTTCAAAAACTACAAACTTTCAAAGAATAATTTGGCAGATACTGATGTCTATTTTCATATAAACATAAGGGTATATAACCTTTAATAAAAGATATATACTAATAAATACCTGAAATAAAATAATCCCCCACATACAACTACTTTTTTTATGAAAGGACATCATTTAAGACTCACCTGCAGGACTGTCAGCATTCTCTCCTGGATGTAGCTGTATACCAGTAGAATCTATAGAGTTTACTGTAACTGTCTGTAGATTTGGCAACTGACCAGTGCTTAGACTAACTGGAGTTGAAGTCAAGGCTCCACCTGCTGCAACTTGACCAAGTGTGAGTGTCTGGACAGGCGTCAAAGTTATTTGTTGGGCAGCAGTATTCTGTATTTGCAAATTCTGCAAGTTCTGGACCCCCTGTACTTGAAATGTTTGCCAAGTTATCTGTCCAGAAGGGGTCACTGTCTGTGCCTGAATTAAAAAGGTTCCAGGATTCAGCTGCAACTGAAGATTTTGCAAAGCCTGCTGTGATATATTTTGACCACTGGCTTGCACACCATGGATTGTCTGTGGTGTAATACCTTGCACAATTTGGGCTTGACTGGTTGGCTGCTGAGAATCTTGAAGTTGTAGATGTTGTACAACAGGCTGTGCTGTAGAAACCTGAATATTCTGAGCCTGTGTCTCTTCGGAAACAGGCGACTGGATATAATTTCCCTGAAGATCTGAAGAATGGACTTGCCCACTAGAAGTAGTCAAGCTATTTGTGTTTTGTTGTAATATACCTGTACTATCTATTGTAACAGGCAACTGTGATGAAGAGGATGTTGGCACAAATAAATCTGTATCAGTATTAGTTTCATTAATATCAGGAGAAACCCGCTCACCAGTCCTTTCTGAATTGTCTGAACTATCCATAGCTTGTCCTGTGTTTATCAAATGTCCATCGGCATTAATGCCTGCAGTCATTGTCTGAGAACTGCCCGAGAGTCCCAAAGAATCTAGATCGACACTATTGATTGGTACAAAGGTAATATTTCCTGGCAGACCAAGAGGCACATTAGCAACTACTTGGGTTTGGCCAGGAAAAGATGAACCACCAATTGCAACTCCCTGAACCTGGACTTGACCAGTCTGTGGTATGAGATTCTGGATATTAGCAGGAGGTGTTCCAGAGGCAAGTAAGGTTTGATTAGAGCCAGGAATGATCTGAATTTGACTGCTTTCTTGATTTATACCCCCATTATCTGAAGAGCCTGTGAAACCAATCTGAACCTGCTGACCATCTGTTGACTGAATCTGTGGTATTACTTGATATTGAACATTGGGCACTGTACCATTTGATGAATCTGATCCTGGTGCAACTGAAAATATTTGTTGATTCTGCAAATTTTGAAGGGGAAGGACATACTGCCCACTTGAAGTAGCAGCACTTGGAATCTGTACTAGATTACCAGCTTCATCTTTTATAGTTGTAGGTGTGGCTGACAAAACCTCCCATCGGTTTGGTGCTCCTCCTAACTGTGCAGAAGCCAAATCACCTGTCTGGATGAAGAAAACAAAAATGATGTGATATATTTTGTGGTATGTTTAAACCAATCCTCAAAAAATTTTTAAAAAAACCTCTGAACTAGGATAAATTGTACTAAGAGTGAAAATCCCCTTAATAACACAACAAAACTCAAATACAGAAGCAATACTACAAACTACAACAATGATCCTTCCAGTTTTCTTAGTTATTGCAAAGAAAGGCCACTCTATTTAACTATGCCTGATCTTTTTGTCTTTTTGGAAATGTAGTCTTGCTATGTTGTCCCAGGCAGGTCTTGAACTCATGCATCAAATGATCTGGGACTATTATCTTCCAATTACTCATCTACAATCTCTCTGTTGTCCTTTTTTGTTGTTGTTTGTTTAGTAAATTGAGGTGGCTAGATTATGAACAGTTTAAACCAAACATGCCAACTACTGAAGAGCAAAGTAAGTTCACAACCCACTAAAAAGTATTAAAAAGTATACAACCCACTAAAAACATCAAGAAATCAGGTATACTATAATTGTGAACAAAAAAGAAACAGCACAGTGTTACCAACTTATCTGAGTTAGAAAAAAATAGGATTTATATATTATTGCTATAAACCTTAAGTCAATTAAAACTATTCTTTTATGAAATGTATTAAGGTACTTCAGAATAAACTCATCTTTAGTGGAATTTCATAAGCATAACATCAAGTTCTTCACTTTTATTATGAACTACTAAAAAAAAGAAAAATCATAAAACTTTATAAAAACTTCATGAGGAAAGATTATTATTGCTCTATGACTACAAAGTAAAGTAGCCCCATCTGAAAAGCTTTTCTAGAATCCAAAAGCTGGAGGATATAGACTTGGTTTGGTTTTACTTACTATTCTAAGGTTCTAGTAGAATGCTAGGCATAAAATGTTTTGTATGCTGTAAGTGGTTAGAATCTCAGGTGTCACCCCTATAGTTTACAAATTAGGCAACATAGGAAAAATGCCAATGAGGAAAGCAGAAAGCAAAAAACAAAACAAAACAAAACAAACAAACAAAAAAACCAAAAAAAACCTTCCATGTAAGGCCAGCAGAATGATGCTCATCTGTAATTGCAGTGACTCTAAAGGCAAATGCAGAGGGATTACAAGTTCAAGGACTGCCTTAACAACTTACTGAGACCCTGTCTCCAATTTTTAAAACAATCCTGCATGCCAATGTCAAAGGGTAGATTTTTTTTTAAGGGAATGATAATAATATCTAACATTTACGCTTTTCTTTATGCACAAGTATTATAACAGGGTTTATAAGACTAACTCATTTACTTTTTTTTGAGGGCTTGAACCTAAGGGCACTTAATCACTGAGCCATATCTCCATACTTGTTTTACATTTTATTTTGAGACAGGGTCTCACTAAATTGCTCAGGGGCCTAGCTAAGTTGCTGAGGTTGGATCTGAACTCACCATCCTCCAGTCTTAGTCTCCCAAGCCACTGGGATTACAGATGTGTGCTACTGCACTTGCTCAGCTACAACAATTGTATTTGACAGAATTTATTATCATCCCTATTTTACAGATCAGAAAATTGAGGGACAAAATCACATAGTTATCAAGAGACCAAGAAAGGATTTAAAACTAGGCTAAGACTAACTCCAGAACTGAGGTCCTTAAACACTATGCCATACTTGCACCCCAAGATGAGGAGTAAAGCCACTGGGAGCAGGATGCTATATGATTTACTCACCATCAAAATCAAGCCATCTCTATTCCATTACTTACAAACCTATCTATGATTTTCTATAACTCCACATATCATTAGATAACGAGAACATAAAAGCATATCTAGCTTAGCATTGTCAACCTACAATACATACCTGGGCTTCAAGGGATTTCTGAATCTTGTAAAATAGCATATCAACTTTTTGAAAAAGCATAATTTGGGGAAGGGGAAGATAATCTAAGGTTTCATCATATTCCCAAAGGGGGTCCATGACCATTTGTTAAGACAAATACTGTTTTCCTAACTTAGAAATTCCATGAAGTTTAATGTAAAGAACAAACCAAAAGATCTAAAATTTTTAAAGGAAACTATTATTTGTAGTTATTTTTGTAGTTATTTATCTATAAAGGATGAACCACAGTTTAATGACTCAATTCAAACATTTGAACATACCTGCCAAGATGAATAAGGATGAATGAGTGAACAATACAATCTCTATTTTCAAACGGTTCACACTCCATCCAAGCAGATGTACACGAACTAACACAACGAGAAAAAGGGCATATGCAAGCCCCATGATCGAAATATTACGTGGGAACATAGAAGACTGGGAGGAAGATTACACATGCAAGATACTTGAAGTATTAAAATAAAATATATAGGATTTCACTGTTATTAGAAATAGAGGCAGTAAGAAAGGTATAGAAACAAAATTGCAGACAAAAAAAGAACAATATGCAGTTTGAGTTTGAAGTTCAAAACAGGATCTAAAAAGTCCTATTTATAGACAAAAGTAATGAAGAACAAGACTAGACATTTTATCAAGGCCTATAAATGGCCTGTAGATCCTACTAAATTGTTTGGACTTTATCCTGCAGATAGTGAATGAAAGCTATAAACACTTGAATAAGCAAGTGAATGGTGCAATCATATCTGTGTTTTACAAAGATAAACGAAGGCCTCCCCCAAGGAGACTGAAAGAAAAGTAGAAGAGACTAAAGGCAGGAAACTGGAACCAGTACAAACCTCTAGGCCTGAACTAAATTAGTGATGTCTTTGAAATACAGACGTATTAAACTATACAGTTAAACTTACTAATTTTGAATTTGAAAATGAAGCACCAGACATTAAAAGTCCCATGTCATTCAACTTCAACTGGTGTCAAAATTACAAGTTTAATTCACCTTCCCTAACATTACAGTAACAACTCATGTTTCACTTTAGCCTCTTGGCATTTTAAGTAAACTAAGGATATTTAAAGTCTATATCCTAAAAAGTAGACCTAAAATCCCTCTTTATCTCAAGATTACTGTTTATCTGGAGAATCAACTGTGAATTATTTCTAGCCTGCATTAAATTTACAAGGATTTTTAAATAAGAGTATACTATCTCATACATAAATTAATTTTATAATACTGGCATTCCAACCATCTTCCTTTCTTTAAAAAAATGTTGTTTATGGCACCTAGTTTTGTTTTGTTTTTAGACAAAGATATTCAACCACCAATGAACAGTTTTCTCATCAAGAAATTTCTTGAAAATAAATACAACCACTCAAATGACAAGTCTGAGTAAATATGCCCAAGTTACCCTCTCCAGAGGCTAAATAAAAATAAACTGTAGTACTATTTTCCCTAGCTAAACAGGTCATTAAATGAAAGGGAAATCTCTAAGACAAAATGAGGCATTATGACCTCCTTGAGTAAGCCCGAGGAGAAAGGCATATATATAAAAACTACCTGTGAAACTCAAAGATGGGGGGGGTGCCAACAAACAGCCTAAGCACAAATATCAGGTAAACAAAACAACTATTATATGTAACAGATTTGCAGTTTTTAAAATCTGCTGTATAACAGATTATTTAAACAGAATGGGGGAAAAAACTCACCAAATCCAACTTTTCAATGATTTCAACTACAACTATGCTTAAGGGAAGGGAGAATATTACATGTTCCCAATGGGCAAAATATTATCTTGCAGGAAGCGTCACAAGAACCCCCCCAAAAAAAACCCACTAAACTTTAAAAACTTTTATAGCACATTACAATCCCAAGTTCTCATAATTACTAAGATTAAAGAACAGATCTGAAAAAGTATCCATTTGATAACACAATTGCTGGCATAAATTAAAATCAATATATAATTCAATCAATGATTACTGGTATTTTGCTTTAAAAAGCACTACAAAGAAAATAACAGAAATGGAATGATAAAAAGAGATTTTAAAAAATTGACTTTGCGGTATTAGAATCTTCTAAAAACACTGTAAGTCAATTTTACACCTATTTCCTTAATTCCACAATGAATAAATCCCAAATGTTTCAAAATTAAAGTTTTCTAAGTCTACTCATTTGCAAAAGAAATTTCATCAGCCAAATTTCAACCCACTGAAAGAGATAAAGTAAAATAAATAACAAATAGGAAAGGGATAAATTAGAAAATATTTGATGTTAGATTATTGGAAGCACTATAGATCAAGGGAAGAGAGACATAAAAACACAACCCTGGGGGAGGTGGTGGCACACACCTGTGATTCCAGATACTCTGCAGGCTGAGCCAGGAAAATTGAGAATTCAAGGCCAACCTCAGCAATTCAGCTAGACTCTGTCAAAATTTTAAAAACCAGGGCTAGGGATGTATCTCAGCAGTAGTACACTTGCCTAGCTTGCACAGATCCTGGATTTGATCCCCAGCACCACAAAAACAAGCAAACAAACAAAGTGATTAGTGATGTAGCTCAGAGGTGAAACCACCACTGGATTCAAACCCCAGTACTAAAAACAAACACACATAAGACAAAAAGTAGTACTGATTTAAGTACAAGATAACCCTCTATTATGAACTTATACTAAAAGAAAAATCCAGTGTTTTTCTCAGTAACTCTAATTTTCCAAACAAAACAAAATAGCATCATCTGGCCATGAAAGTTGGCATTATTGTAAAAAGTTGTAACTGAAGATATTCTAAGTGTTCCTCTCTATATAAACACACAATCCCAAAACAATGAAGACCCCAACCTACAGCAGCCTTGGGGGGGCAGGGGTGTCAGGCAGGATAGTGACAATGTTTTTACTATAGCAAATTAATTACAAAGATAATCTGGGGTGCAACTGTGCATTAAAATGAGAGGAATGGGATTGAGAGAAAAGAAAAAAAGGGTGAAAATTCTTAGAAGATACCTGTGGAACGGGAAAAAGAAAAAATTCATACCACTCATTGCATAGCATTTTGAAAGGATAATTAACTTCTCAGTCCCCACAGATGGCTATACAAAAAGCCAGAAATAGGCAAGGAAGGAATATAACTGAAAACAAAAACAAGTGGAATCAAACTAAGAACCATTCTTACCCCAATACTCAGGTTTCTTGAGACCTTCAAGGAACATTAATAGAACTCAAAACAGATTTCAACAAATTAGTTACAATGACACTGTAGGTCTTAACATAATGGAGTAATGACCTTTTCATGAAATAAGCTACTATTCATTTTTTTCAGTTCACCAACATTTATGGGCTAAACTAATGACCACTAAATTTACAACTTAAACCAAAGATCAGGCAATGACTTCTAATATTTATCTGTCCAGGTTATCTCACTACAGTACAAATAAAATAAGCATATAAATAATCCATAAGTTCACACAAATGCAATTTGCACAAGTTGATATTTGCATAAAGGTACACTTTTATTTCCAGGCTTACTAGTAAATAACCACAACATGTTTAGTAATACAGTATAAGACAGGCTTGCTTCCATCTTTGGGAATCCATGCTTTGGGACATCATATATAAGTGAGAATGCTTTCATGACAATTCTGAGGTACTATATACTAAGGGCAACAAAACACCCTTGGCCAGGATCCTCTTCTGTAACAAATTCCAAATTCACATTCTTTAAAGCAAACCTTTAGTGCAGCTAGTTGACTGCCTTTCAAGGCCCTTTGAAATCTTGAAATATCAAGCTAAACTGGCATATTGAACTTCATGTGTATATTTCCACTGGATTTTAAACAATACTATACACAACGTGGTTATTACTGTATGGATCCTAGAGCAGAAAATGGACATTCATGGAAAAATTGGCAAAATCCAAATAAATTCTGTAATTACTTTATTAATATACAAATGTTAATTTCCTAGTTTTGACAAATGTACCACGATTACACTAACATTAGGGGAAGCTGGGTGAAGAGTACAAGGTGATTTCCAGTTCTCTACTTTCAACTTTCCTATAAATCTAAATTATTCCATTATTTTTTAAAAACACAACTACAAAAAAAAAAGCTCTCTGACAGTTCATGATTCCCAACAATTAACTTAAATGAGGTTATTATCTAAATCCGTTTTTTTGTTGTTGTTGTTTTTTGGTTACTGGGGATTAAACCCAGGAGGGGCTTAACGACTGAGCCCCATCCCCAACCCTTTTGAGACAGGGTCTAAGTTGCTCAAAGACTCACTAAATTGCTGAGGCTGGGCTTTCAACTTCGATCTTCCTGCCTCAGCCTTCCAAGCCACTGGGATTACAGGCCTGCTGACTGCCTCCTGCATCTAAGTTCATTTTTAAGTGTAAAAAAAAAAAATGCCCATGAACTGGAAAAAAAAATTTTTTATTTTTGTTAAGGCAAACATCTAGGCCAGTCTTAACAACTTCACTTGAAGTGAAAAATGTTGTGCAGAGGTGCCAAACACACCCCAACAATGTATGTTCTAGGGGTTTGCTGACAAAAGTATATTTCCATTTCATTATGATTGCCTAATTATGAGGTATCTGATACATCTCTGATATCTCAGAACGATTCTAGTTCATGTTCGGGGGGGGGTAAATGTGTTGTCAGTGATTATGTGATAATTCAGAGAAAAATCTAAAGAGACATGAAAACAGGAAACAATCCTATTGCCATAGTTGGAGACAGTATTCTAATCCTAGGCTTGAGACTAACACATAACATTTTCACCCATAACTTCCTTCTTCACTTCTCCCCTCCCCTGTTTATAAGCTGAGATCTAAATCTGGAAAATTAGGAGAAAAATTTTGATCTAACTTAAAATATTTAAGAAGAACAAGAAATCTATTTTTCAATTTTACTTGTGCAGTGGTTCATTAACAGTCAATGTGTTTTGGCACTTTGGGTCTGAAGGAATATACTTCATAAAAATGGTTTACCAATCCATAGATTTGTTAAAATAACAATGCTTCTCACAAGCATAATTTTATGCTTTCACACTTTAATCTACTTACAAAAAGCACAACTAAGACATTAAAGCTATTGGTACCCCCATAGCATAATTTGAAGCACTAAAATTCCAAACATTTACCAACAATATAACTTAAGAGATGCATTAGCTTAAACTTGTAATGCCTACATACTACATATTCACTATAGGGCGAATAGTCTACCTTGACCATCAAACTCTTCTGTCTACCTTGACCATTCAAAACATCACTACACAGGCCAGCCATGGTGGCCAATGCCTGTATTCCAAAAGAGAAGCTTAGGTAGAGGATCCCAAGTTGGAGGTCAGCCTCAGAAACCTAGCAAGGCCCTGTCTCAAAATTCAATTAAAAAAAAAAAAAAAAACAATCGTAGCTCAGTGGTAAAAGGGCCCCTGGGTTCAATCTCCAGTCCCCACCCCCCACACCCCCCACCCCCCACAAAAAAAAGCCACCACCACAAATCAATTCCTATAATCCCAAAACAAAATTAGATTGAGAAGGGTTTCAATTACTTTAATAAATGAACACATCTACAGGTTAAACTAAAGCAACAGCAAGGATCCAAACAAATATAAAATTCGTAATTAATAGTCCAGTCTGTTCTAACTAATTTTATCTTAAGCCTTCGTCTAACACTGCCAGTTCCTCCCCATTCCCCAGACACTGTAAAAACCCTTCCAAAAGAAACCCACCACTTCCTATCGGACCAAGGTCATAGTATAATGAAAAAAGTTTTGCCAACCAAATTCTACTGTATGATATGCATTAATGTGCATGTAAATAAAATTCCTCACCTGTACTTGTTTCTAACACTGATATTCATATTCGATTTCAAAAGCTTAAGTACTATATAAATAACTGTTCATTTCAACGGCTGCTGAATACACGTTTCATTTACCATGCTTAAGGAAAAAAAGTACAAATTTGTAGTAGTCTGCAAAAAGTAAAATTCAACCATTTTGAAAGGTCACCAAAAGCAGCACTCGGTGTTCATTCCTGCATACGAAGAGTTCAAATTAAACCTTTAGGCCTTAAATCAGTTAAGATCTACTACTTCCAGCAGAAAATGCTCCAGACTCAAAAATTCTAGAAACTAAACACACTGCCTCTCTAGCTGATACTATCTATGGCCGATAGGCTGTGCTTGCAAATGTAGTGTTCAGCGAAGGAGTTTTCAGCACAGATATGAATTGCTCAAACATCCATTTTGGAGTCCCCTACCCCCGCCCTCTCAGACTTCATTTTGTAGAGAATTTTGAGCGAGGTGCCACAGTGACAATCTCAAGAAAGCCTGTGCTGACTTGAGATCCAAACAGGGATGCACAGAGCAGCTAAGAAGCCCTGGCTCGGCGACCCGCGCGTGTCGCGGCCGCGCGGGCGCCGAGAAGGCCTTTGGGGCCGGCGCGCCGCAGGCCCAGGATGGCGGGCGCAGGGCCGCGGCGGGGGCGGGCCGCGCGCGCGGGACTTACCACTCCGGTGGCGGCGGCTGGGGCCCCGGCTGCGGCGGCCGCCTCCTCCTCGTCGTCGCCCGGCGATGGCGGCCCTATCTTGCTGCAGGTAGCGGCCAGCAGAGCGAGCGGTGACGGCTGAGTGTCCTACCCCCGATGGGCGGGTTCAGAGAGGGAGACAGGGGAGGGGGTGGCGGTTAGGGCCGGGCCGCCGCTCGCACAGGAAGTGCGGCTCGGTCCTCGCCGGCAGCGCCCGGGCGAGCCAGCCCGCGCTCTCCTCCTCCTCCTCCTCGCCTCTCCTCCCGCTCGCACGCACACCGGCCCCGTCCGCGGCAGGCGGGCGGCGGGCTGCGCGCCGGGCCTCCACCTTCCGCCCGGAACCCACCCCGGGAGGGCGCGCACACTCACACACGCACAAAAAGGCGGCGGGCGGGGGAGCGCGGGCGGGGTCGGAGCGTTGGCGCCTCGGGCGGGCAGCTCCCGGGGCGGGGGAGGGGAGGGGAGAGGAGGGAGGGGAGCGGCGAGGGGAGGAGAAAGCGGCGCGAGGGGGGAGCCGGGCCGGGGCTCAGCCGCTCCTCACCTGGGCCGCCGCCGCCGCCGCCACCGCGCCGTTTCCGTGCTGCTGCTGTTGCTGCTGCTGCAGATACTCGCCGTGGCCGCCGCCGCCGCTGCCGCCGCTGTCCACGTCCAAGGCAGCCATTTCCTCTTGTTTCACGGGCTTTTCGGGAGCTGCAGGCACAGCGCGGGGGGGTGGGGGTGGGGAGGAAGGCGGGTGGAGGAGAGGGAGGGGGGCCCGCGGGCCGCGGCGAAATTACTCTGAGCCCCGACCGAGGCCCCTTCCCCTCCCCCACCCGCCCCCCCCCCGGCGGCGGCGGCGGCGGCGCGGCGGCTCCCTCCTCCCCTCCTGCTGCTGCCCCCGCCCGCCGCGGCTGTAACCCTCCTCCTCCTCTTTCCCTCCTCCTCCTCCTCCCCGCGCTGCCCCTGCCCCCTCTCCTCTCCTCTCCTCCCCTTTCCCTTCGCGCCGCTCGCTCTCACTCGCGCTCGCTCCTCTCGCACCGTCAGTCACTCACACACGCCCGCCCGCGCCCGCACACAGGGGGATGCGCTCCCGGCGGACCGGGCCGCCTGCCCCGGGGTCCGGCGGGGAGACGGCGTTGCTGGGGCTGGAGGGCTGGACGGTGGCTGGCGGGGAGGGGAAGAAGGCGGAGGGGAGTGCGGCTTTCTGCCTCTCACAGACACTCGGTCGCACGCTCGGGGCCGGGAGCCGGCGGCGGCGGCCCCGAGCTGGCTGTGGTCGGCGGCAGCGGCGGCGGCAGCAAGGGTTGCTCTCTCTCTCGGCTTTACGTACCGGTCATAGTGTGTTTAGGGCACCTCAGGCGGGGCTCCCCGCCGCCTTACACATGGTGAGGAGCGAAGGCGGCGGCGGCGGGAGAGGATGCGGGAAGCGGCGGCGGACACGGCCGGAGCGGTCCGGGGATTTTTTTTTCCTATTTTGATTGACTGTGCGGGAAACACAAAAGGTGGAGCCTCCAACCCAAAAGGGGGGAAGAGGGTGACAGCCCGCCCGGAAGTCCCGCCCCTCTTCTCCGCGCTCATTCGCCGCCACGCTTTCCGTCGGCTGTGCTCATTGGTCCGGGTGCCCGTCCGTCGCTCGGCCTGGCGGCGCGCTTCCTGTTTGCCCCCCGGGTGGAAGGGGAGAGACAATGAGCGGCCGTGGCGGCGTAGGTTCCCGAGAGCGGCTACGGCTCGCCGTTTATCCCGCTGTGCCCGCCTCGCTTGCCGGCTGCCGATGCCAGCCCCATGGCGCAGGCCTCTTCCACCTCGCTGACGCTCGGAGCAGGCCCTGCCAAACTGTAGGGGCGCTGAGCTGGGGAGGAAATCCATCCCCGCTGACTCTGGCTCCGCACGACGTTTCCTCCATGCCGGCGGCAGCCTCGGCGGGATCTCCCCAGGGCCTCGCGCTCTTGGAGCTGCCGCTTCCCGGTGCTGCCAGGAGGCCGCCGCCGCTCAGCCCCGGGGTTCTGCTGCGGCCGCTGCTGCTACTGAGCAAACCAGACCCGCCCCACGAGCCCGGGGGGAGGGAGCTGGTATTGGGGGAGACACCCCCTCCGAGGCTGGAGGAGGATTTTTTTTCTCACACATTCAGCTCTCAGATTCACAGTCGGAGCCATCCCGTTCCCATCCCCCTTAGACCCAGGTTTCCAACCGTCTCCCACCCTGGAGGCAGGCATTTAAAAAGAAATCTCAAGTCGCCTTATGGGAAGAAATCTTTGATATTGACCAGTGGCACCAAAACAAAGTATATTTTGTACGAAGCATGTATATGTTCAATGAGACAATCCTTTTTTAAAAAAATCATTTTGCTACACACATATTACTCCCTGCTCCTTAATCCTCCTGATACAAAGTCAAGTATCATCTGTAAAAGCCCCACAACAATTGCCAACATTCTTAAAATAATGAATCTCAAGTTTTTTAACCCCCTTGAATCGCCTTAGTTATACTTAATTTTAAATCTTGTTTCACTTACTGGAGTAGATTAACACTCCTTCTCTCTTTGGCTTCCTTGATATTCTTGCTGTCAACCTTAGGGGAAATGCTTAGGTTTTATGTGTGTTCTGCCAACCAAGAGACATCTCTGCCTATTACCCTTAGGTTTGGTTGCCAAGGAGGTTAAATCAAGAAGTGGAAGTGGAAAAACAATATGTCTTTTATTAGAAATCAGACTCAAATCAGTATTCCAATTATTTTGATTATTATACTTTGTGTAATAAATGAGGTGCTAAGGGAATGAGGTAAAGTTGAAGCACTTGAACTGTGTGCAATAACTAAAAAAATTCTGTATCCTTTTGATAGAGACTTAAGTTTGCATCTCTCTTCCAAAACATGCATACGTGCCACATATGCTCATGGGATGAAAAACCTGTGATACTTGACTGCTAATTATGCAAAAAATCAAAATTTCAGGGAATTGACCAAAAATATACAACCATGCAAAAATAAGACTTGAAATTCTGAGTACTAGAATAGGATTCATCTAATATTAAGTCCTTTGGGTTTCGTATTTTAAGTAGAAAAAATCACTTTGAATAGTAGAATAGTACAAATGGTGTGCTATTTTTAAGGAAAATAAAAGTGTCTTAGAATAAGCTGATGGGGGAGATTGTAAAAGAGGACTGGGTAATTTGTAGAGCAGGTCAGAGATGAAAACAGTAGAGGGGGGGAAAGGGAATCGCAGTATTATCCCTCTCACCTAAATGTGTAGGATAGAGGGTAGCTTTTCCCCTGGAAGGGATATTTTTAGATGTTTTCCCAGGAGTAAGGGTGTGTTTTGGGGTATAAGAAAAAGGTCAGTCCAGCCATCTGAGAGAATGAAGTACTTAGCCACAGAAATTAAATTCATCTCTTCTTTGATACCAGCTGACAAATGACATGAAAAACTTGTTTTGGTCCGCATACCATTTTGACACTCTGCTCTTAGAAGATAGATCAAAAGCTGTTCACTACTACGGTTAGAATCAGAAAACCTCAGACCACATTTTATATTGCCCTGGGTAGTCTTTTAAGATGGCTGGAAATGAAGACAAACTCTTGAAAGAATACTGTTCTTAACTATTGCAGTATTATAGTCAAATCTTGAAATATTGTTCAACTGATACTTATTTTCTTCTTTTTTTCCCCCCTCCCCATACTGGTGATCAAACCCCAGGGTGCTCTGCTGCAGAGCTATGTTCCCAGTCATTTTTTATTTTAAAACAAGGTCTATTAAATTGCAGTCTAGTCTTGAACTTGCAGTCCTCCTATCTTAGCCTCCTAGTAGCTAGGATTACAGGCCTCCACCACCATACCCAGCTGATATATTTTTTTCTTATAGAAGGCTGCCTTTCAATGGCACCTACTGTTATATTTACACTAGAGTTCAAAATTGCAGTTGCTTAATAAGGAGAGAAGCACTGTGCTGTATATTACGTTCTTTCCAAAATGATTTGAAGAAGCTCTGTGATAGCCGTGTTTATATAATATAAGGAGATCTGGGTGTCACTTTGTCTGCTTACCCTCAATATTCTCACTTTCTTTTGGTTTTGGTTTGGTTTTTTGTTTTTTGCAAATTTTCTTAATTCTTTGGAACTGTGATGAAGGTTGAAAGTCCCCCAAAGGCATCTAGGTACCTACTGACATGGTACTTTTTCCTACAAAGAAATGAGGCCACTAAACATTGTTTAATCTACATCTGCATGAGCCTAGCCATTCTGCCCCAGTTAATTGGACCACAGCTGAAGGACTGTATATGCCCTTTCCTTCACAGTCCCTACTTCCTCATTTCTTCCATCTTGAACATCCAAGTGGACCACATATAACTGCCCTTATTCTATCCGTTTTAGTCAAAACAGTGGCAATTTTGTGTAGTTCAACTTAAACCAATATCTCATGAACATAACCTTTGTTGCTATAATTGGAACCTACTTTTATTTGCCCTAGATCTTTAACCTGTTCACATTGGCTTTCCAGAATCTTAATTTGTTCTTCATACTTAACATCATCGCTATCACAGAAATATTCAATTTTACATTAACTGTATACTTAACATTTTATTAGTTCATCCATATTTTGTCAAAAGCATACCTTGAGAGCTGTATCTCTTGTTTCTAAATCTCCTAAAAGGTAACTTTTTTTTTTTTTTTTAGCATTTACTGTGTCAAACATTTTACATTTTACTTAATCCTCACAAGCCTACAAGATAAATATTATAGATTACACACATGAGAAAAGAATCTCACCAATCAACATATCAAGTCTTGGGCTGGGGTTGTGGCTTATCAGTAGAGCACTCGCCTTTAGAGGCACTGGGTTCACTCCTCAGCCCCACATAAAAATAAATAAAGGTATTGTGCCTATCTACAACTTAAAAAAAAATCAAGTATTTCAAGTGATCAATTTTAAAAATTCACCAACCTATCATCTGAAAAACAAAAGATAAAGAAGACCACAGGGGGTAGGTGTATATATCAAGGGCAGAGCATATGCTTAGAGCATGCTGGAGGCCCTGGGTTCAATCCCTGGCACCAATAAATAAATAAAGTAGATAAAACCACCACATACTGCAAGTCTTCTTTAGGATGCAAGCTCTTTGTATTAGGGATTATGTGTTTTGAATGCTCTAACCAATATCTGACCTGTAGAGGTTTAATATTGAGCCGAAAATTCATCAAGACAATTGTAGGAAAATTGAATGACAAAAAATTTAACTGATAATACTGTATGATAAAATTTCTTTGGTCTTATAGTTCACCTCTTTCAAGATCACCTTCCCTACACAAGTTAGACCCTCATTTTTATTCAAGTGCCACCCCAAGGATATTACTATGGTACAGAAAGGACTGTTTTGCTTGTAACATAAGAAATCTCATTCTCTTCATCCAGGCCATTGACATTTCTTAGTATTCTAAAATTTCTAATTATCCACAACACTCCTGAAATCATCTTCCTGTCAGTCTAGGAAGCTTAATCCACTGACATTAGATTTTTAAGTTGGGCCAATATTTCAAGAAAAAAATGGCTTATATATTTCTACCTCATTAATAATCTTGGATATAGAACGTTAAAAATCCTCTTGGTTGCAAATTTACAATAATAAGAAATAACATGACACTACTGAAGTATGTCATGTTTTTAAATGATGAGCAACATCCTTCAGCATACTGCAGTCATACTTTATTTCATGATTCTCTGTTATAATAGAACTTTTTCCTTTCTTTTAATTGTATAAATCGGATACATGACATCAACTAATATCAAAAGAGCCAACTATATCCAAAGCCTTGATAGAAAAGAGCAAGGGGGTAAAATAAAGAATGAGGTGTCAGGGAGATGATTGAATATAATTGTAGAAAATATTGAAGACCATTTTTGTCTGCCTTGAAGAAATAGAATTTTTCTAACTTTGCCTAAAATGCCTGATATGCTGTATCATAGCATCACTCCATTTCAACCCAAGAGTTAAAGTAAAATGTATAGGCAACTATGTGCAAAGGCACGGTGGCACACACCTATAATCTCAGCAACTCAGGAGGCTGGGGCAGAAGGATCACAAGTTTTTGAGACCAGCCTCAGCAACTTAGTGAGACCCTGTCTCAAAACATGAATAGTATGAATCTACATCATGCACAACTGTAGAAATGAAAAGTTATACCCCATTTGTATACAATGAATCAAAATGTAGTCTAAAAATAAAATAATTAATAAAAAGGGCTGGGATGTAGCTCAGTGGCAGAGCAACCCTGGGTTCAATCGTCATCTGACATGTAGGTGTTTAATATTGTACCCAAAAAAATGAGAGCCGGGCGTGGTGGCGCACGCCTGTAATCCAAGTGACTCAGGAGGCTGAGTCAGGAGGATCACAAGTTCAAAACCAGCCTCAGCAATTTAGCGAGGCCCTAAGCAACTCAGCAAGACCCTGTCTCTAAATAAAATATAAAATAGGGCTGGGGATGTAGCTCAGTGGCCAAGTGCCCCTGAGTTCAATCCCCAGTTAAAAAAAAAAAAAAAAATGCCATAAATGCAATGTGTGGGTATATGTGTAGTCTTCATTTATTTTGTGTTTCTAAACTAAAGCTAGGTATTTTATTTTTAAAAAAGTTTATTTGGGGGGCTGGGGATATAGCTCAGTTGGTAGAGTGCTTGCCTTGCAAGCACAGGCCCTGGGTTCGATCCCCAGCACCGCAAAAAAAAAAAAAAATATTTGGCCCATAAATTGTGGAAACAGAGTCCAAGATCGAGCCCCCTCTATTTAACCTCTGGTGAGGGCCTCCTGGCTGCATTATAACATGGCAAAGAAGAGGAAAGGGAACCAGTTACCTGCAGAAAAGGTCGTATGGCAAGACAGAGGCAGAGAGATTTAAGAACCAGACTATTTTTTTGTGATACCTGCTTTTAAGGAAACTAACTAAGGTCCCTCAAGAACTACATTAATCTTGCCAGGTGTGATAGTATATGCCTGTAATCCAGTGGTTTGGGAGGCTAAGGCAGGAGAATCATAAATTTGAGGCCAACCTTGGCAACTTAATGAGATTTAGTCTCAAAAAATGAAAGTGCTGGGGGTGTAGCTCAGAGGTAGAACATCTCCAGGTTCAATCTCTAGTACCCAAAGGAAAAAATCTCTTCCAAGGGGGATGCACCCATGACCTAATTAACTCTGTAGGCCCCCACCTCCTAAAGGTCCCATCCCTTCCTCTATGCATGTCATTCACACACCCAAAGATAGACAGATAATATGCATATAGACATATATAACCCACAATGGATAATACATTGTGATGTATTCAGTAGATGGGATTTAAAATAAGTGGAAAAAGAGATGACAATCATCATGAATAAATCAGAAAAAAATATTAAGTAAAAAAAGTAAAATTATAGGATAAACAGTTTAATATCATTTACATGTTTTATATCAGTTACAAGATTTAAAACATACCAAATTGTATCCTATACTATATATAGACACAAATGTGTGGTAACACTACAATATCTTGCTATGGAATGATAAATGCTAAATTTAAAATGGTGATTACCCTTGGTATGAAGAATAGAATGGGGTTTGGGTTTGAGTGGTTTTTTCAGAGGCTTTGTATTTACAAGTTTTACTTAAGCCAGGATGAGTATATCATCATCATCATCATCATCATCATCTGCTCTATGTTGCTTCTCAACCTGAAATTACATAATAATTTTAAACTTAAAGAAAAAAAAAGTAACAAATGAGAACATGATAAGAGCAGTGAAACAAATACTCCCAGGCATCTAATTGACTGCAGAGCTAAGGAAAAGAATGGTTCAATATGACTAAGTGTTCCCGCTGGAAAGATGAACTGAAATAAGGAATGTAATGAATGGGACTGGGTGTGTTTTAGAGTTGGAGGTGCTAGCAAGGCAACCATGACATGACCCCCAGACTAGAGTATAAACCTGGGAGCGCTTGCCGTTTTGACAGGTCTTTGTTTATCTGCAGACATGAACAAGCTTCTTTTTTGCCTGGGGTCAGGGGGTGGGTGTTACCAGGGATTGAACTCAGGGGCACTCAACCACTGAGCCACATCCCCAGCCCTATTTTGCATTTTATTTAGAGACAGGGTCTCACTGAGTTGCTTAGCACCTCACTTTTGCTGAGGCTGACTTTGAACTCACAACCCTCCTATCTCAGTCTCTGGAACTGTTGGCATTACAGGGGTGCACCACCACACCCAAAATAAGACAAGCTTCTTACCTTTAAATACCTCCATGTGATGCTGTTGTTGCCTCTAGCAGTTGTCTTCTTTCTTTCCTTCCTTTCCCCTCCCAAAATCTCAACACTTGCTCTCCTCCTCTGGCCTTCCTAATTTAATTCTTCACCCAATTTCAGCATTTGACACTTCCTCCTTAAAATGATCTCCTCCTTTCAACATCATCTGCTTTCTCCTTTTCTCTCAGATGAGTATTTCTTTGGATCTTTGCAATGCTGCTTCATTAAAAAAAAAAAAAAAACTGGCTTCCATCATGGAAATGTTCTACGTTTTTGCAGTCCACACCTATAGCCATGTTATAACCATGTGTGGCCAGTAGGCACTTGAAATGTGGTTAGTATGACTAAGGAACTAGAATTTTTCTTTTTCTTTTTTTTTTTTTTTTGTGGTGCTGGGAATTGAACCGAGGGCCTTGTGCATGCGAGGCAAGCACTCTACCAGCTGAGCTATATCCCCAGCCCTGGAATTTTTCATTTTATTTAAGTTTAATAAATGTAAATCTAAATGCCTACATGTGCCCCATGGCTGTCATAATGGACAGTGCCACCACTTTAGTCTCTTCTCCATCCAGCCCTTAAATACGAACATGACTCCAGGCTATTTTTGATTCCTTGCCTTGAGCTTTTCCTTTGAAGGTTCATCTGCTGGTTTTGTTTTTGTTTGTTTTTGTTTTGTTTTATTTTTGTGTGGTATTGGGGATTGAACCCAGGGGTGTTTTACACTAAGCTACATCCCCAGTCATTTTTATTTTATTTTGAAACAGGGTCTTATCAAGTTGCTGAAATGCTCACTAAATTGCCCGGGCCTCAAACTTTCGATCTTCCTGCCTCAGCCTCCCAAATCCCTGGGATTACAGGTGTACACACTGTGCCCTGCAGGGATTGAGTTTAGAGGGGAGGGCTGGAGTTGCAGGAATGTTGAGTTTCCAGATCAGCCTACAAAACCAGGTGTGGTGGTGCATGCCTGTAATCACAGACTCAGAAGGCTGAGGCAGGAAGTCAACCTCAGCAATTTAGTGAGAACCTGTCTCAAAAAGTATAAAGAGGGTGGGCAATGCAGCTCAATGGTAGAGCACCCCTGAGTACCAAAATCTTCAGTATTGAAATAAATAAATAAATAAATAAATAAATAAATAAATAAATAAGCAAGCGAGCTCAAACCTTATTTTTAGTTGTCTTCTGTCATCTGAGATCCTGTTCCACAGCCTTAAGCACCATAAATTCCTCTTGGCTGTCTCACTTTGCCTCAAACTCCCATGTTCAACACTGAACTCACAACTTATCTGCACTGCCCTCCCTTCTGACGCTCTGTCTCAGACAGTGATGCCGTCATTCTCTCAGAAACCGAGTCATGGTATCACCTTTGACACATCTCTCCCTGCCTCTCCCATGGACAGCGGGTTACCAGGTGCCATCAAGTTTTCCTGCACAATCTCTCTCAGAGAGATTGAAACCAGAGAATTTAGCCCCAATCTGCAAGACATCATATGGACCCTACCCTCAAAAAGCAATCTGTGCAAGAAACAAAATATAAACATTTACACATTCAAATAATGAGAAATAACAAAGTCTAAAATATGTCAGATCCATTCCCAAAGAACTACCTGCCCTCTGAATTCGGAAATCCCTGGACATCAGGCAGCTCCTTCAGGAAGGCATCAGAGCATGCTTTGCCCGGAGCAGACTTCTGCAGCCCTAGACAAGACTCCAGACTTTCCTGCCCCTCTGTGTTCTACATCTGCCATCATATCAATCTTCCTTTCCCTAGCTCAAAACATTTTAGTGATTCCCATACAAGGGCATTTCTTACAACTCCCCCACTGTCCCACAGTTGCTCACTCTTAGTTCTGAACTCACTGTCTGCCACCAGGGTTGGCCTTCCCTCTCCCCTGTGCTCCTGCAAATTCTAAGGAGACTTACAGCTTCAGTTGGAGTCATAGCCTCTTTCCATACAACCCTCGCTTTCAGCTATTGGTAATTCCTTCCTCTTTAACTTCCTATTATACTTCCAGTGCACCCCGCAAAGGTACACTTAATTCCTGCCTTAGCTTGGTCAACCACAACTGACTGAGAAGCACTTTGTGCATAAGTACAACACCTTACTCTTCTTCTGTGCTTCTTTTTATTGTTTTGGTTGTTTTGTTTTGTTTTTTTCTTCTGTGGTTCTTAAGCAGTGAATTTCAAGGAAAGAGAGAGGTATGCTTTGAAAACAAAACAGCTCTTTCTTTGTCCCTCAGGGACATTTTCTTTCTTTTATAAGCTATGACATTTGGCTTACTTGAATTTCAAATATTAAAGGAAAATATGGGCTTGTTATGCCTTACCAAAAGAGTAATGTTATTTAATGAAAGAGATCAAGAAATATCTCTACACTGTTGAGCAAATAAAAGATAATTAACAAAAGCCTATTGAACAATTCATTGATTCCCAAAAGTCATGGATTTGTTCTTTCGGGATTCATGTTTCAGACTTTTTATGTTAATAGAGAAACATCAATATGACCTATTGAGGTAAAGGGGCCACAGAACTAGTATTAAACAGTTGAACAAATGATTAAGAATTTATAAGGAAATGTTTAAATGTTCTTAATAGGTGCCATTCGATATATATAAAACAAGTATAATACATATCTAAGTTACAAAGCATAATAAATTAGGTGACTCCATCACTTAATTTAAGAGATTTCTGAGCTGGGTACAGTGGCGCACACCTGTAATCCCAGCGACTCGGGAGGCTGAGGCAGGAGGATTGCGAGTTCAAAGCCAGCCTCAGCAATTTAGCAAGGCCCTGGGCAACTCAGTGAGACCCTGTCTCTAAATAAAATACAAAATAGGGCTGGGGATGTGGCTCAGTGGCTAAGTGCCCCTGAGTTCAATTCCCGGTTCCAAAAATAAATAAGTAAATTTAAGAGATTTCTGGTAATAATAGACTACCCATAATTTAAGGATTCCATCATCCTTGGCAGCAAATGTCCTCATTTTTGCTCCAATTATATATATATAATTACATATGTATATATATATCTATATGTACATATGTATCTCATATATATTTATATATGTACCTAATATATTTATATATCTCACATATTTATATGCTTTATGTATATAAAATATATAGAAATATATATATTTCAGTGAGTTGTTTTCCAAGAATAAATTTCTTTAAATTCTATATTCAATATTTTTGCCCTACTCATAGCATTTGAATTATTTTATTTATGGCATACTTAAGTTTTTCCTTTTTTACTCTGTTTTGAACCTTCTGACTTCACATTCCTGAGATGATCTTTCTACTTCATATTTCCTCCACAGTGGACTGAACAAGCCACTTATCTACTTATGTTCCTCGTCTACAAGTCATTTCATTCCTTCTTTGTATTGACTGACCCTCCCTCTTGTTTTGTCCAACAAGCTTACCACATGTTCCTTCTTCCAAGTCACTGACACATAAAATGAATAAAATTGGTGCTAATATTGATTTCTGGAGCTCTGTAACCCATCCATTCCAAACTATTCCACACTTTGATATGAAAATCAATGTTTAATCGACTTAAGTAGTTCATCCCTATGCCACACTTACTAACTTCTAGATTAGTTGCTTGTGTGGTATCTTTTCATGGTGCTTTATTTCAAAGCCCAAGTAATTGGTTCATGTCTTCCCTTAGCTGATACTTATGAGACCCAGAAGTTATTTCATATCCGCCAAATAGGTATAAGGAGAATCTGTGTGACCCTTTTAAACTACATCATATGCCAGGGGCCGTGGTGCAATGTGTAATCCTGGAACTTGGAGGCTGAGGCAGGAGGATGACAAGTTCAAAGCTAGCCTCAGCAATTTAGCAAGATCCTGTCTGAAAATGAAAAAAGGCACAGTAGTTAAGCGCCCTTAGTTCAACTCCTGACACACACACACACACACAAAAAAGCCTAATAGAAGACTTAAAGGAAAAGGCTGAGAACGGCACATGTGGGGTGTAGCTCTACTCCCCAGAAAGTTTCACACTGGCTGTTTAATTGTGCAAACTTTATTTAAAAAATAAGGAATCATTCTTCTTTTTACTAGTTTTATTTACTTATGTGGTACTGAGGATTGAACCCAGTGCCTCACACGTGCCAGGCAAGCACTCTACCACTGAGACATAATCCCAGCCCCTAATTGTGAAAACGTTTTTTAGGAGGAGTTAAAAGCATACAAACAGACTTAAAATGAATGTTTGGAAGTAGGTAAAGCAGTGGAATGGACAGAAGCAAAAATTTTTAAAAGCTTGTTTAATGTATGCTAAAAGCAAATGAATAAAAGGTCAAATGAATAAATCCAGAGAGCACCCACAAATGTGTGTATCTCTGAAAATGCAACAGAAAGGGGAAGAGCGGCATATATTTGTATGCTTCTGTGGTCCACTTGAAGGCAGGGATCAGCAGAGAAATTTACACATTATTGGATGTCAATAAATTTGAATTTTATCCATCTATAAATTTTAATAGATGGGTATTTAACTTTTTTAGCCCTGTCTTCCTATTATTAGTTGGCTCTTCCTAACTTGTTTTATGCTATGTTTAATTTATTTGTTTTTAAAAAACTTTTTATCTTGAAATGTTTTAGAGTTACAAAAATAAAAAATTACAAAGATAACAGAGTTCCTGTGTATCTCTAACCCAGATTCCCTCAGTGTAGGCTGACCAATTGTCCCAGTTTGCCTGGACCGTCCTGGTTTTAGCACTAAAAGCCCTGCATCCAAGGAAGCCCTTCCCAGGCAAACCCACGTGGTTAGTCACCTCCACTGTGTATGTTATCATGGTACATTGGTCAGAACTAAGAAACCCTCAGTGATGTTTCACTACTAAACCCCAGACTTTGGATTTCACCAGTTTTTCCATTAATGTCTTTGTTCTGATCTAAATACAGTTTCCACATTACTGTTCCAAAAAAGGCAAAATCAAAATTGCATCAATTTTTTATTTTTATTTATTTATTTTTTTTATGGTTCTGGGGACTGGATCCAAGGAAGCTCTACCAGCCCTAGCCCTTTTTATTTTATTTTGAGACAGGGTTTCGCCAAATTGCCCAGGCTAGTTTTGGACGTGTGATCCTCCTGCCTCAGCCTCCCAAGTAGCTGGAATCACAGGAGAAAATTGCTTCAAGTTTTAAAAAGTTTTATTTAAATTTTGAAAATGACAGACCTTGTTTTCCAATTTACCTTTGAAGCCATGAGACTTTGGTCTTTTTTCTATACATAACATTTTCTTTTGTAAAAGTCATATTATACTATTATGTGCTAATTCTAATTAACTTTTAAATATATATCATGGATATCCTTTCACATAATTATAAATATCTCTGACATCATTTTTAATGTCTGCATAAAATTTCATAGTATGAGTATATAATTCAACATCTTTACAGATGAACATTTGCCTAGACTCAATGATAATTTCTTAAGATTAAATTCCTTTAAGTGGACTTGCTATATCCCAGGGGACACACAATTATAAGGTTTTCATTTTTTCAATTAATCAATTTTTTGTGGTACTAGGGATTGAACCCAGGGACAGTTTACCACTAAGCTACATTCCTGGCCCTTTTAAAATTTTTGTTTTGAGACAGGGTCTTGCTATATTGCTGAAGCTGTCTTGAAATTTGCAAACCTCCTGCCTCAGCCTCCCGAGTTGCTGGGATTGCGGGTGTGCACAACCATGCCTGGCTAATTTTAAGGTTTCTGATATGCATTGCCAACTTGCCTTCCCCAGTGAATAAATTACCAGTTCATACACTCAAATAATTTATAAAAGTACTCATTTATCCACCTGTTCACCAACTTTATTTTTATTTTCAGCCTGCCCATTTGACCATCAAAAATGTTTTCAAGGGGCTGGGGATATAGCTGAGGTGGTAGAGTGCTTGTCTCATAAGCACAAGGCCTTGGGTTCAATCCCCAGCACCATAAAAAAAAAAAAATGCTTTTAAGTTTGTTTTAAGCTGCATTTCTTTTATTTCCAGTGAGAGTGAACATTTTTTTATGGCTAGTCCCATATTTATTATACTGTAAGGAACTCGTCTGTACTCTTTATCTAGACTTCTGCTGAGGTATTCATGGTTTTCCTACTGAAGTGACATTGAATTTTTTCTCTCAATGTGTTTCAAATATTTTTGCCCACTTTTTCATTTGTCTTTTAATGATGTCTTCATATTGAAAGGTGTGAATCGTTCTCATTTGTTCTCTGCCTTCAGAATGCTGTCTGTGTCTTGGTTTGGTGTGGTTCTGGTTGTGATGTGCAGCTGAGCTCTGAATCGTGCACATCCCTGCTCAGTCAGGTCCCACAGCACTGCCATCTCATCATGGATCCACAGTGCTCTCCTTCGAATGAGGAAATACCCCCGGTTCCTCACAGTCCCAAGTTTTAGTAGATAAAAATAAGAATTGAAGACAAATTCAAAAGCACACTGCCCTGAAAACTGCCAAATTCAGTTTACCATCAACCTCCAAGAAAATAAATTCCAAAGGTATTAAGCTATCAGTAACAAAGTGCATCTTTTCTTTTTACATACTGCATTTTGATTCATTGTACACAAATGGGGTGCAAGTTTTCATTTCTAGGGTTGTGCATGATGTAGATTCATACCATTCTGTAATCATACATGTACATAGGGTAATGATGTCTCTCTCATTCCACCATTTTTCATAGCCCCACCCCCTCCTCCCTCGCATTTCCCTCTTAGTAATCTAAAGTTCCTCCATTCTTCTCTCACCCCCCACACCCCCAACCCGATTGTATATCATTATCCAATTATCGGGGAAAACATTCAGCCTTTGGTTTTGGGGGATTGGTTTATTTCACTTAGCATGATATTCTCCAAGTTCAACATCTCTAATAATTAGAGAAATGCAAATTAAAACAACTCTAAGAATTCATCTTACTCCCATTAGAATGGTTATTATCAAGAACACAACCAATAATACATGCTGGCATGGATGTGGGGAAAAAGGCACACTTTTACATTGCTAGTGGAGTTGCAAATTGGTGCAGCCACTCTGGAAAGCAGTGTGGAGATTCCTCAGGAAACTTGGAATGGACCCACCTTTTGACCCAGTTATCCCACTCCTCAGTTTATACCCAAGGACTTTAAATCAGCATACTACAGTGATGCAGCCACATCAATGTTTATAGCAGCTCAGTTCACAATAGCTAGACTGTGGAACCAACCCAGAGCCCTTCAATAGATGAATGGATAAAGAAACTGTGGTGTATATCCACAATGGAATATTATTCAGCCATAAAAAAGTGCATCTTTTAATACAACTCAGCTCCAAAATCTCCAAATCCTCTCTTTTAATGGCCTTAGTGCAGTACAGACTAGGGAGTGCCAGCCCACTGTTTGTGAACATCCCTACCATCAAGTCTGCCCCAGGCTCTTGCTCCCTCTGAGCAAGGAATAGGATCCTGGGCTCCCAACTCTTGCTAGGGGGAGAAGAGGGAAGGGGAGTGGGGGGGGGGGGGGGGGGGGTCAGGGCTGAAAGTTTTTAGAAAAATTTAAAAGTCTTCTTCCTCTTTTTTTAAAAATAAATGAAAATGTTTTAAGACAGCAAAAGCTTTACATTAAATTTAAGTAAAGAAAAATAAATAAAAAGGAAAAACTCAAGGCCAGAAGAAGGCCTGGTTCACAGATGGTTCACATAGTTTGCTTCTTTTTTAAAATTGACCAAAACTGTATATACATATGATGTACAACAGGATGTTTTAAAATGTGTGTACATTGTGGAATGACTAAATTGAGCTAATTAACATACGTATTACCTCATATCCTTTTTTGTTGTTGTTAAGGACACTTAAAATCTATTTTAGCAATTTTCAAATATATAACACATTGCATTTAACTACAGTCACTATGTTGTACAGTAGATCTCTTAAATTTATTCCTTCTAACTGAAATTTTGCATCCTTGGCTAACATCTCTTCATTCCCTTCAGCCCCAGCCCCTTGGCAGCCTCCATTCCACTCTGTTCCTGAGATCAGCTTCCACATATAAATGAGATTATACAGTATTTTTAAAAAAAATTTTTTTTGTGCCCGGCTTATTCACTTAGCATAATGTCCTCCAGCTTCATCCATTTTGTTACAAATGACAGGATTTCCTTTTTGAAGGCTGGATAGTATTCCATTTTGTATAGGTATCGTATTTTCTTTTTTTTCTTTCTTTTTTTTTTTGGAACCAGGGATTGAACTCAGGGACACTCGGCCACTGAGCCACATCCCCAGCCCTATTTTGTATTTTATTTAGAGACAGGGTCTTACTGAGTTTCTCAGGTCCTCGCTAAGTTGCTGAGGCTGGCTTTGAACTCGCGATCCTCCTGACTCAGCCTCCCAAGTCGCTTGGATTACAGGCGTGCGCCACCATGCCCGGCCTCATATTTTCTTTATTCATTCATTTGTTGATGGGTACTTGATTTCAAGTCCTGCCAAGTGCGAATAGTGCTGCAAAGCACATGGTGATGCAGATGTCTCAACATACTCATTTCCTTTGAATATGTTCCTGGCAGGTAATTCCAGGATCACATGTGCTAGAGTTTGAATGTCCCCTCCAAAATTCATGTTGAAAGTTACTTGCCATTGTAACAGTATTAAGAGATGGGACCTTGCTGGGGATGTGGCTCGGTGGCAGAGGACTTGCCTAGCACTTAACCACTGAGCACATCCCCAGCCCTTCTTTTTTTATATTTTTATTTACAGATAGGGTCTCACTGAGTTGCCGAGGCTGGCGTTCCTCCTGCCTCACCTCCTAAGCTGCTAGGATTATAAGTATATGCTACTGCGCCCACTCTAAAAATGGGTTCTTAACAAAGAGGATGAATTCAGCCCAATTTCTTCTCTCTGCCTTGTGCAGGTTCATTTGCCTTTCTGCTGTTATTCTGCCTGTTCCGTTGTTATGATGTAGCAAGGTCCTCATTGGATACCAGCACCATGCTCTTGAACTTCCCAACAGAACTGTGAGCCAAATTTTTTTGTTCATAAATTATCCAGCCTGTAATATCCTGGAATAGCAGCAGAACATGGGCAAAGACAACAGGATAATTCTATTTTTAAAAAATTGAAGGTCCTCCATACTGCTTTCCATAATGACTGTGTTAGGTAGAAATTCAGGGACAGCAAGATGGCAGAGACAGGGTGTAAAAAAGAAGCTGCTGGGGCTGGGGATATAGCTCAGTTGGTAGAGTGCTTGCCTCACAAGCACCAGACCATGGGTTCGAGCCCCGCCAAAAAAAGAAAAAAAAAAAAAAAAAGAAAGAAGCTGGAGGACAGGACAAGGAGATGAGTCATGTCCCTATTTACTGTAAGTCCCGTTACCATAACATTCCCGCCACTGAGGCCTTATCACCATAACTCCCGCCCCAGGGTCGATATTTTAAAATGACCAATGGGGATAAAGTGAACAGTATCCTAATTAGGTTTTCTAAAGTAACCAATGGGAGGCGAGGATTGAAAAATATTCTAATCAGGTATCATAAGATAACCAATGGGAGCAAAGGGATAAGGTCTTCACTCCATCCCCGCGCTGGAAAACACCAACTTCCTTGAGCCTGCCTTGCCCCGCCCACTCCGCCCTACCTTCTGGAGTGCTTCCACCTCCACCTTCAATGAATCTGCACTTTGCCTGTTACTTCTGTGTCTTGCTCAATTCTTTGTCGAGGACACTGTACCTGCGCTTTCCCACCCAGGGTTCCCTCTTCACAGCCCCCAACGCTTGTTAGCTTTTGACAGGAGCCATTCTAATATGAGGGAACCATTTGCTTTTGTACAGCGAATCAAGGGATCTTGAAGGTTCCCTCCTCACCCATTTTCCAGAATTTCTCCCTGCCACCAACTCAACGTTAATGGTTTGTTTCTGACGTGCCTGGCCGCCATACCCAAACAGGGCAGGCATTTATAAGAAACTGTCAAAAGTGAAATGATTCTCAGGAAGTTCAGAGGTCTGTTTATTCAGATCTTCAGAGATGCAGATTATTCACCTTCAGTTCTGCCCTATTGCCCTGGAGAGCTGGCTCTTGATGGAGAAAAGTTCCCACAGGACCTTGATTAAGGTAGGAGCAGGTGAGGGAGGGGAGCTGGCAGTGCTGCAAGTGTACTCCGTCTGCTGGGTAACCAGCTTTGGTTCTGAGGGAGAAACCTCCCTGATGTTAAATGGTACAAAAAAGGTAAAGGAGACATGGTTTTGCACCCCGACCTACTCAAAACTCATAAAAGTTGACCTAATTCTAAAGCTGTAAATCCAAACAACTCAACATTCAGTCAGCAACCCCAGGTCACACCCCTGATTCCAAAAAGCTCCAGTGGAGCTCCTGCTCAATGAAGCTGTGTTATAGAGGTATTTTCCTTAGCACAGTAAATTGCCTGCTTTCTAGAGTTCCCTTGTTGATGACCTTATTTTGCCATCCAGCTCCAGCATTAATGCAGCATAGAAGGAGTGGGAGGGCTGTCCTAGGCTGAGCTGAAGCTGGGCTCCAGGCCACGGAACAGTTTCGTCTGGACACGTCTGATGGGCTTGCCTGGAGTCTCTCTGCACAAGCCATTGAGGAGGCTCATAGAAAATAACAAGCTAAGGCAGTGGGTGTGGGAGAAACATCACAGGTATCAGAATCACCAGGCAAACTTTGAAAACTATGGATTCCCTGCACAAGTACATCCTTCATTCTGGCTGTGTGTGTATGAAGGTGCACATAGCCAGGATCACTGCTTTAGTACCAAAGTTGGACCTAGAATTATGCAGATCAGCCCACACCAGGGGTACTTAGGTCTCCAGAAAAAACAGTGGCTTCTGTACCTGAGAGTTCCCAATGCTCTGTCAGTGGGAACACCAGTTGCTTCATCACTTCAGGGACTGCCTGCCCTGCATCAGGAATTCTTAACCCAGAGACTGTGGACCCCTGGGAGATCAGGAATAGGTGCAGGGGTGAACAAACTCCTGCAAGCTGCCACAATTTGTCAAATGGATGTGATTATTTCTCTGAAAAACAGTTCTGTAAAAGTTCCATCAGGTTCTCAAAAGAGGATGTGATCTTCAAAAGGTTAAGAGCTTCTGCCCTGGCAACTGCCAAAAAAATACTGGGGTGAGCAGATTTTGCAAGATCTGAAAATACTACAAGGGAAATATTGGCCTTTTTATTTTTAGTTAATATGACTTATTTTGACCTCAAGACTTCAGTGACCTGGCAAAACACTGGGAATGTGAAAAATATGAAATCCCACCCATGTGTAAAGTCTGCTTTAAATGCTTCCACCTCTTCCCCAGTCAGGACTCATCTCATGGCTCCCTTGCTTAAGCCTCATGTACCTCCTTTGTAACAGCTAACATTTTGCAGAATATTTTAAATATGAATGCACACATCATATCTCTTTTACAAACTCTAACCGTTGGGAGTAAGAATCACGCCTTGTCCATCTTCCCTCTATCTTAGGGTATCCAACACAGCATGCGTACTTAGTTATCACTGGGTGACAGAATGAACACAGCACAAATCCTTTATATCTGCCAGGTCTTTAGAGTCTTTCTACTAAAACCAACTAACCCTATTCCCTTGTACATTATGCATTTTAACTATATCCCTTATAACACATATATATATATATATATTTTTTGAACCAGGGATTGAACTCAGGGACACTTGGCCACTGAGCTACATCCCCAGCCCTATTTTGTATTTTATTTAGAGACAAGGTCTCACTGAGTTGCTTAGGGCCTCACTAAGTTGCTGAGGCTGGCTTTGAACTCGAGATCCTCCTGACTCAGCCTCCCAAGTCACTTGGATTACAGGCGTCTTATAACATATATTGACCTAGGTGATGGTTTACCTATTTAGCTAACATCCAGTATTTGCCTGTCTTGTCTGTTTACTTGGTTGTGATCTACCTGGAGGGCAAGGATCACATATAAACCCAAACTATGTAAACCGACATGCCTCTCGGGAAGAACACACAGAGATAGCCAACGTATCCAGTGTCCTGGTCTATGTGTCTCACAGCACAGACACACCAGGGGACATGTTTCATCAGATGCAGACCCAGACAGAATAGAGTTTGCTAGAAATGGTGGGAGGGGGAAAGCAACTCCAAATAGAGGAATGAAGCAAAAAACCCAAATCATCAGGTTATGGAATTGGACTCTGAAGAGGAGATAAGTCAGAGAGAAGCCTGAACCTGTCTGTGGAAGGAGAGAGCAACAAGAAGGCAGCTCAGACTCAGAGAAGGGTGTGGTTTGACAACAGTTCAGAGCCTTGGAACTGACTCCATGCAGGCTATGAAAGAGCTGCCAGGTTTTTGTTTTGTTTTGTTTTTTAACGCTATTACCCTATTTGTTTTGTTCCATATTTGTGTCAGACTTTTCTTGTGTTTGAAAATTTCTGACTGCAATTATTATATGTAAAATGATGTTAATGAAATTGACTTATGTAGTCTGTTCTCAAAGTAGAACACAGGCAGAGTATTTGTAAACTGATCTGACCACATTCCTGATTATCAGAAAGAGGCTCCCATGGAGATTTGGCGACTTTCTCCTCTTTCTCTCCTTTTCTTTCCTGTTTAATACTGTATTTACTTGTTTACACACCCGCCCACATGTTAACACACCCTTAGTTCCATACAATCAAAGTCTCCAACGATTGTGTGATTTTGCTGACCATTTCAGCTTGAATTGTGTTACAGATGATTATTCTGGGGGTGTTGATTAACTGATAATGGGCAGGGTCACCAATGTCAGACCAACCATTCCACACTCAAGGCTCAATCTAGGGAGCATGACAGTTGAAGTTAATGCCAAACCATTTGGTGACTACGTGGATAGCCCCAGAGAGCAGCCCTAGGACCCAAGTATAACACCAGGGTGAATGTAATTAGATAAATTAATTTCACATTGCTCATTTCTTATCACAAGTTTAAGGTGTTCACTCATCATTCCACAAGCTCCTATTGAGTTCCTGTCTGTGGGATCCATCATTAAACAGAACTAAGATCTCACCCTGGGAAGTTTACATCCCAACAGAAAACAGAAAACAGCTCCATCTGGGTGTCCATCCTTGTGATAGTTTTATATCTTCTCTAGATCTGAATTATTGGAGGTTATTATCATGCTTGTACATGGTATCTGCATTTGTGGGGGTACTGAGGATTGAACCCAGGGGGTGCTTAACCACTGAGCCACATCCTCAGCCTTTTGTTTGTATTTTATTTAGACACAGGGTCTCACTGAATTAGTTGCTTAGGACCTCACTGAGTTGCTTAGGGCCTCGAAAAGTTGCTGAGGCTGGCTTTGAACTTGGGATCCTCCTGCCTCAGGCACCTAAGCAGCTGGGATTACAGGCCTGCACTACCACACCTGGCTAGTATTTGCATCTTTAGGCCTAAAATGACTTTGTTTTTCTGAGCCACCTCCCCCACCCCCACCTTTGGAGAATCTCTTCATTTCTGGGCCCCAGGTCCTTCCAGGCCTTTCCCGTGTGCAAATGCACCAACTAAAGAGGACCTCAGCCTGCACCTCCTAGGTTCTAGCCATTGGAAATCTCTGACTACCGAGAAAGGCTCTAGGACAGAGGCTTGGAAAGTTATTTAAATTAAGTGAACTTAATTCACTTAATTCCCAGATGAGACCAGAAAAGAAAAGGAATGTGTCAGCATCACACAGAGGACCTCCTGGATGTGTCCCTCAGCTCCCTCCACTCAGTCTCCTGCTTTTCTATCATATTACCACCACCCCACCCCCACACAGAAAAACAAGTGACACACCTTGTGGGATCCAACAGGCCAGGAGAGCTAGAGGTGTGTGGGGGCACCATCAGAGAGATCTCACATCTGGGAATAACAACAGAACTAAATTTCCGGTTAGACCAGAAATCCACCCTAGGCTATATATTTGAGCACCTTGGTATTATATCCTGCTTATCACCCCAAACAGGATTACAGCAAGTCATAAGTACTGGGGTGGGGTGTCCTGAAAGCCACAGTAACCATGGGTCAGCCTATAGTTAAGTTAGAATTTTAAAAATCTATATTCCGTAAGTGAATCCATTTATATGTTTTATAATTGTTTTCTCAGTTTGCGGGGATGAGCCATTTTGAAAGGGTCCAGTGTTGTCCCAGCTGGGCTGGACTAAACCAAGAGGAGAGCATTTTTCTAGATCTTATTCACTGTTGGGACGGGGGAGGATTGCCACCTGAGCGACGTGGGGCAGAGAGAACTGAAACCAGAGGAAGCTCCAGCTCACTTCCCATTTGAGATTTTCTCTTAAGAAAGAACCCTAACAAAATTCAAAACGTTAGTAAGAAACCACGTGATTCAAGATTCCAATACATAATTCATTAGCTTTTAACAGTCCTTACCAACTAATCAATTAGCAGTTAAGCAAGAGTAGGGTATGGTGTCAGATTTAATCTCTTCACATACCAGTTTTATTACTTGGGGCAAGATCTTTAACTTCTCTGAGACTTTCTCTCTCCACTCATAAAGTGGAGATAATAAAACCTGCCTGTTCTACCTTTCTAGATTGTGAAAATTAAATGAGCAAGCATTTGAATGCTTTTTATAAACTGTAAGGTACTGTAAAAATTTAAATATCATTATCAAATAGCATTCAACTTAAAAACTTTCTTAATAAAACTCAACCTTAAATTTAGTAACAATATGAACTTCTAATTCTGCTTTGGCCAGGGTTAGGGGGCTGTTTACATGTTACTGATATTTCAGTAATATCAGTACTACTGATAGTTTACTGATTTATATATTCAATATTTTAGAATTCAAATAAATTCCTGTATTTATAATCATGTGAATGAAAATATTCTTTCTTTTTTAAAAATATAGAATTTTCTTTTCTTATCACAAAGAAAGTCACAAAATGAGCTACTGGGATGAGTCTTTTACATACTTCATAAGCAGATAAGGTACTGTTTACTCAGTTGAGTTCTGGAACAGAACTCCAATCTGAGTTCTGCTCAGTATCAACTGCCCATCCTTCAGAGGGCTCACACTTTGATGTCCAGGAAAATCTTGTTTCTTCAGATCCTATACTTTTTTTTTTTTTTTTTGTACTGGGAATTGAAACATGGAGATAACTTACTGAGCTTCATTCATCTCCAGCCCATTTTAATTTTTATTTTGTGACAGGGTCTCACTAAATTTCTGAGAGCCTTGCTAAATTGCTGAGGCTGGTCTTGAACTTGCGATCCTCCTGCCTCAGCCTTATTCAGTGCTGGAATTACAGGAGTGCATCACTCCACTCAGACTGTACTTTTTTTTTTTTTTTTCAGTGCTGAGGATTGAACCCAGAGCCTTGTGCTTATGAGGCAAGCACTCTACCAACTGAGCTATATCCCCAGCACTCAGACTGTACTTTTAATTTTCCACCAGGGAAATGTTCATGACTTGATCCCAAATTGCATGAAAACCTTCTTTGCTGAGATAAGCAAAGATTTGCCATTTTCAGTTGCTTTGATCCAAACTGTTTCTATAGATTTGGCTGCCTAGACAAGTTGATTGATGGACAGATATTTATTTACTTGCATAGGACCAAGGGATATCCTTACAATGCAATATTCTTAAGTCCACATCTGCCAACCTCCAGGGTATAATTAGCATTATTTTATTTTATTTATAAAATTGCACCCTGTGCAACACTACCCTTGGGTATTGGTAGAGAAAATGAGCATAATAAAAAATAAAATATTACGGAACAACAACTAATAGCTCTCACTAATTAAAAATGAGAACTCATAAAATAGTCTTATTGCCAGGCCACTGGGAAGGAGCAAAATCCTTTAACCACCAAGACTGGGACACAGTAGAAAGAGATTTTTTCCTAAGCAACTCAAGAGACGGGCAGGGCAGTCGTAGAAGGAAGAAGGACAGAAGAACAGCGAGTTTACTTTTTTTGGTGCTGGGGATTAAACCCAGGGGCACTTAACTCCTGAGTCACATCCCCAGTCCTTTTTATTTTTTATTTTGAGACAGGGTCTCGATAAGTTGTTTAGTGCCTTAGTTGTTAAGGCTGACCTCAAACTTGTGATCCTTCTGCTTCAGCCTCCTGAGCCACTGGTAACAGCAAGCTTTAGTAGGAGCAAATTACTTAGGCCCACAAAAGTCCCCTGAGTAAGGTAATGAGTCAGTACTGCCCTGATGACCAAGCTGAGCATGGTTATATTTGATTCTTGATCTGCCTAGTCCAACTTGAACTTGCTAACTGAAGTCCTTGTTTAAATTTCCTAGCAGTCTTACCTAATATTATCTTCCTCGTCTTCCCAAATATATATGGTTTGTTTTTCAGTGCTGGGGATCGAATCCAGGGCCTTGTGCTTGCTAACCATGTGTTCTACCACTAAGCTACACCCTGAGTCCCCCTTCCTTTTCTTAGTTCATTATTCTTTTAAAACCTAAATAGAACCTATCCAATCCATATATACAAATCATAAAACTAACTACAAATACATATTATAAACAAAAGCACACATATATACAAACACACAGTCTATACTATGAACTTACAAGCCCTTCCACAGATCTGACAACACACAGAAACATAATTAATCTACAATCCAAAATACAGAGCCAGTCCAGTTGACTTCCTTAAAATAAGAGAGTACTCTAATTTTTCTTTAAGTCTCTACAAAGTTTTGCATTGCTATCAAAATATTTTTGGAAATTCTGTAATGTTTCTCCTTTTCCCTGAGCTTCTTATTTCTGGCAAGGACTAAACCCCAAAATATCTTTCCTCTGGGACACTGAAATAACGGTCCCAAAGCAGCTGCCAGAGCCATAGCTATTCAGAGATTGGGGACAAATTTCCAAGGAAGGCCACTTGTAATTCTAATTGAGTCAAAAGCCCAACCTAAGATGTTCAAAGAACAGGTGTGGGGCGGGCCTTTTTGCAATCATTGTGGATGCTCTCATTTTCGTTCACAATTCTATCTGCTGTTTCACTTCCGTTTCTTCCCTCCTGCTGTCTCTGCCCCACCCCTCTTCTGGGTTTTAAATGTGCAGAAAAGTCAACCAGTCCCTCTTCCCCCCTCTTCCCCCAGGGCTCTGAATTCTGCCCTGTGACTTGTCCAAAGTTCCCTTCCTATAAAGGTGCCCAGCCCCAGGTTCTTGTTACCCAGGACCACCTTCTCCAAGTTGAGAGCAAGTTAGAGGGCACATCTGGTAGAGGAACAGAGGACGAGAGCATTCTCCACCAACAAGCACAGCTGCTTGCCTGGCCCAAACTGAGAGGCTTCCTGCAGATAAACAAGGCTCAGACCCATTGCGTGGCACCCAGGGGCCTTTTCTGTACTTGTGCCCAAGCTACTCACCTAGAGGTCAGTGGTTCTCATCTCAGAGTCACCTGGGAATTGTTTTAAAAAATACCTTTGTCAAAAAAAAACTGTTTTCAAACAAAAACAAAAAAACCTTTGTTCAGGACCGCTGAACTGAATCTCTGGGCCCGCGCCTGGGCGGTGCGATTTTTTTTAACAGCTCCCAGATGATTCTATTGTGCGGCAGGGTTAAGAACCACGATGTAGATTCCGCTCATGGAAGTGGTCCAACCCCAAGCTTACTCTCCCTTCCTTCCAAACACACCCCAGGAGATTCCTCTGCCTGTTCTCACACCAAAGATTTCTGGGAGCCAGGAAATAAAGTCAGGCAGCCTAGGGAACACTGTTAGGTTTAGAAAGGAAGAGGGTTGGAAAGGAAGGTGGTGCCAGCATGGGCGGATGCTGTGCTCCCGGCTCTCCCTCCCCTCTCTCTGGATGTGGGCTGCATGCAGCTGGTGGACAGAAGGCCACCTCCCCTCCCAAGGGCCTGACCCTCCTAGGATTGGGGGGATAAGATACTTTGAGTGTGATGATGCTCAGTTTCTTTCCTGCTGGGCTGGGAGAAGGGTAAACAAGCACTGGAGAACCCTGGAGGCTCAGGAACTACAATGTAGAGACTCCAGGGAGGAGAATGCGATCCCCAGCCAGCAAAAGACAATTTAAAAATTAAGTCACATCTATGCTGAAAGGGGTAGGATACAATAACAAATATGATTTTACATGCAAAGGAGCTTGAGAGGCACACAGCTGCTGGCGCACATGACGCAGTCCATTCCTAGTCACAGGAAGGCCAGGGACTCTGCTGGAGAGTGTGTGTGTGTGTGTGTGTGTGTGTGTGTGTGTGTGTGTGTCTCAGTGCCCCAAACCACTAGGGTCCCTTCAGACCCTCTGACTATTCAGCACACAATTAGGAAAGACTAAGTAAACCTCCATTGGCAGCCCAGCGCTCAGAAGAACCCCTCTCTCTACCTTCCTGGGGTTGTAGACACCCCCAGGTTGCTTAGGCAACTGGTGGACCCCCCTGACACTTCTAGGCCAGTGGCTCTGCTGGGAGGGGCCTGCCCGCTGCTGAGCTTTTGCTCAGAGCTTCTTGGCCATCTGCCTGCCTTCCTCTGGCACGTTTATGCTGCTGTTGCACTCTTGGCTTATTCTATACAGAGGTCTCCCTGCCTCCACCCCTTTAGCTGCCTCTCTCCCCAGATGTCTGAGTTTATGTGGGAAAGCATGTTCTTACAGCCTATTACAGTTTTTCAAAGCCAGGCCTTCCCCTGCAGCTTTGGGAGTCCGCCATGTCTAGGCAGTGTGTGAAAAGACTTGAACAGGGTGTAACTGGTTTGCATTCTCTAGGTAGAGTAACTAAATGGTTCTGGATTTCCCCTGGCACCGTTTTGACTCATGAGTATCCAAAACTCAGGTTCTTGCCCTCAGAGCAACCATCTACAGCAGCAGGATTAATGCGCATGTGTGATATGGATGAGCTCCAGCTCTGGAGAAGCAAGGGGGATTACATTTTCTTATGCAATGAAAATCCTCCCCATTCACACAACCTTGGTGCCTCCAACTTAATGAAATTCCATTACCTGGAATTTTGGGTGTGTTTCCCCCTCCCCCTCCTCCTCCTTCTCTCCCTCCCCCTCCTCCTACCCCTCCTCTCCTCCTCCTCCTCCTCCTTCTCCTCCTCCTCCTCCTCCTTCTTCTTCTTTCTTTCTCTCTCTCTCTCTCTCTCTCTCTCTCTCTCTCTCCCTCCCTCCCTCCCTCCCTCCTCAAAAGACATTTAAGCAAAGACCCAATGTAAGACAGTGATATCAGATAAAGAATCTCAAGGACTCCCACCCTGCACGCCCAGACCAGCATGTGTCTGGACCAGCTGGTCACCTGCTCTCAATTCAGCAATGCAACTCTCAAGAAGCAAATATGTGCACCTCCCAACTTTAGGAATAGTTCCTTAAATGATATGCATCCATGCAATCTATTCCATCTGTATTGTGATCTAATAGTCAAACCAAGATACACATTGAATGTGACATGGCTTTAAACCTTGTCAGAGTGATCACATGCTGTGCTGGACGTAAGAATACCCTAAAGGCAGATCCTCCCACTGGAAGAGCAGGCAGGAAACACCCTGCCTGGAACAAATGCTCCTGCTGCAGGGGTTTCTTGTTATGCTCATTTTTAGAAACCAGAAAAACATGAAATGTAAAAAGGGCTCCAGTTCTAACCATCCCACCCAGGCCTGGCCCCAAGAAAACTAGGAAGTGAGCCAGGCTCCCAGCCCTGATCTGTCCCTTTGAAAGTCACAGACCCTTTGCCCAGTTCTGGGTGGACTGAGGCAGCTCTGGGGCACATGCATTCCTGAAGACCTTCTGTGCAGCCCAGCACAGCAGAGAAATCAGAGACAAATGTCGATGAGCCACTGTAATAATCATCATGCTAACAATAAGGGCCGCTAGGATTCCTATTTTACTTCTACTGCTTACAGACTTGTGACTTTCGCCAAGTCATTTAACCTCTTTCTTCACCTATAAAATGGTGATCATTATGAACTCTGCCCTTGGCTCAGGCTTGTCTTAAGAACCAGATGAGAACCTATAAAAATTGTTTTGAAAATGTAAAGTTGAGTTGTAGTCTATTTAGGGTCTTCATTCTTATTAAGACTACTTAACACCAAATAGGTATTCCAAAACAGATACCATGCTTAAACATTATACCTAGAAGATAGTACCTTAATTATCTATTGATGATTAAATATATGAGATTTGGTGAATTTGTCTGCCAAATCGTATTTGTCAGTAATATTCCAAATTGCTACTAGGGATATATAAATAACCTCAGTACATAAAACCAGTTATCATGGCATTTGCTAAAGTGCGCTTCTACCTAGCGATGTGGTAGATTTCAAGCATCCCTAGGGGGTGCTCTGCACAACTCTGAGTGGGTGGTACAAGTCTTTAACTAGAATACATAAAATTATGTCTATACTCACTGAACACAGCTATCTCTATGATTTGTGAGTAGGCTGCTCAATGAGTTCAGAAAAACATTTCCCTCCAACTCCAGCTGGCAAGATGTCAAGATTGAAAAACACTTTTTCTGGTTCTCCTCCTTGCCCCAATTGGGATGGATGACCCTAATTCTCACCACCCCATTTCCTTAAGCCATTAGCAGTGATTGAATCTCTGCCCATCCCAATGAGCCTCGCAGACCATTTTAATGCACAGCAGCACCCGTAATAGAGAGAACTATGTTGTGAAACTTCAAATTTACTTTTAATTCCATCTTTGACAGACCAAATTGAAGCCACGGGTTATGCTTTGCTATGGCCACTTAACACTAGCTGGAAATTCAGGCACCCTCCAGTTTGTAAAAGTTTCCCTATCCCATTAGCCTCGGATCAGAGAGAGGCATCCTCATTTCAATCCTGATGGCTTCAGTCCACAGAAAAGGTTCACCATTACTAGGAGAGGGTATAGAAAGGACAGCCAGAGCTGGCGTCCCCCAGGAACTGGGGATCCAACAGGAGAGAGATGGGATGGCCAAGATGCCTCTCACTGCTCAGCACTTCTAGGGTGAGGAGTTTGAATTTAGTTCTATGAACTGTTGTAAAGCTAATGCCTAAAGAAGGGCCTGATAAGGCAAAAAGCTATGATTAAGAGATATTAATCTGGTTTCGGTGTATAGGAGGGGCTAGAGGTGGACAGGCCAGAGAGTGAAAAGAAGGTGTCTGTATAGGTCAGGGGAGAACTCAGAGGAACTTGCTAGGGAGGGCCTGGCAGCTCTGACTTGGGAAGCTGGGTCCAGCATAGACTTGGGTCTTGATTGAAGAGGTGAGAGAGATGGGCATCCTATCAGGACAGAACCACACACAGCAAGCAGAGGACAGCAGTCCCCTCTGTCATCCTCACAAGATTGCTCAGATATGGAGATACTGTGAAGCTCAGCTTCACTGCACAGATAATCTCTAAAAATCTTTGGTCATCAGGCCAAAAGGAGTGGTTACTGGCCTAAGCAAGTAGTTGCAGGTGCATTTAATGATCTTCATTGGCCTGAGAGGGTTAAAAAGAAAAAAAAAAAAAAAGCCCCCAAATCAGAGCAGATCTTTGTCAAATGTAGGTGGGTCCTCTTGCTACTAAGAATCATGAACCAGAAGGTAGCCATCACTGACTTTCCCTGTCAGATGGCAAACAGTCTCTTGTTGAGAGCAATGACAGGGCCCTTTCCCTTTGGGGGAGCCCCACAGGGGGTTCAGCACCAAGTACACAGACATGAATGCTTCATAGATTCACACTGACTTGACCTTCTGGAAATTGAGAAAGCATTCACATTATGACCTATACAAAGTTGGCACTTGGAACTCCAAACATCTGTGACTCAAAATCAGAACTGTGACAATACTTTGATTACTTACATCCGGTTGGGGGGTTTGCCTTTAAGAAATGCACCCTGGGGTTCTTAGAGGTTGGCGGTATTATGAACAGAAGAGGATTTGAAAGTGCAGACGCACAGACGGCTACCCATTCAACCAATGTTTACTATGTGCCTGCTACGAAGCGGATCCCGTTCCTGGCAAGAAAAATTGCAACACAGGCAATCTTGCCTTCGGGGGGGCTCCCTTCTAATAGAAGAAGACAGATAACAAACATGGCAAATAAGTAAACTAGTAGGTCTTAAAGTGGCATGTGCTGTGGAAAAAGCGATCGAGTGCGGGAAGGGCAGCATCACAATTTTAAATAAGGTAGTCAAAATAGGCGTTGCTGAGGTGGTGACACTGATCTGAGAGCTCAAGGAGATAATCATCCGTGCTGCTCCTTAATTGTAATGCTTACATTTAAAGTCTTTCTTAAAACATCAGACTTAAGGTAAAAATAATAAACCAGCTTATACCTCATATAAATAAAAATGGGAATGTGCTGGCTCCTCACAAAAATAATCAAGCACATTTTTGGTTTTTGCTGTTTATTGAGCATTTATTACATGCCAGGCTCATTGCTTTAGATTCAGATACGTTTTATACATTTGAATTTTACTTCGATTTTAACAACAATTATGAAACAATTTTTCAGAAGCAAAATATGTTTTAAAAAATCATCTTTGTATAACAAAGATCCCTCCTTAAAACTCGTTTTGGAGACACTCTCCCAGGTACCATTCTTTCTTTGAAAATTACAATAACCAGTGCTGCCTTATCAAGATTAAAATCAGAAACCAAATGTTTGTAGTGGATTATTAACAGCCAAAAGCAAGTCTTGGCACTAATTCAGTAGGGAATGGAAGGGAAGGGCCGGGGGTGTAGCTCAATGATAGAGCACTTGCTTGGCATGCACAGGTTTGATATTTAGCACAAAAATTTTTTTTAAAAGCTCATTTTCTAAATTTAAAAAATTGCCGGGCACAGTGGCATACACCTGTAATCCCAGCAGTTCAGAAGGCTGAGGCAGGAGGATCAGGAGTTCAAAGCCAGACTCAGCAATTTAGTGAGGCCCTAAGCAACTTATTGAGACTTGTCTCAAAATGAAAAATAAAAAAATATGGGAGCCGGGCGTGGTGGTGCATGCCTGTAATCCCAGCACTTA